>QANU01045757.1:25819-87296 GCA_003254905.1 Nissolia schottii | reverse complement strand
CCCCCCCCCCCCCCCAAAAGCCTAAAAGTCTCGTTTTTATACATCAAAATGTCAAAAATATTGCCATCAATGATGTCATCATTCTTTCCCATCCTGATCTTCCTCCTCGTACCATTGCTACTACAAGCTGACGAAGCGCCATCAACGAATGCCCCTCCTCCTTCCTCCTCTTCAGCAGCAGCAGCAGCCTGCAAGTCCACATTGTATCCGAAACTCTGCCGTTCCATTCTGTCAGCCATCCGATCCTCGCCGTCGGATCCATACCACTTGGGCAAGTTCTCCGTCAAGCAAAGCCTCAAACAGGCCAAGAAACTGGCCAAGGCGTTCGAGGACTTCCTCGGAAGTCACCGTCGCTCCTCCTCTCTCAACCGAGCAGAGATTGCGGCGCTGGACGACTGCAGCGAGCTCAACCGGCTCAACGTTGACCACTTGGAGTCGGTCTCGGACGAGCTGAAGTCCGCGGGCTCGTATTCCAACGCGGACTCGGCGGTGGAAGACGTTGAGACGTATCTCAGTGCCGTGGCCACCAACCACTACACTTGCTATGACGGGCTGGCGGCGACCAAGAGCAACATTGCAAATGCTCTGGCGGCGCCTCTCACCAGCGCCACGCAACTCTACAGCGTGTCACTTGGCTTGGTCACTCAGGCTCTCAACAGAAACCTCAAGAAGCATAAGACCCGCAAACATGGTCTCCCCACCGGTGATTACAAGGTCAGGCAGCCGCTTCAGAACCTCATCAAGGTAACCGACCCGTTTCTTTCTCTCTATCTGTTGTGCCGTTCCATTTTCGTACATGTTATTAAATGTAAGAGTCGTGCTACATGTACACCAAAAAAATATACACACCATACATATGCCCTATACTTATATACATAAAGTTTGTGTTTTAATGTCTGTAATGTTTGTGCACTTAATTAAGTATAATTGAGAATATCATCTATAAGTCTGTAATGTTTGTGCAGAATAAAGTTTATGCATTATTAATGGTGTATGTATGAGTGTATAAAATTTGGTGTACATATAGCATTTTTGTAAATGTAATTCATAAAAGAATAATTTTTCTGTAGACATCTCTCGAATAAATGATTTCTTTGATTTTTTTGGGTAAGCATCTCTATGGCATTCGCTTGTGTGCATGTTGATGACTGCTACGTAATCAATTTTTTTTTAGGACTCATAAGGATTCAAATCAAATTGATTTAACATGCTTCCACCTCGCCCAGTGGTGATGAAACGATAAATAAAACTCTGGCTGACTAATTTCAGCGTCCGAGGTCAACTAGTGTATTTATTTTTTTTTTGTAAAAAGAAAAAAAGCCAAGTCAACCGGATCCATGGATGGAATAGTAGCAGGTCAACTTGGATCATGCTTGATATGCCATTGGCAACGGACCATGCACGTGCAACTCGCAAGTACTCCAGGTTGCATTTTAAGCAACCGCCATATTATAAACCTTATAGTAACGAAATCTGAACGCTTTTTATTTTTTTGGTTTGTACTAGATTTCATGCATGTGTGAGCTAAAACTTGCAAAAAAAAAAATTTTAATTAAGAAACTTGCATACTTCCATGACACTAAAATTGATATCTTATATGAAACGTTTATACTATTATTTAATAGTAAAAAAAAATTTTATGTGTGATATTTAATGTATGCATAATCAAATAACTGTATAAATATTTTAAATCCTGCTACTCATACACTAAAAAGTATACACCATACATACACCCTATACTTATATAATCAAGTCATCAAAGAAGGGAGGAGAGCACAAGAGAACACCATCCAAAAAGAGTACAGGTCTCAATACAACCACATTACATAGAGAGACAGTGGCAAAGGTAGAGGGAGTAAACAATCTAAAACCACCAAACAATAGAAACTAAAACAGGACAGCCATCAATCAACACCACCAGAGCATCACCACCAACTATACTATAAGAATAGTGATTCTGAACTTCAACATTGCCGTCACTCCAGAGAGAGAGAGAGAGAGAGAGGAATACACCAACATCTTAGTCAAGTCAATTAGTTATCGGCTAAACAATTAACGTAGTTTGTATGGTTTTATATTTGGTCATTTATGCATATGCATGTATATTTATATACACACATACAGAGACACACACTCTCAGTGCCACTCAATCACTGAAACGAAAACTATTTCTCTAAATGCAACAACACTGTTCAGTCTAAAATTGAAGCATTACTTGGCTGCAGCTTCTACGCACAAATTATAGTTGCAAAAATTCATCAAAATGTAGTGGAAGAAGGGAAAGGATTCTTAAAGAAAGCGAAAGCAAAAGCAAAAACAAAGGAATTATTGTGAACAGGTTTGTGATTGTGAGCCTTGATGGGACAGACAACTTCACTTCCATCGGAGATGCTGTTGCTGCTGCGCCCAATAACTCAAAGCCAGAAGATGGCTATTTCCTCATCTACGCCAAAGAAGGATACTATGAGGAATATGTCACTGTTCCCAAACAAAAGAAGAATATCTTGCTTATTGGAGACGGTATCAACAAGACTGTCATCACAGGGAACCATAGTGTCATAGACGGTTGGACAACTTTCAATTCTTCAACTTTTGGTAAGTACCTCTTTTTTCTTTGGAAATTCAATTTTTAATCTTAATTGGACCAAAAATGTTATAGCTGTAGTATGTCATTTTCCTTAAGGTGATCGATCCCACAGTACCTTCAAATAATTACGATCGAGAGATGAATGGCAGGGGAAATTTTTGTTTCGTGAGAAACTTTAAATGCAAATTCAAGGTCAATGTGCAGTATTAATAATTGAGTTAATTCAGTTTTTATTTTCTCATAAATCACAAATTTTGTCTTTTATTTCTCATATATTTTTCGTTAGGAAATCGTCCATCGTAAACTTTTTGTTAGGTTTTAGTCCATGTTGTCCATTTGGGCCGGTAACTGCTAACGTAATAGTTAACTTGACCACGTAACAATCGTGTGCCATGCAAGACATAGGGTTAGCTCAATCTTTTGTTCCTCATAAATCATAAATTTTATTTTTTATCCCTCATAAATTTTTTTGTTAAGTTTAGTCTCTGCCATCTATTTGGGTTGTTAACTGCTAACATGATAGTTAACTTGGTCATATGACAAACACAATTGACTCATTATTCAAACTAAGCCACGACCACCCAAACATGACCTGAGACCATCTCTCTCTCATCCACTCACACTCTCTCCCTGCTCCCCTTCTCCCCCACCTCACCACTATGGTTCTCTCTACCCACATCTGACTCGTTGTAGACCCTCCTCTTTGTCGCCACCGACCACTACCCATGACCCACCATCCCTTTCTCTCTATCATCCCCTTCCCCTTCTCTCTTCACCCACCCACCACCACCATAATAATAGTAATAACAACTCTGTTCATTACCACCCATCACCACCTCCATCCGTTGTTGCCACCACCACCACCATGACGACAACAAGAACAAACCACAACTAGAAGGAAAAACCAAAACTTACCACTATCACCACCGCTAATACTTCCAACCCACGACCACCCACCACTGCAACCAAACCAAACCCTAACTTCAAACCATTATCATCATTAGAATCAAACAACAACAACCCTCAAAATCATCAACAACATCAGAATCCCCAAATCCACAACCTTGGCCTCCTTCCTCATTTTGCCATCCACCAACACATAGATTTGGAAAAAAAAAATGCAGAAGAAGCAGAGAAAGTGCCATGCGTTGGCCACCATTCGCCAACAACAAATCATTGTCGTTGTGATGATGACAGTTGTTGTTGTAGAGGAGAGAGAAGTCATGCACAACCATGGTTATTACTCGTTCCCAACACAGATGTTAGGGGAAATGATGAACTGGAGCAGGTCGAAGCAGGAGTCAACAATGGAGAAAGCCTTACTATCCCCACAAGATCAACAGTGGTCCTCCTCCCAGATCAACTTTGTCGATGTCCACCATGGCCCATCCCTAGCGCTAAGAGAGGGTGTAAGTAAGAGTGAAGGGAGTGATGAGAATGGGGGTAATGATAACGATGAGAGTGTAGGTAGGTGAAGGTGATGGTCAATTGGTGATAGGGTTTAGGATGATGATGAATTGGTGATAATGAATTAGTGATAAGGTTTATGATGATGATGTCAATAATATTTTTAATTTAGGGTGGGTCATGGGTCACAGGTAAGGCATTAATTAGACGGATTAGGTCAAGGTTTGGGTTTAATGGTCACGTGTGTGACGTGTGTTTGTCACGTAGTCAAATTAATTGTCACATCAACAGTTAATGGTTCAAATGGATGGCTAATAAAAAAATTATGAGGGACAATTTCCTAACGAAAAATTTATGAAGGATAAAAAATAAAATTTGTGATTTATGAGGGACTAAAAATTGCATTAACCTTATGTTATGTAAGTGACACATGATTGTCACACGACCAAATTAACTGTTACGTCATCCGTTAACGGCCCAAATGGACGGCAAAGAATAAAACCTAACAAAAAAATTTATGAGGGACGGTCTTTTAACAAAAACATTCATGAAGAATAAAAGACAAAAGTCGTGATTTACGAGAGATTAAAAACCTAATTAACCCTCTAATTTATATTTCATTACATAGATCTAGCATTCACTCGCGGTCAGAAACATTAATTTTGATTTATTTAACCGTCAATGTGTTCAAAATAACGCAAGACCTTAATTATACGTAACGAATATGAAATTAATCATGCATACAGTGCTTGTGCTCCTCCGAATCTAACGCGCCACATATATATATTTCCTTTAATTAATTAATGCAGCTGTCTCCGGAGAGAGATTCATTGCAGTGGATGTAACATTCAAAAACACAGCTGGCCCAGAGAAGCACCAAGCAGTGGCCGTGAGGAACAACGCAGACCTCTCCACGTTCTATCGGTGCAGTTTTGAAGGATACCAAGACACCCTCTACGTCCACTCTCTGAGACAGTTCTACAGAGAATGTGATATCTACGGAACCGTGGATTTCATTTTTGGCAATGCTGCGGTGGTCTTCCAGAGTTGCAACATCTACGCCAGAAAGCCGCTGGCAAGCCAGAAGAATGTCGTGACGGCGCAAGGGCGAACGGATCCCAACCAGAACACTGGAATTTCAATACAGAACTGCAGGATTGACGCGGCGCCCAGCCTGGCTGCTTCGGGGGATCTGAAGTCGACTCGTAATTATCTGGGCAGGCCGTGGAAGGAGTATTCGAGGACTGTGTATATGCAGTCATACATTGGGGATCTGATTCATCCCGCTGGATGGTTGGAGTGGAACGGCACTGTTGGCTTAGACACTCTCTTCTATGGTGAGTTTGACAACTATGGACCCGGTGCCAGCACCAGCAACAGGGTGAAATGGCGAGGGTACAACCTCTTGAATGCTACTCAGGCTCGGAGCTTCACTGTCCTCAATTTTACCCTAGGGGACACGTGGCTTCCCGACACGGATATACCCTACTCTGCAGGACTGGGATTTTGACTTGATAACTGATGAGTTATCATGAGATCCGAGTAATGATAAATTTGATTCGTTATAATTGTTAGATGCAATATTGGGTTTAGTAATTGCGTGCTAGCTATCTTATTTTATGAGGTTCATGTCATAATTGTTTGGATCGATCGAGTTCAGAATTATTCACATATATACGTGGAGATGAAGTTATCACCACTGAATAATTAGATTATCCCTTCTAAATTCCAAATCACGTATGTATAGGATGTTTTATTTTTGGTTAAATATGCATTTGATGCTGAAAAGGGACATCGAAGCTACTCCCTCACGTTGCATTTCATTTTTGGGATTACCATTGGAATTGGTAAGCTTATTGGCGGAGAAATCCCCTAGTAATGTTCATTGCGTCTTTAAATATGATATTCTCCCCTTCTTCCTCATTCTACGCTATCTCCACCACCCACTAGCCACTGTCACACCCTACCACCCCTTGCCAATGTGATGACCAGTAGGTTTAATGACTTTAATGTATAGGATATAGTACCTAAGTAACTTGGAGTGGACCGTCATGATAAGGATGATTTGAGTGTGACTTTCATTATATAAGCATGAATATCATTCATGCTCTGATACGTTATCAATCTCATAATCACCACATATAATCTACATACTGACTTGAGTGTCAAAGTGGTTTTTGTAAGGACCATCTCCATCAAATCAAGTACAACATTGCCATCATCATCATCGTGTTCATTCATCTTTAAAACTCTCATATGATATTCATATTGAGGTCAGGGTTACTCGTGGTAAGTTAGTGTGAATATCTTGTAATGAATGTATATATATGTATGTATTGGGTGGTTTTTCAGTCTTAAACCATGACTTGAGTATTCTCTTTCGGTCGTTGTTGTCTTATTATATTTCTTCCCTTTCTTTCCCTTTAATTTCTTTCTTCTTTTTTCGTTTCTTTTCTCTTCGTTTTGCTTTTTCCTTTTTCCTTTGTTTCCTTGGTTTAACGAGAAGGCCGATACTTTTCGTACTTCATGTATCACTGAAGTTCCACACTAGTATACGCTTTGCTATCAATCATGGTAGAAATCATTGTTGCGTACTATATATGCTATCCTAAACACAATCTTGATTGAATGATCAAAGTGCATGCATGTTTAATGGTACGAGCCATCAAACATAGAGGCATATGATATTGCAATTATTAATGGGTTGCAATTAGTAGTAGTTCACGGCAAAAATTGAATGATCAAAATGCATGTTTGTTAGGATTATACTTATTACTAATTATTTATCAACCCCATAAAATGCATAGCTTTTGTAGTTTTTGCTATCGCTTTACTTTTATGAACTTCGGTTTTAAGAAATGTTACTTTACCATTAAAATTATCAAATAGAGGATAACTTCTACTGTTAAATCAAATTTTGGTGTTAAGTAGATATCAATTGATAGAGGCAGGACTTTGGTTCTAAAATGGTAGGCTTGTGATGCGGACATGTCCTATCAACTATCATATATGCTTGTTTTTTTCTCTTTTCCACCTCATATAAGGAAGGGTAGTTAAAAACCCACTTTAAACCTTAAAATGGAAAATCTCAAATTGTAGAAACAAAAAATTACGGGATATAATTTAGAAAAATTCTACTATGAAATATTAATGAGTACAGTAAAAGAGTTTCATGAAAGGAATCTCAAAGACGAATGTTTACTCACTATTAAAAGTGTGAAATAAATAACAGAGAAACATGCTCAAAAGACTCACACAAGATAAAAGTAATACAACCAAAGAAGAGATAAAAATATTTTGAAGTTACCAAATGAACGCCCACAATTTTTGAAACAAGTGACTGAATTCGCATTGAAAACGCAGTACTAAATAGTACTCAACAAATATCAGCCAAAATATCTCCAATGAAAACACTACACTGATAGCGTTGTATATTGTATTTTCTGTGCATCTATGCGTTATGTTATATACATCCTTCTTCATAATAAATATAAATAAAGATTTTAAATCTTTAATAAATCCAAATCAAACCTGATTTGATTCACTCCTTTTTTTTAATAAGATAATAAATAAAATAAGTGTTGGACCCAATTTAATAGAGGTCCTAACACAACATAATGACCAATCAATGGTAAAACTATTCATTAGTTGAGTGCTAGCTTAGTGCTATTGTTGTGTTTGTTTGAGTAGTACTACATGCATACCCCTTACTTGCCATCGTACTATCACCCACAACATAAACGCGCTCCACACTCACCCATGTAACCTTCTTCCACACCCACGACCCCCACACTCACCCACATAGTTATCAAAATCGCGATTTAACTCATAAAATCGTACAAGTTTACTAGTTTAGGTAGTAAAATCGAGCTAACTCGCATGTAAACTCGTTTCTAGGTAAAATCGGGTAAACTCACATAAAATCACGAGTTTACTGCTGAGTTTACGAGTTTACCACACGGTCAGGGTTTTTTTTTGGACAAAACAAGTTTGATATTGTTTTGCATATCTATGAGTTTTTAGATTTAGGTCATTTAAGTATTTAGAGTTATTATTTACAGTTGTGCCTACAATCGTGCTCCGTTGTGCTCCGTCGTTGCTTGTGCTCCGTCGGTAATCCATCGTATGTATTCCATCCTTTGCTCAGGGATCTTTCCCACCAGGGTGCGTGACCTCTGCATTGCTATTTGTGCTTTAGTGTTCTAGATTGAAGACATTATCGTCACAAACTCGCTTCTTGTGATGTTCAGTAGTCAATACTATGTATTATGTTATATGTATTATGTATGAATTGAATTTAGAACTCATATATTTCATCTTTATTTGTGCTTTGTTATGGAGGTAAATGTATTTATGAATTTCAAGTTTTATTACATATATTTTTGTAGCCTAATAATTTTTTAAAATATTTTTTAATATTTTTTTAATAATAGGTAAACTCATACTAGTTTACGATCCGAGTTTAAGGAGGCGCCACGAGTTTACTTAAATTCGCGAGTTTGATAACCATGCTCACCCACATATTTCTCAATCACCTTTCACACCCATGACACCCACACTAATATTCACAAAGGAAAAATAATTTCAGTGCACAAACATTAATAACATGAAAAACACATATTATCCTGTGAACAATTTTAGTGCACAAACTTTAACAATGTAAGCGCACAAACATTAATAACATGGATGCACAAACATTAACAACATTAAAAACACATATTATCCCATGAACAATTTCAATAAACAAACTTTAACAACGTAGGTGCACAGATATTAACAACATAAAAAAACATATTATCCTGTAAACAATTTCAGTGCACACACTTCAAAAACAACAGTGCACAAACTTTCAAAGTGTAATTGCACAATTATTAACAACATGAATGCATAGACATTAACAACATTAAAAACACATTATCATGTGAAAAATTTCAGTACACAAACTTCTAAAACAACAGTGCACAAACTTCAACAATGTACGTGTACAAACATTAACAAGATGAGTGCACAAACATTAACAACGTGAAAAACATATATTATCATGTGAACAATACCAGTGCACACACTTCTAAAATAATAGTACACAGGTAGCAAACAAGCTGCAACGGATGCAGAAATATCCACATGGTCAAAGATGTGACACATTTAAATTATTTGAGAATTTCAAGAGCGGAAAGAATATTGAGGTCATATTCATCCTCCAAATTATGCACCAAATTTTATTATTATTATTATTATTATTATTATTATTATTATTATTATTATTATTATTCAATTTTTTTGTTTTATACGGTCGTAAAATATTTTTTTGGCCTAGACTCAAATTATGATAATTATTGGAATATTCATCACACGAAATTTTTCTATGAGAAAACATTTTAAGTCGAAACACCTACCTCTTATTTAAAAAAGTCTCAAGTCAGAGCATTCTCCTTAAGAAAAAACCTTATGTCTGAGAACCTTCTTTTATGAATCTACCGTTGTCTCCATCTCCACTGGGTTGGGTCGTTATACTTAAAGCTCTAATGGCCTTACATCGGGATGATATCGAGCCGATTAAAATATGCCACTAAAATCAATTTGGAACAAAGTTGCAACAAAATTCACGCAAGAACTTTAATAGATCAATCATTACTTATTTAGTCATTTATCTATACGTCAATTTAGATTATTTATTATTAAAATTTCAGAATACAAATATGCTAAGCCTGAAATACTCTCACAAGGAATGGATAAATACAGACATTTTTATCAGCCGATTAATTATTTTATATTCACTAAGATTAATATATGAATGCAATTATTTTACTTGTTATGTTTATATTATTTCCTAATTTATATGTGTAATTTTGCTATTAGTCCTTAAGGAAACGAGTTCTGAGGTATGACATAATAAACAAAGCAATCAATGAAAAAGTTAAAAATTGTGACATTGATTGATATCTTACATTCTTTATGCCCACACTTGCTTTCATAAAGTTCTATTACATTCATTGCTTAGGGTTGAGGCATCAATGTGCACACAAATAGTCCCTATATGTATATGCATAATATTTACATTAAATGTATGCACTTAATTAATGAGTCTTAAACCTTAAATTTTCTATTTCTGCATAAAATAGGATTGTTATATTCTCATATGCCTATGTGCTTTATGTGCCTATATGTTTCAAAAAATTTCTAAATTGTTTCAAACATTTGATATTGTTATGATCTAAACCACAAAAGTGGTTACCCGACTTATGTCAGATGTCAATAAATTGGGATTAAAATTATAACAAAAAGGGAAATATGACATTTTTGCTAAGTACCACAAAGTTATATATATATATATATAGAGAGAGAGAGAGAGAGAGAGAGAGAGAGAGAGAGAGAGCGAGAAGGAGAGACTAATAAGCTACTATTATTGATGGTCTTGTTATTATAGGTCCTCTAGAGATAAATCAGGCATATTTTTCTCTACTTATACATTTGCAATGAAAGGTAGAATTTGTTCAATTCGTTTGTTGGAGATAAGGCCAACAACCAATAACACTAAGAAATCCATCTTGGGAACAAGTAACTTGGCGTAAGATTTTACATTCTCAAACACACCATCAACATACTTTAACCAATGATGCATTTGATTCCTTCTTGATGTTGAAATGGAGAGCATATACGACCGCAATTAGAGCATATATTAAAATTTATGCCTTTCAATGTCACTCAAAATCTTCTTAAGTGAACAACTCAAGTTAGAGCACCCTGATTTAAGAAACATTTAAGAGATTTATGATGCAAAAAGTCTTTGTGAGAAAACAACTCTGGTCAACAAAAAGTTACTTGAGGGAAAACCTTAAGTTAAAGTACCATCCTTAAAAAAAAAATAAACAATCTCAAATCAGAACACACTCCTTGACAAAGAACCTCAAGTCTGAGTACCCATTGCGCGAATCTTTAGAAGAATCTTATACCATGATAAGGATGATAAAAAAAGGCATAGGATTCCAGGTATTCAAAACTGAAACTCCAAGACCACGAGTTGCGATGAACACAAGACCGACATAGTTTGGACGTGTAACTAGCTAGCAAGCTTACCAAGGAGTTGTGGAAGAAACCAACCCGGACAAAGCTATGGCAAAACCCACTCAAGAGAAAATCAAAGAAAAGATAAGTTATTACTTATTTGTTTGTATAATTATTTTTATTCGTATATGCATGTTTGCTATTAGTTCCTTTGGACATTGAGTTCCGTAGTCCAACATAATGAACAAAGAAAACAACGAAAAAACAAATGGTAGTGGCTGGCCAATCTTAAATTGTAGAAAATGGCATGTGCACTACTCCCAACTGCTCAACGGAATATAATAAATGGCCTGTGCATTACCTCTCAACTACTCAACGGAAGATAATGTAAGACCAACATTGGAACATAAGATTTGATGGAAATTCATACTATTCATGAGGAAACATAAAATCTCCTTTAGAGAACATCTCAAGTTCGAGTAACATCCTCGAAGCATTACCTCGAAAACTCATGTCTTTAAGAAGTGTTTAGTAAGCATCTCAAGACATAAAATACGAAGACAAGAGGGAAAGAAACATGTTTGGAGAAGGAGATAAAAACATAAAACTTAAAATTTCCTTTGCCTTAGGATAATTTTTTAACTAATTTTTACACATCTAAAAAAGAAAAATATAGAAGAGATGTCTGGGACGAAAGGGACATGTCGACGTGTACCAAATGCTGCCTTAATGACGGTCTAAGTCTACTTAAGAAAACATCTCATGTTGGAGCACCCTCCTTAAAAGAATACCACAAGTCAGATGACAGTTAAAGTCTCCTTGAGAAAATATCTCAAGTAAAAGAACCATGCTCAAGGGAACACCTCAAGCCAGAAATGGGCTCATAGTAAGGGATTGTACTTCTCTACAAAATTAATCCATTGGTTTGAAAATGAGCTTGACGTCCTCCTTAATTACCATGACAAACTTACAAAAATATGCAGCTCAAACTGAAGAACATTGATCATGGTAGACACAATCATTGAATTCCTCAAGACAAAATGCAAATGCCAAAATTTGAGAAGTTATGTCAAAGAAGAAGCACCATGAAATAAAACTTACTTAGAGCTGAAGCATAATCCTTTACTCATGACCAAGCTCGGTGAATTTGTGCTTTAGACTAGTTCTTGAATACCAGATAGATCCTGACATCAATAGCCAAATCAAGGTAGTATGAGGTTGGGTGGCCTATCGTAAGCTTAAGCCTGCCTCAGGGGAAAATTTCTCTGGGAGATGCATAAGCACTTTAGCCCGAGATCCATAAGCTTGTGAATGCTATGTCGGACAATGACAAACAACTAAGAAGAGCAGTGAACATGTTAGCTCGAGATATGAATTCATGAACTCTATACTTGCTTTTGTTAAGAATAAAAATAAATATATTTTATATCTTAGATTGATATTATTTTATTTAGTTTATTTAGGTTGATTTACTTTCATTATGCATTGCTTCTCTTCTTAGCCTATAAATAGGAACATCTCTATCTAATGAAATACAACAACAATATACAGCAATTCCATAAATTTAATTATATTTCTCGCTCTCTAATTATTCCTTTCTAATCCTATTTTATTATTTTCCTCTACTCAACCATGAAACTTAACAGCTTTGGTGGAATATATTATGGACCAGACCCAAGGAAGACATAGACCCAAAGACAATTTGAGCAGATGCTTAATACAAGTACACATATAACCACCACCTCAAAAGACCAAGACGATGTCAACATTATCAAATTGGTCGTTGTAACTGTAACATCCCGATTTTTCCTCAGAGAAATAATCGTAAATATAATTATTAAATTAATTTTCTAATCATGATTAGGGAATTAAGATGGGAAGTTATTAAGTAGAATATCCCTAGGAAATAAGACGGGTAGCGATAAGATGTTCGGCGGACAACCAAACAGTCGTTGTTCGCCGATGAAATTTTCTGGCGCGCAAAAGGTGTCCGTGAAAATAATCTCCCGGAGAAAAATTCACAAACACCTTTAAATATTAATACCCTTAGGTAGAGGGGAATTAGAGGATCGCGACGGTATAAACGGAATATTTTTCGGACGACTGTGCGCGACGCACCGAGACTGCGAGCGATAAAATACGAGCGAACTGGAACCAGGAGAAAATGAAAATTTCAGCAGCTGAACCAAGAGAGAGGGGGCTGCACGGCTGATTGGGATTTTGTCCAATCCCTTAAGTCATGCTTCCAAAACTCACATCACCTTACCTTTCTTACACTAGCCATACCTATGCCCATGCTTTCCACTATTCATCACCTTTTTCTAAATCCTAAAATCCAATTAATTACCTCACCATTCAGCCACCCCAAACCGAGCTCCCTTCCCCCAAATTTACAAGAGAAATTTCATCTTCCACATTCTCCAAAAACACACACCAAGCCAAGCTCCAAGAACACCCAACATCAAGCTTCAAGCCAAGCATTCTTGCCACCCTCTTCCACCTTCCAAGAACTGAAGCACAACCCCTCAAGTCTCCTTATCCTTCTTCATTTTCTTCCCTCCAAAATCAAGAGGAACAACCTCTTCCCCCTCTATCTTATTCGAAGTTGTTCACCTTGGAGAAAGGAGGAGCTCAAGCTTTGGAAACAACAAGGCTTGTGGGACTTCAATCCAAGCTTCCCTCACCACCGCCAGGTTCTTTTACAAGTGGGTAAACTTGGTTTGGTCACCCCTTGGTGGCTTATGTTTGCTTGTATGTGTTTATGTGCTTGTATGCCTTGTGACAAATGATATTAGAAATGCTATGCTAGGACTTAGGAGATGATTCTGAAGGGTCCTGTGACCTGGACTAGATAGGAATATGAATGCTGGAATATGTGGGGTTTTGAACTTAGGATGAATGTGAGAAAATGAGAGAAAACAAGTAATGAAGAAAGCGCCGAGTGTTTCGCGGAGAGTAACTGAGAGGAGTCGAGGGAGTTGATGAGTGGCGTTTGGACGGGCGCCGAATGGGTACGCGTAGAGTGACTGAGAGGAGTCTGTAGAGAGTTGTTGAGCGGCGCCAGGAATGGTGCTGGTTGGGTTCCGCGGAGGGTCCCTGGGACGTGAATGTGAGAAAATGAGAAAATAAGTACAGGAGTAAGCGCTGAGTGGTTCCGCGGAGAGCGACTGAGAGAAGTCTAAGCAGGCACCAGGAGTGGTGCTGATTGGGTTCCGCGAAGGATCCGTGGAGTGATGAGAGGGTTACGTGAAGAGTGCTGAGTGGGCACCAGGAGTGGTTCGGAATGGGTTCCGCGGAGAATCCCTGGAATGTTGAGAAGGTTACGTGAAGAGTACTGAGTGAACACCAGTAGTGGTGTAGAGTAGGGTTCCGCGGAGGATCCCTGGAGTGCGAGTGCTGAGTGGGTTCCGCGAAGGGACCCCGAAGTTGTTGAGTGGTTACAAGTATGTGTATGATGAATGAATGAGTTATGTGGAACATTGCATGTAGAATATGTATGTTAGGAATGATTATGCTATCATGTATCATGAGAACTAGAGGTTAATCACGTAAAGATTAAAGAGCATAATTGAACCTTAGGGAACAAGTATGTAGCTATATGATAGGAAGCATCTCTCTTGGCGGACACGCCCCTCACCAGTCTCCCCCCAAGGGGTGGATCGGTTAACGATGATAAAAGAAAAGAAAGAAAGAAAGAAAGCAAAGAAAAGAAGAATGTGAAAGGGTGACGTCACACTAAAGTTATGAGTATGATGATGAGTCCAACGCTTGGTTGCGTCACAAGGGTCAACCCCCGCCTCCTACCTAGTGGAGGTTAGCCCACTTGATTGGCGGCGATGGACACTAGACCCCATCGGTGGTTAGCAACCACTCTGGTGTGAGCGCAACTGAGTCGTCGTCTAGTTGGGAACAGAAGTGGTTGTAGTCGTTTGGCCACGGCTACATGGGCGAAGGACTAGAGGAAAAGCGCTAACCCGGGTAAGCTGGTATACGTAAGAAAAAGAATGAGAAGACGCTAACCTGGGTAAGCCGGTATGCGTAAGAAAAGAAAAGAAGGACGCTAACCCGGGCAAGCCAGTATGCGTAAGAGAACCCCATGCATAGAGTATGAAATGAATGTGTATGAATGATGTGATGAACAAGTATGTGATGCATAAGTATATGATAAAGTATGTAAGTATGTGTATGAAGTAAGTGCCGTCAAGAGATCGTTCGAGACAGCTATGTATGTACGCGAGAAAAGTTAACAAGCACGAGAACTTAGATAAGCAAGACTAGTTCCCCAGTCATCTAGTAAAGTAGATAAAGCCATTCAGGACCTTAGGCCAGATAATAATAAGTAGGATGTTAGTTTGCATGTTCACTTAGAAACACCTGAGCGGCCGGGTTGATAAGCGAGAAAAAGAGATCCCCTACGCTAAGGTTAACCACTGAGGACGACTGTTCTCACCCCCACTTGCTTATGCTTCCAGGAGCAGGCGAAGAGTATGAGGGCTACGAGGAGCCCTATGAGGAGCCGCACGTGGAGCAGTAGAGGACCGAGGATCAGCCAGTCTAGTTTGGCATCAGATGGACATTTTGTTATATTTTGATATATTTTGATATGTATTTTGAGGTATTTGGCTTGTATATGTAAACTAATATGATACTCTGATGGTTGTAAATTGTGATGGACCAGATACTTGTTTATGTAATTATTTATGCCAGTAACGATTATTACTTTTAAGCTTCAACTTTCTCGTTTGTACTATATGCTTTGATTCACGCGTGGCTCATATTTTGCAAATAAAGTAATAAATGTAAAAGTTTTAAAATGGTCCATATTTTCCTTACTCTGGTATTTTCGAAAGATAAATAAGAGACTATAAGTAATCCCACCAAATGATTAACAACCTAGTGAGCATTGCGTACTACTCGAGGGTATGCAGTTAGCTAGGGTGTTACAGTAACACCAACACAAGCATCTTTAAACCATTACTAGAATATTGAAAATAGAAGAGAGTATAGCTCAAAGAGGACCTTTCCAAGACTAAGGGCTCGACATCAAACCCTCAACACTATAAGAGTATAACTCAAGGTACAAATTTATCTCGCCATCACCATATACCTTGAAACACAAACAAGGGGTACTTGGCTAGTACTTCTTTCAATTATTATTGTCATTGTTTTTATTGACTATATTATATACTTGTGATTGATTTTATAATTCAAACTAGCTAATTACACTCCCGTCAAGCATCTATGGTCCAAGTTGGTGAATGCTTTATAAATCGAATTAGAAGAGTCCACTAATAAAGTGAAAAATCATACTCCCATGGAATCTCCATGGTTCGTGTTGGTGCCCAGAAATACCGATATGTGAAATCTCTGACTTACCTTGGACACAAAAGTAAGCATGACAGATACTAATGAGAAATCCCCGACTTACCTTGGATGCAAGAGTAAGTTCGGCGAATACTAATAAGAAATTCCCAACTTACCTTGGACACAAGAGAAAGCTCGACAGATACTAATCCCTAACTTGCCTTGGATGCAAGAGTAAGCTTGACGGATACTAATACCCGACTTATCTGGGACGCCAATAAGCTTGGCGTGCAATTAGAAAAACACAACCTATTCTATCTCAAGTATGGAATGTACATCCAAGGGAAAGTTAGCATGGCACCCGAATATTCAAAAGGAAAGCATAACGCAAGTACTAAAAGGAAAGTATTAAGTGAGTACTAAGCTAAACTTATAAAGTTTAACTATGCATACGGGATCAAAACCCAATATCGTTACAAAAAAACCAAACGGTTGTACCAAATACAACAGAAACGACACATCTCTGACGAAAAACAAAAAAGCTTAAGAAGGCACGCCGACATGATGATTCAACAAACTTGAAAAAGTACTCGACCCAAGTCACTCATCTAAAATATGAATATGGCATTTAAAGCCCGACATGTGAAGCTTTCACATCATATATTGAACTAGGAGATTATGTTACGGATTAAATTTGGTAAGGACTCAGACCTAACGTACAAGACGAGATGATGCGGCCAAGACGTTAAACCAGAATGCATCCTTTCCACCCTAGTTTTCCATTGGTGGTTCGCAACCACTTAGGTTTAGAGCGTTGTCCAGTCATCATCAATATGGAAGTTAGAAGAAGATTGTAACCGGAAGGACACGGTTACAAAGGTGAAAGGACAAGCCCTAGTTTGATCGAAAGCGTAAGAGAACCCCAGATTCCCCTTCATGCATAAGCTATGTGATGTATGACTATATGTGTGTAAGTCTATAAGCATCGTCAAGAGAATGCTCGAGATGGCCTATATAAACGTTGTAAGTCAAGCATATAAAGTTAACAAACACAAAACCCTAGATAATCAAAGACTAGATATTCCCCGTCCCCTAGTAACATAGATAAAGCTACTCAGGACTAGGAGGAATAATAAAAATTAGTACGAATCTAGTATGCATGAACACATAAAGATCTCCTGAGTGGCCTGGATCATAACTGAGACAGAGATACGCTAAGGTATCCCACTGAGGACGAGACATTCTTACCCCCATTCATTTATGACTCTAGGATCTTACGACGGGACCTATGCTGAAGACTATGCCGAGCCACAAGAGGAGCTGTGAAGGGCGAAGACATGAGGTGGACCCCTAAAAGGATGGGTCAAGAAGGAGTTTTGCCAGGGTTAAGTGAGATGTGTTCCAGTTAGCCCCTTATGATTTTGCAGACATAGATTGTATTATGACAAACTGGATGATTGTATATTACTTATTATAATATCTATGTGACTTCCTGTAAATCTAATGGCGGACCTCATGCTTGTGTATCTATCTGTGTTCGATGAATGCGTGGTAACCGTTAAGCCTAAAAGCTCTATCGCTTGTATTATATATCCTATCCCACGCACGACTCATATCCTGTACAACACACTATGAAAAGGAAAAGTTCGGTCCATATTTTTATAAACAAGTATTTTAAAGGATAACTACGGACTATAAGTATTTTCACCAAGCAGTAAACAACTTAGTGAGCATTGCGCACGACTTAAGCGTAAGCAGCTAGCTAGAGTCTTACAGTAAGGAACTTGAATAATATACATGAGGTTAGAGGTTCGAACATTTGTGTCATTGATGTAAAAAAAAATTCTAAAATTATATTATAATATATATATATATATATAATATTTAAAATTTAGATCATTATTAAATTATTCTAATACAAAATAGTAATTATTAGGTTAGAGAATAATGGATAGTAAACATTAGAGATGTGAGAGAAAAACTAGAGTTGTAATTAATGTGAGAAAATAAAGACTTATGAAATTGTCCTCATCATTATAATTATATTTAAGAATTGTTGATGGGAACTATGATAATTGTTCTATAAAATGAAATGATACAATCTATTCTCTTCAGTTTTCTTTTTACCCACTTTCTTTCTCTCTCTCAAGCTTCAATCCATATCTCATATCAATTAATAATGATTCCTCAAACTCGAAGCCCATTGGCATCGTAGTTGATAAATAGAAAATTTGGGTATAATTTCCTAAATGTATACTTAGTTGCTACAGTTAATTTGTTTACACTCATAATCATAATCAAGAGAAAACTAAAGGTGACAAATTATGAGTAACCAAAATTACAACTTAAAATTAGTAAAAAAATATAAAAGGATAAATTGTATAGATCAATGTATAATATTAATTTTTTATTAAACATAAAAATATTGGAGTTTACAGATATATAATATTCATAATAAAAAAAATTAACAAAAAGTTATGTGTATTCAATGTAACCATTTTTGACATTAATAGGTGATAGAAAAAGTTGAAGTAATAATTCGTGCGTGTTGGGTTCAAATCCACTATAAAATGATATTATGTGCTACGTAGAACTCTGTCACTTAAGTTGACGAAGGAACTTATGAGAAACTAATGGAGCACTAAGTAAGACTTTAAGAAAAAAGTTGAAGATCAAATAGGGGTTTCGTTCAAAATAAAATTGCAAAAGTACCTAAACCTACAAGTTGGTTCACAAAAGAGAGGTGTGACTTTATAGTCCAAAAAAATTATATAAAATATTGAGTATAAAAACAATTTAAGACAAATATATGTTTTCTCATGTGATATTATAATTTTAATAATAATATATTATATTTTCACAAATAAGAGAAAATGGAAAACATAAAAATTTATAGGTATTAAATGTGTTTTAATATTAAGAAATAAAAATAAGATAGTATATTTTTACAAATATGTATTTTATGCCTAAATGTTTTTGTGCTCTCCAAAATAGAATAATATTATGTGTTAATAATTATTTTTAAAAAAATATGACATATTAATTAATTCTGTACTTTTACAAGTCACTAGGAGTGATCTAGTGGTGAGGAACTTGAATAATATACATGAGGTTAGAGGTTCGAACATTTGTGTCATTGATGTAAAAAAAATTCTAAAATTATATTATTAAATATATATATATATATATATAATATTTAAAATTTAGATCATTATTAAATTATTCTAATACAAAATAGTAATTATTAGGTTAGAGAATAATGGATAGTAAACATTAGAGATGTGAGAGAAAAACTAGAGTTGCAATTAATGTGAGATAATAAAGATTTATGAAATTGTGCGCATCATTATAATTATATTTAAGAATCGTTGATGGGAACTATGGTAATTGTTCTATAAAATGAAATGATACAATATATTCTCTTCAGTTTACTTTTTACCCACTTTCTTTCTCTCTCAAGCTTCAATCCATATCTCATATCGATTAATAATGATTTCTCAAACTCGAAGCCCGTTGACATCGTGGTTGATAAATAAGAAAATTTGGGTATAATTTCCCAAATGTATACTTAGTTGTTACAGTTAATTTGTTTACACTCATAATCATAATCAAGAGAAAACTAAAGGTGACAAATTATGAGTAACCAAAATTATAACTTAGAAATAATAAACAAATATAAAAGGATAAATTATATAGATCAATGTATAATATTAATTTTTTATTAAACATAAAGATATTGGAGTTTGCCAATATATAATATTCATAATAAAAAAATTTAATCAAAAGTTATGTGTATTTAATGTAACCATTTTAGACATTAATAGGTGATAGAAAAAGTTGAAGTAATAATTCATGAGTGTTGGGTTCAAATCCTATCTATTACAAAACAATATTATGTGCTACGTAGAACTCCGTTACTTAAGTTGACGAAGGAACTAACGAGAAATTAACGGAGCACCAAGTAAGACTTTAAGAAAAAAGTTGGCGATCAAATAGGGATTTCGTCCAAAATAAAATTGCAAAAGTACTCAAACCTACAAGTTGGTTCATAAAAGAGAGGTGTGACTTTATAGTCCAAAAAAATTATATAAAATATTGAGTATAAAAACAATTTAAGACAAATGCTTTCTCATGTGATATTATAATTTTAATAATAATATATTATATTTACACAAATAAGAGAAAATGGAAAAAATAAAAATTTATAGTTATTAAATGTGTTATATTAAAAAAAATAAAAATAAGATAGTATATTTTTTTTAAAAATGTATTTTATGCGTTAATGTTCACTACAAAAAAAGTTAACTATTACCGTCAAAATATTATGAAATTATATTTATGCGTAAATGTTGACTATAAAATTATATTATGAAATATATATATATATAATATTTAAAATTTAGATCATTATTAAATTATTCTAATACATAATAGTAATTATTACGTGAGAGAATAATGGATAGTAAACATTAGAGATGTGAGAGAAAAATTAGAGTTGTAATTAATGTGAGATAATAAAGATTTACGAAATTGTCCTCATCATTATTGTTATTATATTTAAGAATTTTTTATGAAAACTATGGTAATTTTTCTAGAAAACGAAATGATACCATTTATTCTCTTTAGTTTTCCTGTTACCCACTTTCTCTCTCTCTCTCAAGCATCAATCCGTATCTCATATCGATTAATGATGACTCGTCAAACGCGCAGCCGGTTGACATAGTGGTTGATAAATAAGAAAATTTGCGTATGATTTCCTAAGTGTGTACTTAGTTGCTACAGTTAATTTGTTTAAACTCATAATTATAACCAAGAGAAAACTAAAGGTGACAAATTATGAGTAACCAAAATTTTAACTTAGAAATAATAAAAATATAAAAAGATAAATTTTATTGATCGATGTATAATATTAATTTTTTATTAATCATAAAAAAAATTGGATGTTGTTGTATAAAATATTCATAATAAAAAAATTTAACAAAAAGTTATGTGTATTTAATGCAACCATTTTTAACATTAATAGGTGATAGAAAAAGTTGAAATAATAATTCATGCGTGTTGGATTCGAATCTTATCCACTACAAAACGGTATTATGTGCTACGCAGAACTCTGTTACTTAAGTTGACGAACGAACTAACAGAGTACTAAGTAAGACTTTGAGAAAAATGTTGGGGATCAAATAGGGGTTTCGTCCAAAATAAAATTGCAAAAGTACCCAAACCTATAGGTTGGTTCACAAAAGAGAGGTGTGACTTTTAGTCCCAAAAAAAATTATATAAAATATAGAATATAAAAACAATTTAAGACAAATGTTTTCTCATGTGATATTATAGTTTTAATAATAATATATTATGTTTACACAAATAAGAGAAAATGGAAAAATTAAAAATCTATAGGTATTAAATGTGTTATAATATTAAAAAAATAAAAACAAGGTAGTATATTTTTTAAAAATATGTATTTTATGCGTAAATGTTTCTATGCTTTCCAAAATAGAATAATGTTATGTGTTAATAATTATTTTTAATGAAATATAATATATTAATTAATTCTAAACTTATACAAGTCACTAGGAGTGATCCACTGACGAGGAACTTGAATAATATACATGAGGTTAGAGATTTGAACATTTGTGTCATTGATTTAAAAAAAAATTCTAAAATTATATTATGAAATATATATATATATATATATAATATTTAAATTTAGATCATTATTAAATTATTCTAATACAAAATAGTGATTATTAGGTGAGAGAATAATGGATAGTAAACATTAGAGATGTGAGAGAAAAACTAGAGTTGTAATTAATGTGAGATAGTAAAGATTTATGAAATTGTCCTCATCATTATTATTATATTTAAGAATTGTAGAGGAAAACTATGATAATTGTTCTATAAAATGAAATGATACAATCTGTTCTCTTCAGATTTCTATTTACCCACTTTCCCTCTCTCTCAAGCATCAATCCATAACTCATATCGATTAATGATGACTCGTCAAACTCGAAGCTGGTTGACATCATGGTTGATAAATAAGAAAATTTGCGTATGATTTCCTAAGTGTATATTAGTTACTACAATTAATTTGTTTACACTCATAATCATAACCAAGAGAAAACTATAGGTGACAAATTATGAGTAACCAAAATTTTAACTTAGAAATAATAAAAATATAAAAGGATAAATTATATTGATCAATGTATAATATTAATTTTTTATTAAACATAAAAAAATTGGATTTTGCTAATATATAATATTTATAAAAAAAATTTAACAAAAAGTTATTTGTATTTATTGTAACCATTTTTGACATTAATAGGTGATAGAAAAAGTTGAAGTTATAATTCATGCGTGTTGGGTTTGAATCCTATCCACTATAAAACGGTATTATGTGCTACGTAGAACTCCGTTACTTATGTTTATGAAGGAACTAGCAAAAAACTAATGGAGCACTAAGTAAGACTTTAAGAAAAAAGTTTGATACAGGGGTTTCATCCAAAATAAAATTGTAAAATTACCCAAACCTAAAGGTTGGTTCTCAAAAGAGGGGTGTGACTTAATAGTCCAGAAAAATTATATAAAATATTGAATATAAAAACAATTTAAGACAAATGTTTTCTCATGTGATATTATAATTTTAATAATAATATATTATATTTACACAAATAAGAGAAAATGGAAAAAAATAAAAATTTATAGGTATTAAATGTGTTATAATATTAAAAAAAATAAAAATAAGATAGTATTTTTTATAAAAAAATATATTTTATGCGTAAATGTTTCTGTACTCTCCAAAATAGAATAATATTATGTGTGACTAATTATTTTTAATAAAATATAATATATTAATTAACTCTAAACTTATACAAGTCACTAGGAGTGATCTAATATATTAATTAACTCTAAACTTCTGAAGTTATATTATTAAATATATATATATATATATATATAAAATATTTAACTTTTAGATCATTATTAAATTATTCTAATACAAAATAGTAATTATTAGGTGAGAGAATATTGGATAGTAAACATTAGAGATGTGAGAGAAAAACTAGAGTTGTAATTAATGTGAGATAATAAAGATTTACGAAATTTGTCCTCATCATTATTATTATATTTAAGAAATGTTGATGGGAACTGTGGTATTTGTTCTATAAAATGAAATGATACAATCCATTCTCCTCAATTTTCTTTTTGCCCACTTTCTCTCTCTCTGTAGCTTCAATCCATATCTCACATCGATCAATGATGGCTCCTCAAACTCGAAGCTGGTTAACATCGTGGTTGATAGCAACATAGCTTTGGTCCCGCTATTAGCCAAAGATTGTTCCAAATTATCTAAAAAAAAAGTCAAACTGATAACTCTGCTAACTTTGTCAAAGATTGATTGACAAAATGATGTGGAGAATTTAAAAAAAAGGGGGTCAAGGCTATGTTATCGTCAACGACGATGTTCATTCACCTCCGAGTTCGAGGAGCCATTATTGATTGACTTGTGATGTGAACTGGAGCTACAAAAAGAAAAAGAGTGTGTAAAAAGATTTGGTGTTAATTAATCTAGATGGATATGATGGAGGTAGTGCTCTGGCGTTTTCAACAGATCTAGCTCCATTTCGTTGGATATGTGACCTTTAAGATCTAGGGTTATGAAAATTTGGTATTTTTGTCATGTGGTGGTGGAGAATCTAGTTTATTGGTGTTTTTCTACTTTAGATCTGACTTTTGATGAATTGTTTGAATTTGTTGATTTAATTTGTTTAGTTTCTGTTGCTCGTGCAGGTGCATTGATGGTGGCAATGGTCTCTTCTATTGTTGTCACCATAGGTGATACTCGTTTTGGTGGTGTGCTAACGTGTGTGAGTATGTATCAGTGGGGTATTGGTTAAAGGATCAAAATTTGTGTTCTTTGTTCGTTTGGGTCTTTTCAAAGTACGAGTTTTGTGTTTTTCCAATGTGTGGGCAAATGCCTAATACAATGTGAAAAGTTTGTGAAGTTTTTGGTGTAGTTGCGTGGAATGTAACAATATATAAATTTAATGTAACAATTATTTATAATATTTCAATATCTTTGAGACTGCTATATCTTTGAGAGACCAAATCTAGCCCCTAACAAAAATGGTCTAGCTTTGCCCCTGCGTATATTATTAATGAAATGTATAGTTTGTGAGATTAACTAAAGGTTGAAACATTTTACTTGAAACATTTTACATAAAGAAAAGTTGTTGTCATAATAGCAAACAATGAATATATATTTCTAAAAATTTTCCTATACACAAAATGAGTGAGTGTCTTGATACTGATGTTGAAGTCGCCCCTCGCATGAACACCTTTTTACCGATGTTGTTAACTGTTAAAACATTTGTTTCAATAATTTGTTTATCAATTCTAGTAATGAATAACATGCTACCATTACAGAATCTGGCAGAGTAATCAATGTTTCTAAGAAACATGATTGAAGTGTCAACCTTCAAATTGAATACATGGATTGGTACATCAAAAAGTCTAATGATATTTAGAAATTCGTGTGTATGAATACTGTGGAAAAACTTATTATTAGAATTAGACATGCAAACAAATCAAAATCTATCCATCCATCCATCCATCCCTCCCTCCATTTCATCATTCGAGTATGTGTGTGTATATATATTTTAAAAAAAAATATTCATCTTTTAAATTAACATGCTTCATCTTGTACAATAAATTTAAATTTTAAATTTTTCAATTTTTTAAGATTATCATGAGTCATTAGGTGATTGATTATACTAATAATTAATAAAAAAAATATCCTTATTATTTTATTTAACTATGAGGCCAAAAGAAGGTTTTACCCATTTTATTTTAATTTTGTTATTAATCATGTAATAACTAAATTATACGTATGAATATACAAAGAATATAAATAATTATGTATTGAAAAAAAAATCAATGTATGAATATTCCATGTACTACTTCTTTTGAAGGGAAAATTTTGTTGTGGTGTTGACATGTGTCTAGTCCATAAAGTGGGAATATCTAATTTTTACACATAGATAGATAGATTAATAGATGCGTTTTTGCATATTCTATTTCTATTTTCTGTATTTGTTTTGTCTATTGTGGTCTAAGAAGCACCAACTCGGACAAGAGAGATGTGGGACACGAGAATACACCAATTTTAAGAATTTACACACTCACGCCCGCCCACACAATAAATATACATATATATATATATATATAATATTCTAGATTTATAATAATATATGATTTTAAATTATAAATTTTCAATGCTTTCTAAATCTCCTTAATATATGAAATATTTTAAATATTTTTGTGGCAAAAAAAAACTTTTAGATATAACCCGAGTGTAAAACATTTTATTTAAACACTTTTAAATACACGAGTGTTGAATAAGTGTTCATGATATCAAGTACAGGTGTCACACAGTGTGTTGAACACACGAAGGGTTAGAGCGGTGTGGGGCTTCCAAAGAGAAGGAAGCGGAGACAACGAAGGCTCCGCCTTGTTTGGCCGAGTTTTGGAAGGGAACCTTCTTCAGGGACAAGGTGTTGGGCACGGCGCCGCCGTCGCGTGCTCCACCCTATGAGGAAGTGGTTGCACGTATGCTTGCAAAAGTGTAGCGTGCTGGTGCTCTCGGGGTCAAACCGAGCGTGATTTTTGATGATGGCTATGTGCCCTGTGGAGGAGTTCGTTCGGGTCCATGATCATTATCATAAGGTTTTTACGAGAGCTTGCAATTGATTTGTAAATCTTGCAAATGCTTTGGCCATGTTGCTCGTGACTGTAATATATAGAACCACCATGTGATGTTCCAACGGTGGCTGCAGCGGTAGTTGGCGGTGAGAAGATTCCGCAGGGAATGCAGCTAGACGAAGAAGCAGATGACGTCGTGTTTAATGCTCCTGATCCTATGGTTAATTCAAATTTGAATGCTGATTATAATTTGAATCTCAGGCTCAGTTGGTGATGAAAGTGCTCTATGATTTTGAGTGTGCTTCGGGCCTTAGAGTTAATGTGCAAAAGTCTAGAATTCTTTACTCTAAAAATGTCCTGCGAGCAAGCATGCTTAATTTGAGTCCCGCTACACGTACACAAAAAAATATACATCATACATACACCCTATACTTATATACATAAAGTTTGCGTTTTAATGCCTGTAATGTTTGTGCACTTAATTAAGTATAATTGAGAATATTATCTATAAGTTTGTAATGTTTGTGCACTCATGAGAATAAAGTTTGTGCATTATTAATGGTGTATGTATGAGTGTATAAAATTAGGTGTACATGTAGCATTTTTGCTTAATTTTGGCTATTATTGGGATTCCTTTATGTTCTAATCTTTGTAAATATCTGGGTTTCCCCTTAATCTAAGGTAGGAAAAAGAGATCAGAATATAATTTTTTTGATTGATAAGATCTCAAAGCGCTTGAGTTCCTGGAAAAGGCCACTCGCAAAATCAGTCATGCCAACTTATAACATGTGAATTTCTTGGCTTCCAACTTCTGTGTGTAACTCCATCAATAAGCATCTCTGCCATTTTCTCTGGCAGAATAAAGAGGGGCATAAGGTTGGCATCCGGTGGCCTTTGATAAAATTGCTAGGCTTCGCCATCTTGAAGGTCTTGGGGTCATAAATGGTCAGGATACAAATACTGCTTTTCTTGGTAAGCTTATCTGGAAAATTTGGCATAAGTTTAGCCTTGGGTGCAGGTTATTTGGAATAAATACATGCTGACAAGGACTTTTGGTCCTCTTTGCACAAATCTGTGCTTCCTCGGCAGTGTAGAAATCAGTTATTAAGGCTTGGCTTGCTCTCTAGGAGGGCTTTTCCTTGAGGTTTGGGAATGGAGAGGCTTTTATTTTTATGGTAATTGGTTGATTTTGTTCATATTTCTAACATTGAGCTCTGAATTCGAGACATTTGGCATCGGGGACAATGGAATCTTTCTTCTCTTGCTACTATTCTTCCTAATATCGTCAAGGATATTTTCAATAATAAGATTTTTCTGGCTGAATGAAGACCTCTGGGATTGTATAACTTGGCAAGGGAATCAGTTAGGAGAATATTCAGTGGCTTTTGGGTATGATTGGTTACTTTGCAGGCGTATTCGTGATGAACCTCCTTTTTTTGTTAAACTAAACGTGGATGGAAGTGTTCTTGGTTCTCATAGCAAAGCTAGTCGTAGGGGCTTATGCAGAATAGTCAAGGAGGCTGGATTTTTGGTTTCTATGCTTCTCTAGGTCATTGTGATATCCTCTAGGCTAAACTAATGGCTATTAAGCTAGGTTTGGACCTTGCCTGACGGCTTGACTTTCATATGGTGGTTCATGACTGTGATTCCTTTCATGTAGTGACCTTGATTTCTACAAGTTGTAGTGATTTCCATCTTTATTATGGTCTCATCCGTGATATTAGGTTGTTGAAGAGTCGTGACTGGATCATTAACATTCATCATATGCTTATGGAAGCAAACCAATGTGCAGATTTTTTACCCAAGTAGGGAGCGATTGGTAACTTTATCTTTTGCTCTTTTGGTGGATTTTGCAGGTGTTTTGTTTTTTAGGCCTTAGCCTCTCTATTCGCTTTTTGAGGTATTAAAAAAAGACTTAAAAACTATAATCACACCATAAAAGGGTTAAAATCTATAATGAGAAACATTGATAATATTAATTAGGATAAATGAACAATTCTAACTAATTACAAATTTTACAGAAAAAAAAAAGTTATTAAGATGTTATTACTTGAGTTTTTAAAATTTATAAATTATTTGGGTATGAAAAAAAAATATTATTCAATAAAAGAAAGTGTATAGAGAGTGAATATTAATCAAGTGAGAGAAAAAAATTAAGTTCAAGACACAAATAATTGAAGAGAGAGAAAATGTTGAAATGTAATTAGTGTAGATTAAATAAAATTACCAAATTAGCAAAACAATATGTTGAGTTAGAAAAGAAAAAGTACGTATGTGTCCAAAGTCAAATGTGGACGTTGCTAACTTCCACATGAAGTTGTGGAGGTTAGAAAAAAATACTCTCTCTATCATAGTTATAAAACCCGACTTGACCTAGTGTCGGCCAGGTTTCATAAACCTGGTGACCCGGCCCGGTTGAGTCATGCTTGGTTTTTTTTTTAAAGCAAAACCATGTGGTTTAGTAAAGGAAAAAAAATGTCATTGCTTTCTTAATTGAATTTGTTGATTCTTTTACAAATTGAGATCCTAGGGCATCAATTTAGTTACGAATTTCAGTTTCTTCTTTTGTAGGAATTGATTTCGATTTAGATACTAATCAAAATTTTATGATTATTTTCTTTCTGACGTATCCATGAATGGTCAGTTCAATTCTCGAGTTTTATTAGTCATTGGACTAAATGAAATTTACTAGTGCTTAATTATGAGTTTAATGGCAAAATTGCTGAATCAAATCATGTCTTAGTACATTCTTATGGTAGTGGTTCTGCTTGTCCCCCATCTATCCATCCCATGATCATACAAGCCTTTTTCAATCCCGTTTGATTTCGTCATCTGTTAGACTGTTACCTATGTGGTCTATCTTAGGTTCAGTTTGATATGCTCATGATGCAACCAACGAAAATGTTTATGTTTAGTATGAGATTTGAAGTTTAAACCTTTTTATATATTTTAAGTCATTTTATGTTATGATGGATGTTTAAATAAATGCATATTATTTATGTGGTTTTTTTATAAGTTTTTTAGGTCATATATTTATTAGGTTATATATTATTTTTTATTATTATTTTATTTATATCTGGGTCAACAAGTGACCCAATTACTCACTGGTTAAACCAGTGACCCAATAATCCAATGAGGTGGCCGGGTTAAGTCACGAGTCGAATTTTATAACACTGTTGTCTATATATAGGGACAAGGACCCAAAATAGAAGCAAAATTAGAACAACATGGATCACAAAACAGACCTAAAGTTACATCCGAACCCAAATTCAAGGTTGCTTTTTTATGTAATATATTTAGGGGTTGAATGTCATGCTCTTTCATTTTATATATTCAATCTTGTATTCACAGTTCATTTGGTAAATTAACATTCATGTAAAGTGTTAAATTTATTAAACAATATTATTAATAATATACTATAAAAATAAATAGAACACTTTTAAAAAAAATTAAATTAATTTTTAAATGTAAAGCTTTTGGATATGGAAACAAAAAAGTAAGGTAGATGTTATGAATAATTTATGTTAATGATTGTAAATGATTTGATTTGATTTGATTTGATTTAATTATAATCTTTTAAATATTTAATTGATTGTAATTTGTATTTTGGCCGTTGGGTGACTTCAGCCTATAAATAAGCTCATTTAATATATGGTTGGATAATTCAATGATCTGTGGTGGGTCAAATGGATGTCATGTATGACAATCTAATCTATGGTTGGATAATTCAATGACCTGTGGTAGGTCAAATGGATGACATGCATGACCATCTAATATATTGTGAGATATCCGATAATTCAATGACTTATGATGGGTCAAATCGATGGCATCTATGACCATCTTGTAACATCCCGCTTTTTCCCTTAATAAAGATTTCATAAATTAAATAGGGGAACAAGCCATCACACAAGCTTTTAGGTCAAATGTCTACAGAAGAAATTCTGTTCAGTTTCGTGAAATTCTGCAGACATTGGAACGAACCCGTTTTGTCATCCGAGTTCAATGGTGCATGTAAGATATCGGTTAAAGATACGACTATGGAAGAAAAGTTTACAAATATCTTAGATTAGCCTTAATTATTCCTTGGAAAATTAGTAGATCACAAGGACGTGATCAGAATATTTTTCGGATAACCATGCGCGAAGTACTGGGACAACTAACGACCAAACACTATCAAAACTGATCAGAATTTGGTCTTGGAAAATTAGAAGAAAAACATTTCGGCCACACTCAAGGAGGAGTTCACGGTTTGGAAGCTAGCCACTTGGTGGTCAAAATTTCAGAGGTTGTGACTAGGCATGGTGATTCACTATGATGATGTAATGGATGATGTCATCATAAACAAGTAGAATGACAATTTAACCCTTGGCTTATTGGAGAAGCTACACTGCCTTGTGGCCTATAAATAGGGCCATGAGCTCTTCAAATTAAAGAAGACATAGGAAGCTTGCCAAAACTCTGCCGGTTTACATACTCCGTCGTTACTCCGCCAAACTACAGATACAATAGTTTTATGCTTAACCTAAACCCTAACTCTCCATACTCTTCTCTCTAGAAACCATTCCTTACTTCCTTAAGCAAAACCCTCCATTTCTAACCTCTAAGAATTCTTACGGTAGTAAGGAGCACAAGTTGCCAGACTCTCGGAGTTTCTGCAGAACTTGTGAAGAATTAGTCTCCAAGTGGGTAAACTGACTTAACCGTTGTCTATGTGGTTCTAAAATAATTGAGGATGGTTGTTACATGTTTTGTGTTAGATTATGCTAGGTTTAATTGCTTGATAATATTCTTGAGGACTTACAACTACTTCTACTTGAATATGAGAACTATGTGTGTTTTTGTGCTTCATGGAATAGTTGTTGAAAAATGTTTTGGACCATGGAACATGCCTTTTGTGTAGTGGGAAATTGATGATAAATATTAGAGGAAGTGTTGTTAAGATTGAATATGAAAAACCTTGTGGAACATGGAAAATTGCAAAATTGAGGCCTAAAATTAGTCAGGAGGCGCTGAGCGGCTAGGGCTCACGCTGAGCGGACAGAGCGCTGAGCAGCCTGTGAGGGCGCTAAGCGGACTGACTGAAACTCAGAATCTCAAACATGAAACTTAACATTTTCTTGTTTATGATCTATGAGACTTTCACCAACAAAGCTTTTAAACTATTTGTAATTATCCATGGAGCCACCATTTTTACTAAGTAAACTATCTGGCATAAAGTATTTGGCTATGTCTATTCTATGTGGACTGTGGACTTGAAATATTGAACTGGACTAATGAAAGGAAAGGTAAGGAGAGGAACCCTAGGGCGTGATATCACTAAGTCCCTAAATGATGATAATGCTAAAGGAACCGAGGTTTTCCTAGCTACGTCGACAGGGCCGACAGGAAAAACAAGTTCAACCCTTGAATTATCTCGTTTGAAGCCGAAGAACGACGAAAGATCCTCTCGCCATTCGAAGCAGAAGAATGAATACTCCTATCGTGAGTGATGATATTTCGTGGGAAGCAGAACCACTCAGGTTAAGCGCTGCCTGGTCCTCACGATATTAAGTTAAAAGGTAGCTTGTTCGGCAAGGCCACCCCTACGAGAGGGTTGAACTTGAGTATGTGAACTATGTGATATACAACTGTACATAAGTGGATGTGCGCATAAGCTTATAATTAAAATGGGCACGGTTATAAGTGGACGCAAGCTGAAACTTATTATGTGACAATATGTGATCTAGGAATTTGAATAGAGAACAGATGACATAGATAATGAAGAATAGGCTTCACCAATCACGTAGTAAATTAGATAAAGCTGCTCAGGCTTAGTATGGATCTTAATAACTGGTAGGGATATAGTATAACTGTGACTCCTAGAAACCCCTGAGTGGCCTAGATCATGAATGAGAATAAGAAGTTCCCCAACTCCTAAGGTTTCCCATTGAGAGCGATATGTTCTCACCCCACTCATCCATGACTCCAGGATTCGACGCGGAGTAAGGAGAAGAGTAGCACGAGGAAGAACAGTACCAAAGGAGGCCAACACAAGATTAGACTATTAGTTAGTAAACTATCTGTGTGTATGTGTTAAGCATTTGTACGTACTCCCTATGACATTATATGTGTACTTGTCTGTGAGTGTATAATGGAGCACTGGTTGCTATCTTGTTATATGTTAATTATATCTCCATAATATAAGTTAAGCATGCTATGTTCCGCTCGCAACGTATGTTCTAACGCGACAAGACTCCTAGTTTACTCTATATGATGTACAAAGAAAAGTTTAAATTGGACCATATTCTGGGTAAATTGGTCCATATTCTGGGTAACTCTATTTTTAAACACATATGTGGGACTAAGTATTACCCCAACCAAAGTGGACAACAACTTAGTAAGCAAGTTTGCGACTTAAGCGTAGACTAGCTAGCTAGGGTGTTACACATCTAATATATGGTGGGATATCGGATAATTGAATGACCTATAGTGGGTCAAATGGATGGTATGTATGACCATCTGATATATGGTTGGATAATTCAATGACCTGTGGTGGGTCAAATGGATGACATGCATCACCATCTAATATATGGTGGGATATCAGATAATTCAATGACCTGTGATGGGTCAAATGGATGGGATGCATGACCATCTAATATATGCGCGGTGGGTTAAATGGATGACATCTATGACCATTTAATACATGGTGGGATATCGGATAATTGAATGACCTGTGGTGGGTCAAATGGATGGATTAGTATGTATGACCATCTGATATATGGTTGGGTAATTCAATGACCTGTGGCTGGTCAAATGGATGGCATGCGTGACCATCTAATATATGGTGGGATATCGGATAATCCAATGACCTGTGGTGGGTCAAATGGATGACATCTATGACCATCTAATATATGGTGGGATAATTAAATGACCTGTGGTGGGTCAAATGGATGACATGTATGACCATATAATATATGTTAAAAATATTCGACGATCTGTACAAGTTGGAAAATTATTGTTAGATATTTCGATGATGAATATGGCTTGAGAAATAATTGTTGGATATTTCAATGACCTATGGTGGGTCAAATGGATGGCATGTATGATCATCTAATATATGTGGGATAATTCAATGTCCTGTGGTGGATCAAATGGATGACACGTATGACCATCTAATATATGGTGAGATAATTCAATGACCTGTAGTGGGATAATTCAATGAATGTTTTTGATTAGTATCTTTATTATGTGTGTTGCAGTAGTTACAATGAATGAGTAGAAATTAGATGTGACATGATTGACGCTTTGATGAAATTTTCAGGGAGTTGGACATCATTGTGGAGATAAGATGACTTTAGATTGTTGATTTTGAGTAGATACTAGTTTCCTTACAAGTATTTGTAATATTTAAGCTTTCTTTTACAGTTTTGATTCTTTTTTTTTTCCTGCACAGGTTTTCCATTTCTTAGTGTTTCCTGCCATGCATATGCAACAGAAGTTTAAGGTCTCTGATTTCATTCCCTTTTAATTATTGTGTATTTTCTCAGGAAATTAAAAAAGGTTAAGAAGAGCACTAGGTCAAGTCATTTCCATCGACAAGGTAGCCACAATTTCTTTATTACATAAATTCACATTATATTAATTTTTGTTTTTATACTTGTTAATGTTTGCTCCCTTTCTAACTGAAACTATTTTCTACTCACATTAATTTATTAACTATGACATCATATTTTAGTGTTTGCGTATAAGATAAAACTTTTAGGATGTTGAGGGCGTTTCACATAAGATGCCAGGTCCTCCATTCCCTCTCAAATTTTGTTTCTATATATACATTCCACTTCCTTGCAGTGCATTTTCTTTATCGACATCGCTAATTCCTTATCCTTGATCTTTTCTTCAAAGGAGAGCCGAACCTCAACATTGAGGTTCCCCTAACATTGATACTTTTCTATTTAGGGTTCTATCTCATTTCTTTTTTCATTGCTCTCATTTCTCTCCTTTTTTTTTTCCGTGCCACTTAGTTTATCCATTTTTGATTATTTCTAAACTTTTTAATTTAAAAAAGGGATAAAAATATACATTAATAATATATAAAATTAAACTAAAATTAAACTCTTAAATATTTACGCAATGCTGCACCCTAGACACTACACAATCATACAAGAGTGCGCAATAATCACCAAATCTCGTTGATTTATTCGCTGTCCACATTACCATAATCTCACCGCTTCTTCTATGTGTATTTATATTCCCCCCTCCCCATCTCCATGTTTCCGCTAACAATTCACAGCCTCTCCCTCTTCTCAACAAAAACACGCTCTCTTTCTTGTATCTTTAATTAATTTCTCCAGAAGCCACATTCATCAAACATGGGTTTTGCATCATTCCAAGTGTTCTTGATCTTGGGGCTATTGGCCACCACGTGCACAGCAACTCTTTCTCCACCTCCCACCGGCCCTCCATCTCAGGCACCTAGCCCATCCACCTCTTCCACTCCCCCACCCACACCCACACCCGGGCCCGGCGGGGCATCGGAGCCTCCACCGGCGGCTTTGGCACCCTCTGCCGCGTTCTCCATCAGCAACACCTTCGTTGCCGGCTCTTCGTTATTCTTGATCTTTTCTTCAAAGGTGAGCCGAACCTCATTGATACTTTTCTATTTAGGGTTCTCTCTCTTTCTCTCATTCCTTTCATTTCTTCAGATTTCATTGCCCTCATTTCTCTCCTTCTTTTTTGTTGATCCAGGTTCTCTCTCTCACTGTTCTTGGATTATTATTATGCATATTCCCATTTTTCCCGTTTCACTCTGTGTGCGCACTCTGTTCAATTGCGACCCTTTCTCAGTTTTCGTGTTTCTGTTCAATCTTTCATGGGTTTTCGTCAAAATTGGCCTCTCCTCTGTTCTTCAGAACCTCGAAGGTCACCCCTCCATTCTCTATGCCTTTCTTTCCATTTCTATCAATTAGCTTGACGTCGAGATAAACAAGATGGATTAATATGTTATTTTTGCTTATTAACTCATAAAGCTATAAAATACAATACTGATGTATAAAAGGTTTGAAAATCTCTTTTTTCTTCTTGATATTTTTTGGGGTCTATTCTATGTTCCTATACCATTTAATCAGTTCCTAGTTTGATACTACAACAAATACTAAAGTCATCAAGGATAGCTTTCAAGTTTCTCTCTTCAGCATTATTTACCTTTTCTTTTTTCATCTAGTGTTTCTTCTTTAGTTTAAATTGATATCGTGAAGTGCATATATTTTCTTGTTCAGTTTTATGGCAAATGAAAAATACAAGTTCATAGTGAAAATTTTCGTGTGCTATATACTTAATGTTGAATTTGTGCATAGGGAAAGCAAAATACTAGTTTAGTTGCTATAATTTGCTGTTGCTGTGTTTAGCATATTAGTTTAGTTTTTGATCTAATCATGATGTGGTTTGTGGCAGGTATATTTTAACTTATCCACAAGGTTGTGATGTCTGCAATCATCTCTCTCTGTTTCTTTGTGTTGCTATTCATGACAAACTTCTTCCAGGTCAGATTCTTAGACTTTTCAGATTTTGTTGGTGATTGTTAATTATACTAGCTTTCCTCGGTCCCATAGGTAATTGACTTTACTCTTTTTTTTCGTTTGTTTTTGGTGGGGCAACACAAGATGAAGTCATTTTACGCAATTTACAATAGTTATGGTCAATAAATACCCAAAGAAATCAAAATATTCTGATCTGTTGGCTAACGATTGTCTTAATTATTGGAGTTCACAATTATTCTTACAGCATTATTGAGTTATTTTTACTTGAGTTTTCTAGATACATTGCACTGATTTTGGAAGAAGGTGCATGACTGGGGATGGAAAAAGTTTATGGAGCTTTCGAAGGTCTATGACAGTTTTGTTGACACTTCTGACAAGTTGATTATAAAAGCTCAAGTTTAAGTCATTAGGTATGCATAACTCTACTAATTAGAGTGATTAGTCCTCTCAAATACATTTGATAGGAGATAGGAGATTTGGAAGCCAGCATGAAATGTGATTTTATGTCAGATATCAACTTCTCTAAAGTTTTGGTGAAGTTGGTTCTATAAAAGCTCATGCTATTGTTTTAGCATTTATGAAATGGGTTGTAAATTTTGGATTCCATTTGTATCATTTCGTAATGTTGTTGTATCTTCCACAAGCATTTCCAATTCGACCTAAATTTTTAACTTGAATGAATGTGCTTCTACTATTGGAAGAGGGTGGCTATTTTGCCTAAAGTTTTTGTAAACAAGTCTCACAACTACATTTACCTATAATCCATTTCAAGTTCCATGGAGTTCTTATTCTACTTTCACCTGCCTCCACCATTCTACTTTTCTCAAATCAGAAGTTACAATTTTTGTGACAATTTATCTTATTTGGTCTTCAAGGTTGAATGATTGGGGAATCCAATGAAGTTCTTCATCTTGGTCACTAAGTGAACTGTTATGAGTTAATAACTTACATTTTTTGATAGGTTGTTTTAAAACTGCATGAATTATGATTTGTATTGATTCTGTTCTAACTCTTGGATTATCAGTAGTAAATGGTTGTGTCAATTTGGATGTTTGCTTTGTTCGAAATTGGTAGTTGACTTATTTAAAGGTTAGAAAATATTTAAGTAATAGAGTAATGTGAAATTACAAACCGTTAATGTCGGAAGATTTTTGGGAAGGAGTCTCATGCTTTTGATGGAGTGCGCAAATGAAATTGATGATTTCATAGGTCTCAAGTAACCATTTGAAATTAATACTCATTAGCGTCAACGGTGCTGCCTTAATGAGCAGCATCTCCTCCGGGAATTGTTTCATATTCCATTGACTTGTGGAGCGGCTTCACTCCTTTACAATTTGGGACTGACCATGAGACATACATTCCATCTCCTTCTTCCTCTTCTTTTTATTTTTTTTGGTGAAGTTTACTTCCTTTATCGAAAGAAAAGGTTATAAACTGCAAGGCCCTACTGTATATAACATATTTATGTGCTTGTATGTATATATGTATAACTAAGATATTTTTAGTTTTAAGCAATATACTTGACAGTCTTTTTGTTGAAAAGAACATTAATGAATAAGACAATTATAATATTCAGAAAAAAAAAAAAAAAAAAAAAAAAAAAAAAAAAAAAAAAAAAAAAAAAAAAAAAAAAAAAAAAAAAAAAAAAAAAAAAAAAAAAAAAAAAAAAAAAAAAAAAAAAAAAAAAAAAAAAAAAAAAAAAAAAAAAAAAAAAAAAAAAAAAAAAAAAAAAAAAAAAAAAAAAAAAAAAAAAAAAAAAAAAAAAAAAAAAAAAAAAAAAAAAAAAAAAAAAAAAAAAAAAAAAAAAAAAAAAAAAAAAAAAAAAAAAAAAAAAAAAAAAAAAAAAAAAAAAAAAAAAAAGCCTTTGGTTCCTTCTACAGAAGTTTGAATTTTTAGCTTTTCCAAATTGATTTTTCCCTCTCGTGAAGAAAAATCATTTTTGTTTAAAAAATAAGGTTATCTAAATGGAGTATTTTCTTCCTCGTTGCGTTGATGCATTGTTTTGGACAATCTAACGAATAAGTTGCTAACAGAAGTACAAAGTACATTGTTTAATATGTTTTTTTTTCCTCTCCCATTTTGATGTTTGTCATGTTCTTTTGGTGTTTTTAAATTGTATTTTATTATTACACATACCCTTTTAAAACTTATGCCTTTGTCAAGTTCAAGTATGTTATTTTCTTGAAGTAAAGCAATGCTCCTTGAAACTATTGATTTAAATGTGTGACCATATATATATATATTTTTTGGTTTATTTATTCACAGGGAGAAAGCTGACAGGCCTTTTCGTGCCTTGATTGTCAGTATAGGAGAGGAGAGAACTTGTCAGGGTATATTTGATAGATGTAGAACAAATTTGCCGCCGTTTTGTGGAGGAGAGAAGAAGCAAACTTGGGAAGTTGATAGAGGATAAAGCTAGGTGGTTGAGGTATTTCATGCTCACCTTTAAAAGCATTGGTTCAGTATGCATGCAGTAATTCTTATCTTTCTCCAAATTGTTGCCTAAAAACGTTAGGGCTATTTAATGTGATGACCTATATGATCCTATGCAATTGAGGGATAATTCGATTACTCTTATTATTCGGGGGAAATTATGGTGGGAAAATTGGATGACCTATGACCGTCTAAATATAATTGAATGACCTATGACCAAGAGAACTGTTCTAGAGGTTTTGAATATTTTCTTGTCTGATGAGGTAAGATAAATTTTATTATGCAACTTCAGGTTGTTCAAATGGAGAATATAATATTTATATTTAATATCTTCTTGTTATGGATCATGTTTCCTATGTCTGACAATGTGTGTATAAGGTTTCTTAATGCCACAAATCTGATTGATTACTTTTCTATCTGTCAATGTGCTTTCATTTCCTTGAGATTTTTGGTGATAGTTAATTTATTTGGCAGTGGTGCTGGTGCCTAATGTATTTTCTTTTCACCTGCTCCAGCGATAATAAAAAATTAACTAGGACTGATGCATGTTGCAATACTCACACATGAATTGGTAAGTAGAAAGCAATTTTCCTTTCTTACCTTCTACCGATTGTAATCGATGAACTATGAACTTCTCATTTTTTTTATTTGTTCAACAACTTTTAAAGTAACGTGACTTAATATATATTAGGAATTCAAATTTCTCATAGCTGTATGTAATTTTTCACTCCATTCTACAGACTTCAAAATTAATTAATCATATAGTGGTGTTTTGCGAAATATTGTGTAGATTTTTTATTCAGTATTATTACTAAGTTAAAATAAACAAATGTTGCAAAAACATATAAATTTTCTACGATAGTTTTGTTGACGCTTCTGACAATCTGATTATAAAAGTTCAAGTCATTAGGTATGCACAACTCTACTAATTAGAGTGATTGGTCCTCTCCAATACATTTGATACGAGACAGGAGATTTGAAAGCGAGCAAGAAATGCCATTTTATGTCAGATATCAACTTCTCTAAAGTTTTGGTGAAGGTGGTTCTATAAAAGTTCATGCTATTGTTTTAGCATTTATGACATAGGTGGTAAATTTTGGATTCCATTTGTATCATTTAGTAATGTTGCAGTATCTTCCACAAGCATTTCCAATTTGACCTAAATTTTTAACTTGAATGAATGTGCTTCTACCATTGGAAGAAGATGGCTATTTTGCCAAAAGTTTTTGTAAACAAGTCCTACAACTACATGTACCTATAATCTATTCCAAGTTCCATGGAGTTCTTATTCTACGTTCACCTGCCTACACCATTTTGCTTTTCTCAAATCAAAAGTTACAATTTTCGATTTACCTTATTTGTTCAATCTGGATATTTACTCTTCTTGCATAACAATCCCAATATGATTTGCTGAGACAGTTCTTATGACTTGAAGCTTGTTGTTGCTGTATTTAACATTAGTTTAGTTGTTTATCTAATCATGATGTGGTTTGTGGCAGGTGTATTTTAATTTTTCCACAAGGTTGTGATGTCTGCAATCATCTTTTCTTTGTGTTGCTATTCATGACAAACTTTTTTCAGGTCAGATTCTTAGGTTTTTAAGACTTCGTTGGTGATTATTAATTATACTAGCTTTCCTCGGTCCCATAGTAATTGACTTTACCTTTTTTTTTTCCGTTTATTTTTGGTGGGGTAACACAGGATGGAGTCATTTTGCGCAATTTACAATAGCTGTGGTCAATAAACACCCGAAGAAATCAAAATATTCTGGTTTGTTGGCTAACGAGTGTCTTAATTATTGGAGTTCACAATTATTCTTACATCATTATTGAGTCATTTTTACTTGAGTTTTCTAGATACATTGCACTGATTTTGGAAGTAGGAGCATGACTGAGGATTGAAAAAGTTTGTCGAGCTTCGAAGGTCTACGACAGTTTTGTTGACATTTATGACAATCTGATTATAAAAGTAAGTTCAAGTCATTAGGTATGCATAACTCTACTAATTAGAGTGATTGGTCCTCTCCAATACATTTGATAGGAGATGGGAGATTTGGAAGCCAACAATAAATGTCATTTTATATTAGATATTAACTTCTCTATTGGTGAAGTTGGATCTGTAAAAGCTCATGCTATTTTAGCATTTATGGCGTGGGTTGTGAATTTTGGATTCCATTTGTATCATTTGGTAATGCTGTAGTATCTTCCACAAGCATTTCCAATTCGACCTAAATTTTTAACTTGAATGAATGTGTTTCTACTATTGGAAGAGGGTGGCTATTTTGCCTAAAGTTTTTGTAAACAAGTCTCACAAATACATTTACCTATAATCTATTTCAAGTTCCATGGAGTTCTTATTCTACTTTCACCTGCCTCCACCATTCTGCTTTTCTCAAATCAGAAGTTACAATTTTTGTGACAATTTATCTTACTTGGTCTTCAAGGTTGAATGATTGGGGAATCCAATGAAGTTCTTCATCTTGGTCACTAAGTGAACTGTTATGAGTTAATAACTTACATTTTTTGATAGGTTGTTTTAAAACTGCATGAATTATGATTTGTATTGATTCTGTTCTAACTCTTGGATTATCAGTAGTAAATGGTTGTGTCAATTTGGATGTTTGCTTTGTTCGAAATTGGTAGTTGACTTATTTAATGGTTAGAAAATATTTAAGTAATAGAGTATTGTGAAATTACAAACCGTTAATGTCGGAAGATTTTTGGGAAGGAGTCTCATGCTTTTGGTGAAGTGCGCAAATGAAATTGATGTTTTCATAGTTCTCAAGTAACCATTTGAAATTAATACTCATTAGCGTCAACGGTGCTGCCTTAATGAGCAGCATCTCCTCCGGGAATTGTTTCATATTCCATTGACTTGTGGAGCGGCTTCACTCCTTTACAATTTGGGACTGACCATGAGACATACATTCCATCTCCTTCTTCCTCTTCTTTTTATTTTTTTTGGTGAAGTTTACTTCCTTTATCGAAAGAAAAGGTTATAAACTGCAAGGCCCTACTGTATATAACATATTTATGTGCTTGTATGTATATATGTATAACTAAGATATTTTTAGTTTTAAGCAATATACTTGACAGTCTTTTTGTTGAAAAGAACATTAATGAATAAGACAATTATAATATTCAGAAAGAGCAAAAAAAAAAAAAAAAAGCCTTTGGTTCCTTCTACAGAAGTTTGAATTTTTAGCTTTTCCAAATTGATTTTTCCCTCTCGTGAAGAAAAATCATTTTTGTTTAAAAAATAAGGTTATCTAAATGGAGTATTTTCTTCCTCGTTGCGTTGATGCATTGTTTTGGACAATCTAACGAATAAGTTGCTAACAGAAGTACAAAGTACATTGTTTAATATGTTTTTTTTTCCTCTCCCATTTTGATGTTTGTCATGTTCTTTTGGTGTTTTTAAATTGTATTTTATTATTACACATACCCTTTTAAAACTTATGCCTTTGTCAAGTTCAAGTATGTTATTTTCTTGAAGTAAAGCAATGCTCCTTGAAACTATTGATTTAAATGTGTGACCATATATATATATATTTTTTGGTTTATTTATTCACAGGGAGAAAGCTGACAGGCCTTTTCGTGCCTTGATTGTTAGTATAGGAGAGGAGAGAACTTGTCAGGGTATATTTGATAGATGTAGAACAAATTTGCCATCGTTTTGTGGAGGAGAGAAAAGCAAACTTGGGAAGTTGATAGAGGATAAAGCTAGGTGGTTGAGGTATTTCATGCTCACCTTTAAAAGCATTGGTTCAGTATGCATGCAGTAATTCTTATCTTTCTCCAAATTGTTGCCTAAAAACGATAGGGCTATTTAATGTGATGACCTATATGACCCTCTACAATTGAGGGATAATTCGATTACTCTTATTATTCGGGGGAAATTATGGTGGGAAAATTGGATGACCTATGACCAAGAGAACTGTTCTAGAGGTTTTGAATATTTTCTTGTCTGATGAGGTAATATAAATTTTATTATGCAACTTCAGGTTGTTCAAATGGAGAATATAATATTTATATTTAATATCTTCTTGTTATGGATCATGTTTCCTATGTCTGACAACGTGTGTATAAGGTTTTTTAATGTCACAAATCTGATTGATTACTTTTCTATCTGTCAATGTGCTTTCATTTCCTTGTGATTTTTGGTAATAGTTAATTTATTTGGCAATGGTGCTGGTGCCTAATGTATTTTCTTTTCACCTGCTCCAGCGATAATAAAAAATTAACAAGGATTGATGCATGTTGCAATATTCACACATGAATTGGTAAGTAGAAAGCAATTTTCCTTTCTTACCTTCTACCGATTGTAACCGATGAACTATGAACTTTCATTTTTTTTATTTGTTCAACAACTTTTAAAGTAACGTGACTTAATATATATTAGGAATTCAAATTTCTCATAGCTGTATGTAATTTTTCACTCTATTCTACAGACTTCAAAATTAATTAATCATATAGTGGTGTTTTGCGAAATATTGTGTAGATTTTTTATTCAGTATTATTACTAAGTTAAAATAAACAAATGTTGCAAAAACATACAAATTTTTTACGACAGTTTTGTTGACGCTTCTGACAATCTGATTATAAAAGTTCAAGTCATTAGGTATGCACAACTCTACTAATTAGAGTGATTGGTCCTCTCCAATACATTTGATACGAGATAGGAGATTTGAAAGCCAACAAGAAATGCCATTTTATGTCAGATATCAACTTCTCTAAAGTTTTGGTGAAGGTGGTTCTATAAAAGTTCATGCTATTGTTTTAGCATTTATGACATAGGTTGTAAATTTTGGATTCCATTTGTATCATTTAGTAATGTTGCAGTATCTTCCACAAGCATTTCCAATTTGACCCAAATTTTTAACTTGAATGAATGTGCTTCTACCATTGGAAGAAGATGGCTATTTTGCCAAAAGTTTTTGTAAACAAGTCCTACAACTACATGTACCTATAATCTATTCCAAGTTCCATGGAGTTCTTATTCTACGTTCACCTGCCTACACCATTTTGCTTTTCTCAAATCAAAAGTTGCAATTTTCGATTTACCTTATTTGTTCAATCTGGATATTTACTCTTCTTGCATAACAATCCCAATATGATTTGCTGAGACAGTTCTTTATGACTTGAAACTTCTTGTTGCTGTATTTAACATTAGTTTAGTTGTTAATCTAATCATGATGTGGTTTGTGGCAGGTGTATTTTAATTTTTCCACAAGGTTGTGATGTTTGCAATCATCTTTTCTTTGTGTTGCTATTCATGAGAAACTTTTTTCAGGTCAAATTCTTAGGTTTTTAAGATTTCGTTGGTGATTATTAATTATACTAGCTTTCCTCGGTCGCATAGTAATTGACTTTACCTTTTTTTTTTTTCCGTTTATTTTTGGTGGGTTAACACAGGATGGAGTCATTTTGCGCAATTTACAATAGCTGTGGTCAATAAACACCCGAAGAAATCAAAATATTCTGATCTGTTGGCTAACGATTGTCTTAATTATTGGAGTTCACAATTATTCTTACAGCATTATTGAGTCATTTTTACTTGAGTTTTCTAGATACATTGCACTGATTTTGGAAGTAGGAGCATGACTGAGGATTGAAAAAGTTTGTCGAGCTTCGAAGGTCTACGACAGTTTTGTTGATATTTATGACAATCTGATTATAAAAGTAAGTTCAAGTCATTAGGTATGCATAACTCTACTAATTAGAGTGATTAGTCCTCTCAAATACATTTGATAGGTGATAGGAGATTTGGAAGCCAGCATGAAATGTGATTTTATGTCAGATATCAACTTCTCTAAAGTTTTGGTGAAGTTGGTTCTATAAAAGCTCATGCTATTGTTTTAGCATTTATGACATGGGTTGTAAATTTTGGATTCCATTTGTATCATTTGGTAATGCTGAAGTATCTTCCACAAGCATTTCCAATTCGACCTAAATTTTTTAACTTGAATGAATGTGCTTCTACTATTGGAAGAGGGTCGCTATTTTGCCAAAGTTTTTGTAAACACTATTTTGCCTAAAGTTTTTGTAAACAAGTCTCACAACTACATTTACCTATAATCTATTCCAAGTTTCATGGATTTCTTATTATACGTTCACCTGCCTCCACCATTCTGCTTTTCTCTAATCAGAAGTTACAATTTTTGTGACAATTTATTTTATTTGTTCAATTTGAATATTTACTCCTATTGCATCACAATCCCAATATGATTTGCTGAGACGGTTCTTATGACTTGAAGTTTGTTGTTGCTGTATAATTAACATATTAGTTTAGTTTTTGATCTAATCATGATGTGGTTTGTGGCAGATATATTTTAATTTATCCACAAGGTTGTGATATCTGCAATCATCTCTCTTTGTTTCTGTGTTGTTATTCATGACAAACTTCTTTCAGGTTAGAATCTTAGATTTTTTAGATTTCGTTGGTGATTGTTTATTGGTTCAAACTGAATGAGTTAGACATACATATTCTCGTTATGTAATTCTCAAGATTGATTGGTTTTAACTCACTCGTCTTCCTTTTTCTATGTATTGTATTTCATTTAAATTAAATGTTGATATTATACCCTTCTAATAGATGCGGCCTTGCAAACTTTAAATGCTGCAATGGCACGACTCAGTTGTGTTTGGTTTTGATAGATTTTTATTTTGTTTCTTGTATACTTACAGGTTTTGATATCTATTTTTAGCTTGGAAGCATATGCAAGGAAAGTAAGTTTCTTCTGCTTTAATATTATTATAGCACATTTTATTGCAAACATAAGTATTTAGAACATTTAATTGCAAACTATATGTTTTAAAGTAGTTGTATTTCTTTTGAAACTTCCTTTATAATTGCACGCATGACCATCTAATGCGTGGTGGGATATCAGATAATTCAATGACCTGTGGCGGGTCAAATGATGGCATGCATGACCATCTAATATATGGTTGGATAATTCAATGACCTGTGATGGGTCAAATGGATGACATGCATGACTATCTAATGCATGGTGGGATATCGGATAATTCAATGACCTGTAGTTGGTCAAATGGATGGCATGCATCACCATTTAATTCATGGTGCGATATCGGATAATTCAATGACCTGTGGTGTGTCAAATGGATGGCATGCATCACCATCTAATGCATGGTGGGATATCGGATAATTCAATGACCTGTGGTGGGTCATATGGATGGCATGCATCACCATCTATTATATTGTTGGATAACTCAATGACCTATAGTAGGTCAAATGGATGGCATACATGACCATCGAATGCATGGTGGGATATCGGAGAATTCAAAGACCTGTGGTGGGTCAAATGCATGGCACGCATGACGATCTAAAATATAGTATGATATCGGATAATTCAATGACCTGTGGTGCGTCAAATGGATGGCATGCATGACCATCTAATTCATGGTGGGATATCGGATAATTCAATGACCTGGGGTGGGTCAAATGGATGACATGCATGACTAATATATGATTTGATAATTCAAGTAATGCTTTTGATTAGTTTTTTTTAGTTATGTGTTGCAGTAGCTACAATGAATGAGCGGAAATTAGATGTGACGTTATTGGCGCTTTGATGACAATTTTAGTGAGTTTGAAATCATTGTGGAGGTAAGATGACTTTAGATTTTTGATATAGATACTAGTTTCTTTACAAGTATTTGTAATATTGCAAGCTTTTTTTTTCATAATTTTGATTCTTTTTTTCCTACATGTTTTCCATTTCTTAGTGTTTCCTTCCATGCAAATGGAATTTAACTTTAAGTTCTCTGATTTCATTCTCTTTTAGTTATTTTGTATTTACTCAGAAAATTAAAAAAGGTTAAGAGGAGCATTGGATCAAGTCATTTCCACCGTCAAGGTATCTACAATTTCGTTATTACATATATTCACATTACGTTGATTTTTTTATACTGTTTAATGTTTGCTCCCTTTCTAAGTGAAACTATTTTCTACTCACATTAATTTATTAACTATGACATTGTTTTTTAGTATTTGCATATATGTTAAAACTTTCAGGATGTTGACCACCATTATTTTGCTATAGTTTCGTATTTGATGTTATTACAGTCATGGAATTCGTTCAGACACGACTTAACATGAATTATCGCCGTTTCAATATTCTATTATTCACTGCATTTAAGGTAAACATATATAGATCTCTAATATCATATTCTGTTCTTTATTGGTCCAATTTGAATCAGTTAGGTAAAAATACTTTCGTTAACTAATTCTCAAAATTGATTGATTAAAAGTTACTGTCTTTTCTTCTTTATGCATACTATTTTATTTAAATTAAATATTACCTTTACCACAGATGGACTTGTGTGACCATTTAATATATACGAGATAATTCAACGACATATGGTGGCATGATAGAATGATGACATGTATGGCCATCTAATATATGCAGATAATTCAATGACCTTTAGTGGGTCAAATGGATGACATGGAAGACTATCTAATGCATTGTGCGATATCATATAATTCAATGACCTGTGTTGGGTCAAATGGATGGCATGCATGCCCATCTAAAATATGGTGGGATATTGGATGATTCAATGACATGTGGTGGGTCAAATGGATCGCATGCACGACCATCTAATTCATGGTGGGATATCGGATAATTCAATGACCTGTGGTGGGTCAAATGGATGGCATGCATGATCATTTAATATATGGTTGGATAGTTCAATGACCTGTGGTGGGTCAAATAGATGGCATGCATGTCCATCTAATGCATGGCGGCATATCGGATAATTCAATGGCCTGTGGTGGGTAAATGCATGGTGGGATATCCGATAATTCAATGGCCAGTGGTGGGTCAAATGGATGGCATGCATGACCGTCTAATGCTTGGTGGGATATTTCAATGACATGTGATGGGTCAAATGGATGACATGCATGACTATCTAAAATATGGTGGGATATCGGATAATTTAAAGACCTGTGGTGGGTCAAATGGATGACATTGCATGGCCATTTAAAATATGGTGGGATATCAGATAAATCAATTGACCTGTGGTGGGTCAAATGGATGGAATGCATGACCATCTAATATGTCTAATTCAAGGTGGGATATCGGAAAATTCAATGACTTGTGGTGGGTCAAATGGATGACATGCATGACCATCTAAAATATGATGGGATGTCGGTTAATTCAATGGCCTGTGGTGGGTCAAATGGATGATATGCATGGCCGTCTAATTCAAGGTGGGATATCGAAAAATTCAATGAACTGTGGTGGGTCAAATGGACGGCATGCATGACCATCTAAAATATGATGGGATGTCGGATAATTCAATGACCTGTGGTGGGTCAAATGGATGACATGCATGACTATCTAAAATGTGGTTGGATATCGGGTAATTTAATGATATGTGGTGGGTCAAATGAATGACATGCATGACCATCTAATACATGGTGGGATATCGAATAATTCAATGACCTGTGGTGGGTCAAATGGATGGCATGTATGACCATCTAATATATAGTTGGATCTCGGATAATTCAATGACCTGTGATGGGTCAAATGGATTTCATGCATGACTATCTAATGAATGGCGGGATATCGGATAATTCAATGACCTGTGGTGGGTCAAATGGATTTCATGCATGACTATCTAATGAATGGTGGGATATCGGATAATTCAATGACCTGTGGTGGGTCAAATGGATGGCATGCATCACCGTTTAATTCATGGTAGGTCAAATGGATGGCATGCATCACCATCTAAAATGTGGTAGGATATCGGATAATTTAATGACCTGTGGTGGGTCAAAAAAATGGCATGCATGACCGTTTAATGCATGGTGGGATATCGGATAATTCAATGACCTGTGGTGGGTCAAATAGATGGCATGCATCACCATTTAATTCATGGTGGGATATCAGATAATTCAATGACCTGTGGTGGGTCAAATGGATGGCTGGTGGGATATTAGATAATTCAATGACTTGTGGTGGGTTAAATGGATAGCATGCATGACCATCTGATGTATGGTGGGATATCGGATAATTCAATGACCTGTGGTGGGTCAAATGGATGATATTGCATGGCCATTTAAAATATGGTGGGATATCAGATAAATCAATTGACCTGTGGTGGGTCAAATGGATGGAATGCATGACCATCTAATATATGGGTGAATAATTCAATGACTTGTGGTGGGTCAAATGGATGACATGCATGGCCATCTAAAATATGGTGGGATATCGGATAATTCAATGACCTGTGGTGGGTCAAATGGATGATATGCATGACCGTCTAATTCAAGGTGGGATATCGGATAATTAAATGACATGTGGTGGGTCAAATAGATGGCATGCATGACCGTCTAATATATTTGTGGATAATTCAATGACCTGTGGTGGGTCAAATGGATGACATGCATGGCCATCTAAAATATGGTGGGATATCGGATAATTCAATGGCCTGTGGTGGGTCAAATGAATGACATGCATGACTATCTAATGAATGGTGGGATATCGGATAATTCAATGACCTGTGGTGGGTCAAATGGATGGCTGGTGAGATATTGGATAATTCAATGACCTGTGATGGGTTAAATGGATGACATGCATGACCATCTGATGTATGGTGGGATATCAGATAATTCAATGACATATGGTGGGTTATATGGATGGCATGCATGACCATCTAAAATACGGGGGGATATCGGATAATTCAATGACCTGTGGTGGGTCAAATGGATGATATTGCATGGCCATTTAAAATATGGTGGGATATCAGATAAATCAATTGACCTGTGGTGGGTGAAATGGATGGAATGCATGACCATCTAATATATGGGTGGATAATTCAATGACCTGTGGTGGGTCAAATGGATGACATGCATGACCATCTAAAATATGGTGGAATATCGGATAATTCAATGGCCTGTGGTGAGTCAAATGGATGACATGCATGACTAACTAATATATGATTTGATATCGGATAATTCAATGACCTGTGGTGAGTCAAATGGATGGCATACATGACTAACTAATATATGATTTGATAATTCAAGTAATGCTTTTGATTAGTTTTTTTAATTATGTGTTGCAGTAGCTACAATGAATGAGCGGAAATTAGATGTGACGTTATTGGCGCTTTGATGACAATTTTAGTGAGTTTGAAATCATTGTGGAGGTAAGATGACTTTAGATTTTTGATATAGATACTAGTTTCTTTACAAGTATTTGTAAACTTGTAATATTGCAAGCTTTCTTTCATAATTCTGATTCTTTTTTTCCTACATCTTTTCCATTTCTTAGTGTTCCCTTCCATGCAAATGGAATTTAACTTTAAGTTCTCTGATTTCATTCTCTTTTAGTTATTTTGTATTTTCTCAGAAAATTAAAAAAGGTTAAGAGGAGCATTGGGTCAAGTCATTTCCACCGCCAAGGTATCTACAATTTCGTTATTACATATATTCACATTACGTTGATTTTTTTATACTGTTTAATGTTTGCTCCCTTTCTAAGTGAAACTATTTTCTTCTCACATTAATTTATTAACTATGACATTGTTTTGTAGTATTTGCATATATGTTAAAACTTTCAGGATGTTGAGCACCATTATTTTGCTATAGTTTCGTATCTGATGCTACTACAGTCATGGAATTCGTTCAGACACGACTTAACATGAATTATCGCCGCTTCAATATTCTATTATTCACTGCATTTAAGGTAAGCATGTATAGATCTCTAATATCATATTCTGTTCTTTATTGGTCCAATTTGAATGAGTTAGGTAAAAATACTTTCGTCAACTAATTCTCAAGATTGATTGATTAAAAGTTACTGTCTTTTCTTCTTTATGCATACTATTTTATTTAAATTAAATATTACCTTTACCACAGATGTGGCATCATAAAATTTAAATATCGAAATGAAATTATGGACTTGTGCGACCATTTAATATATACGAGATAATTTAACGACATATGGTGGCATGATAGAATGATGACATGTATAGCCATCTAATATATGCAGATAATTCAATGACCTTTAGTGGGTCAAATGGATGGCATGCATGCCCATCTAAAATATGGTGGGATATCGGATGATTCAATGACCTGTGGTGGGTCAAATGGATGGCATGCATGACCATTTAATATATGGTTGGATAGTTCAATGACCTGTGGTGGGTCAAATAGATGGCATGCATGTCCATCTAATGCATGGCGGCATATCGGATAATTCAATGGCCTGTGGTGGGTAAATGCATGGTGGGATATCGGATAAATCAATGGCCAGTAGTGGGTCAAATGGATGGCATGCATGACCGTCTAATGCTTAGTGGGATATTTCAATGACCTGTGATGGGTCAAATGGATGACATGCATGACTATCTAAAATATGGTGGGATATCGGATAATTTAATGACCTGTGGTGGGTCAAATGGATGACATTGCATGGCAATTTAAAATATGGTGGGATATCAGATAAATCAATTGACCTGTGGTGGATCAAATGGATGGAATGCATGACCATCTAATATATGGGTGGATAATTCAATGACATGTGGTGGGTCAAATGGATGACATGCATGGCCATCTAAAATATGGTGGGATATCGGATAATTCAATGGCTTGTGGTGGGTCTAATGGATGATATGCATGTCCGTCTAATTCAAGGTGGGATATCGGATAATTCAATGACATGTGTTGGGTCAAATGGATGGCATGCATGACCGTCTAATGCTTGGTGGGATATTTCAATGACCTGTGATGGGTCAAATGGATGACATGCATTACTATCTAAAATGTGGTGGGATATCGGATAATTTAATGACCTGTGGTTGGTCAAATGGATGGCACGCATGACCATGTATTATATGGCGGGATACCGGATAATTCAATGAGCTGTGGTGGGTCAAATGGATGGCATGCATGACCATCTAAAATATGATGGGATGTCGGATAATTCAATGACCTGTGGTGGGTCAAATGAATGACATCCATGACTATCTAATGAATGGTGGGATCTCGGATAATTCAATGACCTGTGGTGGGTCAAATGAATGACATGCATCACCATTTAATTCATGGTGGGATATCAGATAATTGAATGACCTGTGGTGGGTCAAATGGATGGCTGGTGGGATATTGGATAATTCAATAACCTGTGGTGGGTTAAATGGATGGCATGCATGACCATCTGATGTATGGTGGGATATCGGATAATTCAATGACATATGGTGGGTCGTATGGATGGCATGCATGACCATCTAAAATATGGGGGGATATCGGATAATTCAATGACCTGTGGTGGGTCAAATGGATGGAATGCATGACCATCTAATATATGGGTTGATAATTCAATGACCTGTTGTGGGTCAAATGGATGACATGCATGGCCATCTAAAATATGGTGGAATATCGGATAATTCAGTGGCCTGTGGTGAGTCAAATGGATGACATGCATGACTAACTAATGTATGATTTGATATCGGATATTTCAATGACCTGTGGTGGGTCGAATGGATGGCACGCATGACCATCTAAAATATGGTGGGATATCGAATAATTCAATGACCTCTGGTGGGCCGAATGGATGGCACGCATGACCATCTAATATATGGTTGGATAATTCAATGACTTGTGGTGGGTCAAATGGATGACACGCATGACCATCTAATTCATGGTGGGATATCGGGTAATTCAATGACTTGTGGTGGGTCGAATGGATGACACGCATGACCATCTAAAATATGGTGGGATATCGAATAATTCAATGACCTCTGGTGGGCCGAATGGATGGCACGCATGACCATCTAATATATGGTTAGATAATTCAATGACTTGTGGTGGGCCAAATGGATGGCACGCATGACCATCTAATATATGGTTAGATAATTTAATGACCTGTGGTGGGCCGAATGGATGGCACGCATGACCATCTAAAATATGGTGGGATATCGAATAATTCAATGACCTATGGTGGGTTAAATGGATGGCACGCATGACCATCTATTGCGTGGTGGGATATCCGATAATTCAATTGAACTGTGGTGGGTCAAATGGATGGCATGCATGACCATCTAAAATTTGGTGGGATATCGAATAATTCAATGACCTGTGGTTGGTCAAATGGATGGCTGGCGGGATATCGGATAATTCGATGACCTGGGTGGCATGCATGACCATTTAAAACATAGTGGGATATCGGATAATTCGATGACCTGTGGTGGGTCAAATGGATGGCATGCATGACCATCTCAATATGGTTGGATAATTTAATGACCTGTGGTGGGTCAAATGGATGGCACGCATGACCATGTATTATATGGCGAGATACCGGATAATTCAATGACCTGTGGTGGGTCAAATGGATGACATGCATGACCATCTAATTCATGGTGGGATATCAGATAATTCAATGACATGTGGTGGGTCAAATGGATGGCATGCATGACTATCTAAAATGTGGTTGGATATCGGGTGATTCAATGACCTGTGGTGGGTCAAATGAATGACATGCATGACCATCTAATATATGGTGGGATATCAGATAATTGAATGACCTGTGGTGGGTCAAATGGATGGCTGGTGGGATATTGGATAATTCAATGACCTGTGGTGGGTTAAATGGATGGCATGCATGACCATCTAAAATATGAAGGATATCGGAATTCATGGTGGGGTATCAGATAATTGAATGACCTGTGGTGGGTCAAATGGATGGCTGGTGGGATATTGGATAATTCAATGACCTGTGGTGGGTTAAATGGATGGCATGCATGACCATCTAAAATATGAGGGATATCGGATAATTCAATGACCTGTGGTGGGTCAAATGGATGATATTGCATGGCCATTTAAAATATGGTGGGATATCAGATAAATCAATTGACCTGTGGTGGGTCAAATGGATGGAATGCATGACCATCTAATATATGGGTTGATAATTCAATGACCTGTGGTGGGTCAAATGGATGACAGGCATGGCCATCTAAAATATGGTGGAATATCGGATAATTCAGTGGCCTGTGGTGAGTCAAATGGATGACATGCATGACTAACTAATCTATGATTTGATATCGGATAATTCAATGACCTGTGGTGGGTCGTATGGATGGCATGCATGACCATCTAAAATATGGTGGGATATCGGATAATTCAATGACCTGTGGTGGGTCAAATGGATGATATTGCATGGCCATTTAAAATATGGTGGGATATCAGATAAATCAATTGACCTGTGGTGGGTCAAATGGATGGAATGCATGACCATCTAATATATGGGTTGATAATTCAATGACCTGTGGTGGGTCAAATGGATGACAGGCATGGCCATCTAAAATATGGTGGAATATCGGATAATTCAGTGGCCTGTGGTGAGTCAAATGGATGACATGCATGACTAACTAATCTATGATTTGATATCGGATAATTCAATGACCTGTGGTGGGTCGAATGGATGGCACGCATGACCATCTAAAATATGGTGGGATATCGAATAATTCAATGACCTCTGGTGGGCCGAATGGATGGCACGCATGACCATCTAATATATGGTTGGATAATTCAATGAATTGTGGTGGGTCAAATGGATGACACGCATGACCATCTAATTCATGGTGGGATATCGGATAATTCAATGACTTGTGGTGGGTCGAATGGATGGCACGCATGACCATCTAAAATATGGTGGGATATTGAATAATTCAATGACCTCTGGTGGGCTGAATGGATGGCACGCATGACCATCTAATATATGGTTAGATAATTCAATGACTTGTGGTGGGCCAAATGGATGACATGCATGACCATTTAATTCATGGTGGAAAATCGGATAATTCAATGACCTGTGGTGGGCCGAATGGATGGCACGCATGACCATCTAAAATATGGTGGGATATCGAATAATTCAATGACTTGTGCTGGGTCTAATAGATGACATGCATGACCATCTAAATTATGGTGGGATATCGGATAATTCAATAACCTATGGTGGGTCAAATGGATGGCATGCATGACCATCTATTGCGTGGTGGGATATCCGATAATTCAATTGAATTGTGGTGGGTCAATTGGATGGCATGCATGACCATCTAAAATTTGGTGGGATATCGAATAATTCAATGACCTGTGGTTGGTCAAATAGATGGCATGCATGACCATCTAAAATATGGTGGGATATCAAATAACTAAATGACCTCTGGTGGGTCAAATGGATGGCACGCATGACCATCCAATACATGGTGGTATATCGGATAATTCAATCACCTGTGGTGGGTAAAATGGATGGCTGGCGGGATATCGGGTAATTCGATGACCTGTGGTGAGTCAAATGGGTGGCATGCATGACCATCTAAAACATAGTGGGATATCGGATAATTCGATGACCTGTGGTGGGTCAAATGGATGGCATGCATGACCATCTAAATATGGTTGGATAATTTAATGACCTGTGGTGGGTCAAATGGATGGCACGCATGACCATGTATTATATGGCGGGATACCGGATAATTCATTGACCTGTGGTGGGTCAAATGGATGACATGCATGACCATCTAATTCATGGTGGGATATCGAATAATTCAATGACCTGTGGTGGGTCAAATGGATGGCACGCATGACCATCTAAAATATGGCGGGATATCAAATAATTCAATGACCTGTGTTGGGTCAAATGGATGGCACGCATGACCATCTAATATATGGTTGGATTATTCAATGACCTATGGTGGGTCAAATGGTTGACATGCATGACCATCTAATGCATGGCGGGATACCGGATAATTTAATGGCCTGTGGTGGGTAAATGCGTGGTGGGATATCAGATACTTCAATGGCCTGTGGTGGGTCAAATGGGTGGCATGCATGATCATCAAATGCATGGTGGGCTATCGGATAATTCAATGACCTGTAGTGGGTCAAATGGATGACATGCATGACCGTTTAATGCATGGTGGGATATCAGATAATTCAATGACCTGTGGTGGGTCAAATGGATGGCATGCATGACCATCTAATGCATGGTGGAATATCAGATAATTCAATGACCTGTGGTGGATCAAATGGATGACATGCATGACCATCTAAAATGTGGTAGGATATCGGATAATTTAATGACCTGTGGTGGGTCAAAAAAATGGCATGCATGACCGTCTAATGCATGGTTGGATATCGGATAATTCAATGACCTGTGGTGGGTCAAATGGATGGCATGCATGACCATCTAATGAATGGTGGGATGTGGGATATTTGATAATTCGTTGACCTGTGGTGGGTCAAATGGTTGACATGCATGACCGTCTAAAATATGGTGGCATATCGGATAATTCAATGACCTGTGGTGGGTCAAATGGATGGCATACATGAGCATTTAATATATGGTTGGATAGTTCAATGACCTGTGGTGGGTCAAATAGATGGCATACATGTCCATCTAATGCATGGCGGCATATCGGATAATTCAATGGCCTGTGGTGGGTAAATGCATGGTGGGATAATTTAATGACCTGTGGTGGGTCAAATGGATGACATTGCATGGCCATTTAAAATATGGTGGGATATCAGATAGATCAATTGACCTGTAGTGGGTCAAATGGATGGAATGCATGACAATCTAATATATAGGTGGATAATTCAATGACCTGTGGTGGGTGAAATGGATGACATGCATGGCCATCTAAAATATGGTGGGATATCGGGTAATTCAATGGCCTGTGGTGGGTCAAATGAATGACATGCATGACCATCTAATGCATGGTGGGATATCGGATAATTAAATGACCTGTGGTGGGTCAAATGGATGGCATGTATGACAATCTAATATATAGGTGGATAATTCAATGACCTGTGGTGGGTGAAATGGATGACATGCATGGCCATCTAAAATATGGTGGGATATCGGGTAATTCAATGGCCTGTGGTGGGTCAAATGAATGACATGCATGACCATCTAATGCATGGTGGGATATCGGATAATTAAATGACCTGTGGTGGGTCAAATGGATGGCATGTATGACAATCTAATATATAGGTGGATAATTCAATGACCTGTGGTGGGTGAAATGGATGACATGCATGGCCATCTAAAATATGGTGGGATATCGGGTAATTCAATGGCCTGTGGTGGGTCAAATGAATGACATGCATGACCATCTAATGCATGGTGGGATATCGGATAATTAAATGACCTGTGGTGGGTCAAATGGATGGCATGTATGACAATCTAATATATAGGTGGATAATTCAATGACCTGTGGTGGGTGAAATGGATGACATGCATGGCCATCTAAAATATGGTGGGATATCGGGTAATTCAATGGCCTGTGGTGGGTCAAATGAATGACATGCATGACCATCTAATGCATGGTGGGATATCGGATAATTCAATGACCTGTGGTGGGTCAAATGGATGGCATGTATGACCATCTAATATATAGTTGGATAATTCAATGACCTATGGTGGGTCAAACGGATGACATGCATGACCATCTAATGCATGGCAGGTTATCGGATAATTCAATGGCCGGTGGTGGGTCAAATGGATAGCATGCATGACCATCTAATGCATGGTGGAATATCGGATAATTTAATGACCTGTGGTGGGTCAAAAAAATGGCATGCATGACCGTCTAATGCATGGTGGAATATCGGATAATTCAATGACCTATGGTGGGTCAAATGGATGGCATGCATGACCATCTAATGAATGGTGGGATGTGGGATATTTGATAATTCGTTGACCTGTGGTGGGTAAAATGGTTGACATGCATGACCGTCTAAAATATTGTGGCATATCGGATAATTCAATGACCTGTGGTGGGTCAAACGAATGACATGCATGACTATCTAAAATGTGGTTGGATATCGGGTAATTCAATGACCTGTGGTGGGTCAAATGGATGGCATGCATCACCATTTAATTCATGGTGGGATATCAGATAATTCAATGACCTGTGGTGGGTCAAATGGATGGCTGGTGGGATATTGGAAAATTCACCATTTAATTCATGGTGGGATATCAGATAATTCAATGACTTGTGGTGGGTCAAATGGATGGCTGGTGGGATATTAGATAATTCAATGACCTGTGGTGGGTTAAATGGATGGTATGCATGACCATCTGATGTATGGTGGGATATCGGATAATTCAATGACATATGGTGGGTCATATGGATGGCATGCATGACCATCTAAAATATGGGGGGATATCGGATAATTCAATGACCTGTGGTGGGTCAAATGGATGATATTGCATGGCATTTAAAATATGGTGGGATATCAGATAAATCAATTGACCTGTGGTGGGTCAAATGGATGGAATGCATGACCATCTAATATATGGGTGGATAATTCAATGACCTGTGATGGGTCAAATGGATAACATGCATGACCATCTAAAATATGGTGGAATATCGGATAATTCAGTGGCCTGTGGTGGGGTCAAATGGATGGCATACATGACCATCTAATTCATGGTGGGATATCGGATAATTCAATGACCTGTGATGGGTCAAATGGATGACATGCATGACCATCTAAAATATGGTGGAATATCGGATAATTCAGTGGCCTGTGGTGGGTCAAATGGATGGCATACATGACCATCTAATGCATGGTGAAATATCGGATAATTCAATGACCTGTGGTGGGTCAAAAAAATGGCATGCATGACCGTCTAATGCATGGTGGAATATCGGATAATTCAATGACCTATGGTGGGTCAAATGGATGGCATACATGACCATATAATGAATGGTGGGATGTGGGATATTTGATAATTCGTTGACCTGCGGTGGGTCAAATGGTTGACATGCATGACTGTCTAAAATATGGTGGCATATCGGATAATTCAATGACCTGTGGTGGGTCAAATGGATGGCATGCATCACCATTTAATTCATGGTGGGATATCAGATAATTGAATGGCCTGTGGTGGGTCAAATGGATGGCTGGTGGGATATTGGATAATTCAATGACCTGTGGTGGGTTAAATTGATGGCATGCATGACCATCTGATGTATGGTGGGATATCGGATAATTCAATGACATATGGTTGGTCATATAATTCAATGACCTGTGGTGGGTCAAATGGATGACATGCATGACCATCTAAAATATGGTGGAATATCGGATAATTCAGTGGCCTGTGGTGAGTCAAATGGATGACATGCATGACTAACTAATATATGATTTGATATCGGATAATTCAATGACCTGTGGTGAGTCAAATAGATGGCATACATGACCATCTAATTCATGGTGGAATATCGGATAATTCAATGACCTGTGGTGGATCGAATGCATGGCACGCATGACCATCTAAAATATGGTGGGATATCGAATAATTCAATGACCTCTGGTGGGCCAAATGGATGGCACGCATGACCATCTAATATATGGTTGGATAATTCAATGACTTGTGGTGGGCCAAATGGATGACATGCATGACCATTTAATTCATGGTGGAAAATCGGATAATTCAATGACCTGTGGTGGGTCGAATGGATGGCATGCATGACCATCTAAAATTTGGTGGGATATCGAATAATTCAATGACCTGTGGTTGGTCAAATGGATGGCACGCATGACCATCTAATACATGGCGGGATACCGGATAATTTAATGACCTGTGGTGGGTCAAATGGATGGCACACATGACCATCTAATACATGGCGGGGTATCAGATAATTTAATGACCTGTGTTAGGTCAAATGGATGGCACGCATGACCATCTAATATATGGTTGGATTATTCAATGATCTATGGTGGGTCAAATGGTTGACATGCATGACCATCTAATGCATGGCGGGATACCGGATAATTCAATGGCCTGTGGTGGGTAAATGCATGGTGGGATATCAGATATTTCAATGGCCTGTGGTGGGTCAAATGGGTGGCATGCATGATCGTCAAATGCATGGTGGGCTATCGGATAATTCAATGACTTGTAGTGGGTCAAATGGATGACATGCATGACCGTCTAATGCATGGTGGGATATCGGATAATTCAATGACCTGTGGTGGGTCAAATGGATGGCATGTATGACCATCTAATATATAGTTGGATAATTCAATGACCTATGATGAGTCAAATGGATGGCATGCATGACCATCTAATGCATGGCAGGTTATCGGATAATTCAATGGCCTGTGGTGGGTCAAATGGATAGCATGCATGACCATCTAATGCATGGTGGAATATCAGATAATTCAATGACCTGTGGTGGGTCAAATGGATGACATGCATGACCATCTAAAATGTGGTAGGATATCGGATAATTTAATGACTTGTGGTGGGTCAAAAAAAAAAAGCATGCATGACCGTCTAATGTATGGTTGGATATCGGATAATTCAATGACATGTGGTGGGTCAAATGGATGGCACGCATGACCATCTAATGAATAATGGGATGTGGGATATTTGATAATTCGTTGACCGGTGGTGGGTCAAATGGTTGACATGCATGACCGTCTAAAATATGGTGGCATATCGGATAATTTAATGACCTGTGGTGGGTCAAATTGATGACATGCATGACCATTTAATATATGGTTGGATAGTTCAATGACCTGTGGTGGGTCAAATAGATGGTATGCATGTCCATCTAATGCATGGCGGCATATCGGATAATTCAATGGCCTGTGGTGGGTAAATGCATGGTGGGATATCGGATAATTCAATGGCCAGTGGTGGGTCAAATGGATGGCATGCATGACCGTCTAGTGCTTGGTGGGATATCAGATAATTCAATGACTTGTGGTGGGTCAAATGGATGACATGCATGACTATCTAAAATATGATGGGATATCGGATAATTTAATGACCTGTGGTGGGTCAAATGGATGACATTGCATGGCCATTTAAAATATGGTGGGATATCAGATAAAACAATTGACCTGTGGTGGGTCAAATGGATGACATGCATGGCCATCTAATGCATGGTGGGATATCGGATAATTCAATGACCTGTGGTGGGTCAAATGGATGGCATGCATGACCATCTAATGAATGGTGGGATGTGGGATATTTGATAATTCGTTGACCTGTGGTGGGTCAAATGGTTGACATGCATGACCGTCTAAAATATGGTGGCATATCGGATAATTCAATGACCTGTGGTGGGTCAAATGGATGGCATGCATGACCATCTAATATATGGTTGTATAATTCAATGACCTGTGGTGGGTCAAATGGATGGCATGCATGACCATCTAAAATATGGTGGGATATGGGATAATTCAATGACCTGTGATGGGTCAAATTTCATGCATGACTATCTAATGAATGGTGTGATATCGGATAATTCAATGACCTGTGGTGGGTCAAATGGATGGCATGCATCACCATTTAATTCATGGTGGGATATTGGATAATTCAATGACCTGTGGTGGGTCAAATGGATGGCATGCATGACCATCTGATGTATGGTGGGATATCAGATAATTCAATGACCTGTGGTGGGTTAAATGGATGATATTGCATGGCCATTTAAAAGATGGTGGGATATCAGATAAATCAATTGACCTGTGGTGGGTCAAATGGATGGCATGCATGACCATCTAATATATGGGTGGATAATTCAATGACCTGTGGTGGGTCAAATGGATGACATGCATGGCCATCTAAAATATGGTGTAATATCGGATAATTCAATGGCCTGTGGTGAGTCAAATGGATGACATGCATGACTAACTAATATATGATTTGATATCGGATAATTCAATGACCTGTGGTGAGTCAAATGGATGGCATACATGACTAACTAATATATGATTTGATAATTCAAGTAATGCTTTTGATTAGTTTTTTTAATTATGTGTTGCAGTAGCTACAATGAATGAGCGGAAATTAGATGTGACGTTATTGGCGCTTTGATGACAATTTTAGTGAGTTTGAAATCATGGTGGAGGTAAGATGACTTTAGATTTTTGATATAGATACTAGTTTCTTTACAAGTATTTGTAATATTGCAAGCTTTCTTTCATAATTCTGATTCTTTTTTTCCTACATGTTTTCCATTTCTTAGTGTTTCCTTCCATGCAAATGGAATTTAACTCTAAGTTCTCTGATTTCGTTCTCTTTTAGTTATTTTGTATTTTCTCAGAAAATTAAAAAAGGTTAAGAGGAGCATTGGGTCAAGTCATTTCCACCGTCAAGGTATCTACAATTTCGTGATTACATATATTCACATTACGTTGATTTTTTTATACTGTTTAATGTTTGCTCCCTTTCTAAGTGAAACTATTTTCTACTCACATTAATTTATTAACTATGACATTGTTTTTTAGTATTTGCATATATGTTAAAACTTTCAGGATGTTGAGCACCATTATTTTGCTATAGTTTCGTATCTGATGCTACTACAGTCATGGAATTCGTTCAGACACGACTTAACATGAATTATCGCCGCTTCAATATTCTATTATTCACTGCATTTAAGGTAAGCATGTATAGATCTCTAATATCATATTCTGTTCTTTATTGGTCCAATTTGAATGAGTTAGGTAAAAATACTTTCGTTAACTAATTCTCAAGATTGATTGATTA
>QANU01045757.1:0-25803 GCA_003254905.1 Nissolia schottii | reverse complement strand
ATGGACTTGTGTGACCATTTAATATATACGAGATAATTCAACGACATATGGTGGCATGATAGAATGATGACATGTATGGCCATCTAATATATGCAGATAATTCAATGACCTTTAGTGGGTCAAATGGATGGCATGCAAGACTATCTAATGCATTGTGCGATATCATATAATTCAATGACTTGTGTTGGGTCAAATGGATGGCATGCATGCCCATCTAAAATATGGTGGGATATCGGAAGATTCCATGACCTGTGGTGGGTCAAATGGATGGTATGCACGACCATCTAATTCATGGTGGCATATCGGATAATTCAATGACCTGTGGTGGGTCAAATGGATGGCATGCATGACCATTTAATATATGGTTGGATAGTTCAATGACCTGTGGCGGGTCAAATAGATGGCATGCATGTCCATCTAATGCATGGCGGCATATCGGATAATTCAATGGCCAGTGGTGGGTCAAATGGATGGCATGCATGACCGTCTAGTGCTTGGTGGGATATCAGATAATTCAATGACTTGTGGTGGGTCAAATGGATGACATGCATGACTATCTAAAATATGGTGGGATATCGGATAATTTAATGACCTGTGGTGGGTCAAATGGATGACATTACATGGCCATTTAAAATATGGTGGGATATCAGATAAATCAATTGACCTGTGGTGGGTCAAATGGATGGAATGCATGACCATCTAATATATGGGTGGGTAATTCAATGACCTGTGGTGGGTCAAATGGATGACATGCATGGCCATCTAAAATATGATGGGATGTCGGATAATTCAATGACCTGTGGTGGGTCAAATGGATGACATGCATGACTATCTAATGAATGGTGAGATATCGAATAATTCAATGACCTGTGGTGGGTCAAATGGATGGCATGCATCACCATTTAATTCATGGTGGGATATCAGATAATTCAATGACCTGTGGTGGGTCAAATGGATGGCTAGTGGGATATTGGATAATTCAATGACCTGTGGTGGGTTAAATGGATGGCATGCATGACCATCTGATGTATGGTGGGATATCGGATAATTCAATGACCTGTGGTGGGTCAAATGGATGATATTGCATGGCCATTTAATAGATGGTGGGATATCAGATAAATCAATTGACCTGTGGTGGGTCAAATGGATGGAATTCATGACCATCTAATATATGGCTGGATAATTCAATGACCTGTGGTGGGTCAAATGGATGACATGCATGGCCATCTAAAATATGGTGGAATATCGGATAATTCAGTGGCCTGTGGTGAGTCAAATGGATGGCATACATGACCATCTATTTCATGGTGGGATATCGAATAATTCAATGACCTCTGGTTGGCCAAATGGATGGCACGCATGACCATCTAATATATGGTTGGATAATTCAATGACTTGTGGTGGGTCAAATGGATGACATGCATGACCATCTAATTCATGGTGGGATATCGGATAATTCAATGACCTGTGGTGGATCGAATGGATGCCACGCATGACCATCTAAAATATGGTGGGATATCGAATAATTCAATGACCTCTGTTGGGCCAAATGGATGGCACGCATGACCATCTAATATATGGTTGGATAATTCAATGACTTGTGGTGGGCCAAATGGATGACATGCATGACCATTTAATTCATGGTGGAAAATCGGATAATTCAATGACCTGTGGTGGATCGAATGGATGGCATCAATGACTTGTGCTGGGTCTAATAGATGGCATGCATGACCATCTAAGTTATGGTAGGATATCGGATAATTCAATGACCTGTGGTTGGTCAAATGGATGACATGCATGACCATCTAATATATAGGTGGATAATTCAATGACCTATGGTGGGTCAAATGGATGGCATGCATGACCATCTAAAATTTGGTGGGATATCGAATAATTCAATGATTTATGGTTGGTCAAATGGATGGCATGCATGACCATCTAAAATATGGTGGGATATCGAATAATTAAATGACCTGTGGTGGGTCAAATGGATGGCACGCATGACCATCCAATACATGGTGGTATATCGGATAATTCATTCACCTATGGTGGGTCAAATGGATGGCACGCATGACCATCTAAAATATGGCGGGATATCAGATAATTCAATAACCTGTGGTGGGTCAAATGGATGACATTGCATGGCCATTTAAAATATGGCGGGATATCAGATAAATCAATTGACCTGTGGTGGGTCAAATGGATGGAATGCATGACCATCTAATATATAGGTGGATTATTCAATGACCTGTGGTGGGTCAAATGGATGGAATGCATGACCATCTAATATATAGGTGGGATATTGGATAATTCAATGGCCTGTGGTGGGTCAAATGGATGGCATGTATGACCATCTAATATATAGTTGGATAATTCAATGACCTATGGTGGGTCAAATGGATGACATGCATGCCCATCTAATGCATGGCAGGTTATCAGATAATTCAATGGCCTGTGGTGAGTCAAATGGATAGCATGCATAGTGGGTCAAATGGATGACATGCATGACCATCTAATGCATGGTGGAATATCGGATAATTTAATGACCTGTGGTGGGTCAAATGGATGACATGCATGACCGTCTAATGCATGGTGGGATATCGGATAATTCAATGACCTGTGGTGGGTCAAATGGATGGTATGCATGACCATCTAACGAATGGTGGGATGTGGGATATTTGATAATTCGTTGACCTGTGATGGGTCAAATGGTTGACATGCATGACCGTCTAAAATTTGGTGGCATATCGGATAATTCAATGTCCTGTGGTGGGTCAAATGGATGGCATGCATGACCATCTAATATATGGTTGGATAATTCAATGACCTGTGGTGGGTCAAATGGATGGCTGGTGGGATATTGGATAATTCAATGACTTGTGGTGGGTTAAATGGATGGCATGCATGACCGTCTGATGTATGGTGGGATATAGGATAATTCAATGACCTGTGGTGGGTCAAATGGATGATATTGCATGGCCATTTAATATATGGTGGGATATCAGATAAATCAATTGACCTGTGGTGGGTCAAATGGATGGAATGCATGACCATCTAATATATGGGTGTATAATTCAATACCCTGTGGTGGGTCAAATGGATGACATGCATGGCCATCTAAAATATGGTGGAATATCGGATAATTCAATGGCCTGTGGTGAGTCAAATGGATGACATGCATGACTAACTAATATATGATTTGATATCGGATAATTCAATGACCTGTGGTGAGTCAAATGGATGGCATACATGACTAACTAATATATGATTTGATAATTCAAGTAATGCTTTTGATTAGTTTTTTTAATTATGTGTTGCAGTAGCTACAATGAATGAGCGGAAATTAGATGTGACGTTATTGGCGCTTTGATGACAATTTTAGTGAGTTTGAAATCATTGTGGAGGTAAGATGACTTTAGATTTTTGATATAGATACTAGTTTCTTTACAAGTATTTGTAATATTGCAAGCTTTCTTTCATAATTCTGATTCTTTTTTTCCTACATGTTTTCCATTTCTTAGTGTTTCCTTCCATGCAAATGGAATTTAACTCTAAGTTCTCTGATTTCGTTCTCTTTTAGTTATTTTGTATTTTCTCAGAAAATTAAAAAAGGTTAAGAGGAGCATCGGGTCAAGTCATTTCCACCGTCAAGGTATCTACAATTTCGTGATTACATATATTCACATTACGTTGATTTTTTTATACTGTTTAATGTTTGCTCCCTTTCTAAGTGAAACTATTTTCTACTCACATTAATTTATTAACTATGACATTGTTTTTTAGTATTTGCATATATGTTAAAACTTTCAGGATGTTGAGCACCATTATTTTGCTATAGTTTCGTATCTGATGCTACTACAGTCATGGAATTCGTTCAGACACGACTTAACATGAATTATCGCCGCTTCAATATTCTATTATTCACTGCATTTAAGGTAAGCATGTATAGATCTCTAATATCATATTCTGTTCTTTATTGGTCCAATTTGAATGAGTTAGGTAAAAATACTTTCGTTAACTAATTCTCAAGATTGATTGATTACAAGTTACTGCATTTTCTTCTTTCTGCATACTATTTTATTTAAATTAAATATTACCTTTACCACAGATTTGGCATCATAAAATTTAACTGTCAAAATGAAATTATGGACTTGTGTGACCATTTAATATATACGAGATAATTCAACGACATATGGGGCATGATAGAATGATGACATGTATGGCCATCTAATATATGCAGATAATTCAATGACCTTTAGTGGGTCAAATGGATGGCATGCAAGACTATCTAATGCATTGTGCGATATCATATAATTCAATGACCAGTGTTGGGTCAAATGGATGGCATGCATGCCCATCTAATGCATGGCGGCATATCGGATAATTCAATGGCCTGTGGTGGGTAAATGCATGGTGGGATATCGGATAATTCAATGGCATGTGGTGGGTCAAATGGATGACATGCATGACCGTCTAATGCTTGGTGGGATATCGGATAATTCAATGACCTGTGGTGGGTCAAATGGATGACATGCATGACTATCTAATGAATGGTGGGATATCGGATAATTCAATGACCTGTGGTGGGTCAAATGGATGGCTGGTGGGATATTGGATAATTCAATGACCTGTGGTAGGTTAAATGGATGGCATGCATGACCATCTGATGTATGGTGGGATATCGGATAATTCAATGACATATGGTGGGTCATATGGATGGCATGCATGATATCGGATAATTCAATTGACCTGTGGTGAGTCAAATGGATGGCATACATGACCATCTATTTCATGGTGGGATATCGGATAATTCAATGACCTGTGGTGGGTCGAATGGATGGCACGCATGACCATCTAAAATATGGTGGGATATCGAATAATTCAATGACTTCTGGTTGGCCAAATAGATGGCACGCATGACCATCTAATATATGGTTGGATAATTCAATGACTTGTGGTGGGTCAAATGGATTGCACGCATGACCATCTAATTCATGGTGGGATATCGGATAATTCAATGACTTGTGGTGGGCCGAATGGATGGCACGCATGACCATCTAAAATATGGTGGGAAATCGAATAATTCAATGACCTGTGGTGGGCCGAATGGATGTCACGCATGACCATCTAATATATGGTTGAATAATTCAATGACTTGTGCTGGGTCTAATAGATGGCATGCATGACCATCTAAATTATGGTGGGATATGCATGGCAGGTTATCGGATAATTCAATGACCTGTGGTGGGTCAAATGGATGGCATGTATGACCATCTAATATATAGTTGGATAATTCAATGACCTATGGTGGGTCAAATGGATGACATGCATGACCATCTAATGCATGGCAGGTTATCGGATAATTCAATGGCCTGTGGTGGGTCAAATGGATAGCATGCATGACCATCTAATGCATGATGGAATATCAGATAATTCAATGACCTGTGGTGGGTCAAATGGATGACATGCATGACTANGTCAAATGGATGACATACATGACTAACTAATATATGATTTGATAATTCAAGTAATGCTTTTGATTAGTTTTTTTAATTATGTGTTGCAGTAGCTACAATGAATGAGCGGAAATTAGATGTGACGCTATTGGCGCTTTGATGACAATTTTAGTGAGTTTGAAATCATTGTGGAGGTAAGACGACTTTAGATTTTTGATATAGATACTAGTTTCTTTACAAGTATTTGTAATATTGCAAGCTTTCTTTCATAATTCTGATTCTTTTTTTCCTACATGTTTTCCATTACTTAGTGTTTCCTTCCATGCAAATGGAATTTAACTTTAAGTTCTCTGATTTCATTCTCTTAGTTATTTTGTATTTTCTCAGAAAATTAAAAAAGGTTAAGAGGAGCATTGGGTCAAGTCATTTCGACCGTCAAGGTATCTATAATTTCGTTATTACATATATTCACATTACGCTGATTTTTTTATACTGTTTAATGTTTGCTCCCTTTCTGAGTGAAACTATTTTCTACTCACATTAATTTATTAACTATGACATTGTTTTTTAGTATTTGCATATATGTTAAAACTTTCAGGATGTTGAGCACCATTATTTTGCTATAGTTTCGTATCTGATGCTACTACAGTCATGGAATTCGTTCAGACACGACTTAACATGAATTATCGCCGCTTCAATATTCTATTATTCACTGCATTTAAGGTAAGCATATATAGATCTCTAATATCATATTCTGTTCTTTATTGGTCCAATTTGAATCAGTTAGGTAAAAAATACTTTCGTTAACTAATTCTCAAGATTGATTGATTAAAAGTTACTGTCTTTTCTTCTTTATGCATACTATTTTATTTAAATTAAATATTACCTTTACCACAGATGTGGCATCATAAAATTTAAATGTCGAAATGAAATTATGGACTTGTGTGACCATTTAATATATACGAGATAATTCAACGACATATGGTGGCATGATAGAATGATGACATGTATGGCCATCTAATATATGCAGATAATTCAATGACCTTTAGTGGGTCAAATGGATGGCATGCAAGACTATCTAATGCATTGTGCGATATCATATAATTCAATGACCTGTGTTGGGTCAAATGGATGACATGCATGCCCATCTAAAATATGGTGGGATATCGGATGATTCAATGACCTGTGGTGGGTCAAATGGATGGCATGCACGACCATCTAATTCATGGTGGGATATCGGATAATTCAATGACCTGTGATGGGTGAAGTGGATGGCATGCATGACCATTTAATATATGGTTGGATAGTTCATTGACCTGTGGTGGGTCAAATAGATGGCATGCATGTCCATCTAATGCATGGCGGCATATCGGATAATTCAATGGCCTGTGGTGGGTAAATGCATGGTGGGATATCGGATAATTCAATGGCCAGTGGTGGGTCAAATGGATGGCATGCATGACCGTCTAATGCTTGGTGGGATATCAGATAATTCAATGACCTGTGGTGGGTCAAATGGATGACATGCATGACTATCAAGTGAATGGCATGCATGATTATCTAAAATATGGTGGGATTTCAGATAAATCAATTGACCTGTGGTGGGTCAAATGGATGGAATGCATGACCATCTAATATATGGGTGGATAATTCAATGACCTATGGTGGGTCAAATGGATGACATGCATGGCCATCTAAAATATGGTGGGATATCGGATAATTCAATGGCCTGTGCTGGGTCAAATGGATGGTATGCATGACCGTCTAATTCAAGGTGGGATATCGTATAATTCAATGACCTGTGGTGGGTCAAATGGATGACATGCATGGCCATCTAAAATATGGTGGGATATCGGATAATTCAATGGCCTGTGGTGAGTCAAATGGATGACATACATGACTAACTAATATATGATTTGATATCGGGTAATTCAATGACCTGTCGTGAGTCAAATGGATGGCATACATGACCATCTAATTCATGGTGGGATATCGGATAATTCAATGACCTGTGGTGGGTCAAATGGATGAGATGCACGACCATCTAAAATATGGTGGGATATCGGATGATTCAATGACCTGTGGTGGGTCCAATGGATGGCATGCAAGACCATCTAATGCATTGTGCGATATCATATAATTCAATGACATGTGGTGGGTCAAATGGATGGAATGCATGACCATCTAAAATATGGTGGGATATCGGATGATTCAATGACCTGTGGTGGGTCCAATGGATCGCATGCATGACCATCTAATGCATGGTGGGATATCGGATAATTCAATGACTTGTGGTGGGTCAAATGAATGGGCATCTAATTCATGGTGGAATATTAGATAATTCAATGACCTGTGGTGGGTCAAATGTATGGCCTCCATGACAATCTAACATATTGTTGGATAATTCAATGACTTGTGGTGGGTTAAATGGGTGGCATGCATGACCGTCTAATGCATGGCGGGATATTAGATAATTCAATGACCTGTGGTGGGTTTAATGGAAGACATGCATGACCGTCTAAAATATGGTGGGATATCGGATATTCAATGACCTGTGGTGGGTTTAATGGATGTCATGCATGACCATCTAAAATATGGTGGGATATCGGATGATTCAATGACCTGTGGTGGGTATATGGTGGGATATCGGATAATTTAATTGACATGTGGTGGGTCAAATGGATGGAATGCATGACCATCTAATATATGGGTGGATAATTCAATGACCTGTGGTGGGTCAAATGGATGACATGCATGGTCATCTAAAATATGGTGGGATATCGGATAATTCAATGACCTGTGGTGGGTCAAATGGATTACATGCATGATCTTCTAAAATGTGGTGGATATCGAATAATTCAATTGACCTGTGGTGGGTCAAATGGATTGCATGCATGATCTTCTAAAATGTGGTGGGATATCGGATAATTCAATGACCTGTGGTGGGTCAAATGGATGACATGCATGACCATCTAAAGCTTGGCGGGATATCGGATAATTCAATGGCCTGTGGTGGGTCAAATGGATGACATGCATGACCGTATAATGCATGGTGGGATATTAGATAATTCAATGACCTGTGGTGGGTCAAATGGATGGCACGCATGACCATCTAGTATATGGTTGGATTATTCAATGACGTATGGCGGGTCAAATGGATGACATGCATGACCATCTAATGCATGACAGGATATCGGATAATTCAATGGCCTGTGGTGGGTAAATGCATTGCGGGATATCGGATAATTCAATGGCCTGTGGTGGGTCGAATGGATGGCATGCATGACTGTCTAATGTATGGTGGGATATCGGATGATTCAATGACCTGTGGTGGGTCCAATGGATGGCATGCATGACCATCTAAAATATGGTGGGATATCGGATGATTCAATGACCTGTGGTGGGTCCAATGGATGGCATGCACGACAATCTAATTCATGGTGGGATATCGGATAATTCAATGGCCTGTGGTGGGTCAAATGTATGGCATGCATGACAGTCTAATATATGGTTGGATAATTCAATGACTTGTGGTGGGTCAAATAGATGGCATCCATGACCATATAAAATATGGTGGGATAACGGATAATTCAATGACCTGTGGTGGGTCAAAAGGATGCCATCTAATATATGGTTGGATAACTCAATCCTCTGTGGTGGGTCAAATGGGTGGCATGCATGACCGTCTAATGCATGGCGGGATATCAGATAATTCAATGACCTGTGGTTGGTCAAATGGAAGACATGCATGACCGTCTAAAATATGGTGGGATATCAGATAATTCAATGACCTGTGGTGGGTTTAATGGATGACATGCATGACCATCTATAATATGGTGGATATCGGATAATTCAATGACCTGTGGTGGGTATATGGTGGGATATCGGATAATTTAATTGACCTGTGGTGGGTCAAATGGATGGAATGCATGACCATCTAATATATGGGTAGATAATTCAATGACCTGTGGTGGGTCAAATGGATGACATGCATGGCCATCTAAAATATGGTGGGATATCGGATAATTCAATGACCTGTGGTGGGTCAAATGGATGGCATGCATGAGCATCTAAAACATGGTGGATATCGAATAATTCAATTGACCTGTGGTGGGTCAAATATCGAATAATTCAATTGACCTGTGGTGGGTCAAATTGATGGCATGCATGATCTTCTAAAATGTGGCGGGATATCGGATAATTCAATGACTTGTGGTGGGTCAAATGGATGGCATGCATGACCATCTAAAGCATGGCGAGATATCAGATAATTCAATGGCCTGTGGTGGGTCAAATGGATGACATGCATGACCATCTAAAATATGGCGGGATATCGGATAATTCAATGACCTGTGGTGGGTCAAATGGATGGTATGCATGACCATCTAAAATATGGCGGGATTTCGGATAATTCAATGACCTGTGGCGGGTCAAATGGATGACATGCATGACCATCTAATGCATTACAGGATATCGGATAATTCAATGGCCTGTGGTGGGTAAATGCATTGTGGGATATCGGATAATTCAATGGCCTGTGGTGGGTCAAATGGATGGCATGCATGATTGTCTAATGTATGGTGGGATATCGGATAATTCAATGACCTGTGGTGGGTCAAATATATCGGATAATTCAACGACCTGTGGTGCGTCAAATGAATGGCATGCATGACCATCTAATGCGTCAAATAATAAATATAATAATAATAATAATAAAAAGGAGCTGAATCAAAGCTTCAGCAAAACAAAGAATAAGAAAGAAAGAAGAGGAAAAAGAAAAGAAAATAAAGTTAATGTGCACGGTTATAAATGCCCACGTAACTTTCGTAAAATTACATTTACCTTCAAACGTTTTCACAAACACCTGCCTCGTTCTGACACATCTAGGGCTCGTGTCGGAGTCTCCAAAAAAGAGCCAGAGCACGCCATCGTGAAGAGGAAAATCTCCCCTTCAAGGCCACCGATTCAGAATCTCGATCGGAGGTGGGTAATCCTAAGCCCACTGTTTATGTGGATTAATTATTAATTGTATATGTGTATATTTGTGCATCTGACTGTAGATCTGATTAGTAGTATTTTTGGGGGGATATTGGTTAAAAAGGGTTTTGTGAAATATTGAGAAATGAAACGCATAACTATACCAATTGGAACCCTAGGAACAATGGAAATTGAGAATTGGAGTCTCGGGGAGGCGATTTTTCCAGCAATCATTCGAATACGCAAGGAATTCATTCGAATGAAAGCCAAAACGAGCTTTCCTTTGAATGAATTCCACTGCAGTCGAATGAAGGCGAATTTTTGGGATTTCAATCGAATGAATCCCCTAGTATTCGAATGAAAGAACTTCGAGGGATTTCATTCGAATGCCCCTCCAAGTATTCGAATGAAACCTGGAAGACTTGAGACTTTAGTGATTCTAAGGGATCCAAGGGGTACATAATGGTCCATTTTTGTATAGTAAGGCATGCATCATGAGGAATGGGTTGTGTATAGGTGTTAAGGCAACCCTAGAAAAGTAGAGGTCAATCACCTGATGCATAAAGATAATAACGGAGCTTAGGGAACACTTATATAGTTATATGTTAGGAAGCCCTCTCTTGGCAAAGTCTTACAGACGAAGCCCCTCACTAGTTCACAAAGTTGCATTGGTCGATGTGTTACCTTGCCATCCTTACAAGTTTGGATTGGTTAACGAATCAGTCGCCCCAGGGTGGATTGGTTCGAAGAGGTTAATGACACCAGGAAGGTAGAGGATGGATAGAAAAGGCGGAAGTAGAGGAAAAAGCGCTAACCCGGCCAACCGGTACGCGTAAGGAGATAAAGAGCTAACCCGGCCAGCCGGTATGCCTATGAAAAGATGCACTAACCCGGCCAGCCGGTACGTGCCAAAGCGGAGAAGTAGGATGCTAACCCGGCCAGCCGGTACGCGTAAGAGATCCCCAACACCCCCATGCACTATGTATCTAAATATATGTGTGATTGAATGAATGTTTGAATAGGAGTTAATATATTTGGTTACTTGTTTGTGTAATATGCAACGTCAAGGGAACGACCCGAGACGATTAGTACATTGATAATCAAAATATAAGATTCATAAGCTCGCTGCCTTAGTAAGAAAGACTAGATCCCTATTCACCTAGCGAACTTAGATAAAGCTGTTCAGGGCTTTAGCAAAAGATAATAATCAGTAGGGTTTGTAGTATGCATGCTCACTTAGAAATCCCCTGAATGGCGTAGACGATACTCGAGTAAATGAACCATTAGTAGCCAGGGAGAACCACTGAGGACCTAAAGTTCTCACCCCACTCAATTATGGATCCAGCTTGCAGCCATGACTTCACCACCAGCCAAGGATGTCTGGTTATTTACGCGCACCTGTATGCGCAATTACCGCACGGATACTCTCCTGGAGACGAGTACCTTTGCACCCGCATGCCTACCCGACGATGTTACATTCCACCCCCCTTAGAAAAATTTCGTCCTCGAAATTTCTGCGTCGCTAAAGTTTTCAAGTATCCTCTTTGGCAGTTAAGGTTCCTACTCCTTACTATTCACGTACCTTAGGTAAGGTATCGCTTCGGCAGCTGGGATGCGAGTGGAGCCATTTTACATTGTTTGGCGTAGTGTCCATTCGCTCCGCACTGGAAGCATACCTGTTTCCCTTCTTGACAATTTCCTTGGTGTACCTTGCCACACCTCTGGCAATGTGAGTTGTTGCCCTTTACCATTCTGCATCGCTTGACGAGGTGATCACTGCCTCCACATTTGAAGCATGTCTTTCTTCCGGCCAGACGAATTCCCGCGTGTAGCTGGCCGCCTTCCCGGTGAGTTGGGTAGCTTCCTTCTCCGTGTGGTTCGTCATGAGTCTCTCGCTCTTGGGAGTTTCCCTCCGGTTGGTATTGGGGGTACCAAATTCTTCTACCCTCCTGGTCTTGTGAGCCATTCCCTTGCTCAGCGATCCTCCTCTTATTCTTCTCGCTGCGAACCTTGGCCAAATCTCTGATGGCCCCCTCCTGCGCCAAACATGTATTGACGAGAGTTGCATAATCTCATACCCCAGACACATCAGAAATACCCTCAGCTCTGGCTTCAGCCCTCGCTAGTACTTTGCACACTTCCAACCTTCATTAGGGTGGATTCTGTACGTCTGCGAATACTTGCAGAGTCTCTCAAACTTCGCTGTATACTCTGCAACAGTCATGGCTCCCTGCTTGAGCTCCAAAAACTCTGCTTCCTTTCTATCTTGCAACTCCTGCGGAAAATACTTATCCATAAACACTGTCTTAAACTGGTTCCAAGTAACCTGACCATCATCTTGTTTGAACTGGGGCTTGGTCATGTCCCACCATTCTCCGGCTGCTCCCTCTAGCTTCATTGATGCGAACTTAACCTTCTGAGGGTCAGTGCATGGGACATCCTCGAAAATCTGCTCCATTTTTCGGATCCAGCCATGGACCAAGGCCGGGTCCATTATTCCCTCGAACACTGGTGGATTAGCTCTGCTGAAATCTCGATATTTCAGAGCTTCGATTTCTCGCTGCGTTAGCGGGGCATTCCTTTGAGCGTTGATCGCTGCTATCTGAGCGGTGGCTTGTGCCATCCCCCTGAGAATATCTGCGAAACCTGCAGGATCCAGGGTACGCTGTGTAGTATCCCTACGTGGTGGCATAGTGAGTCGATGGTACCTGCACAATTCTGAGGTGATCAATCTCAAAAAGGCTAGTACACATAAACTCGACACATACCATCCACCAGAAACATACACCGTGATCATGCCCGAAAGCATAGTGCAGCTCAGTCCTCAGGCTCTATGGGACCAAACTGCTCTGATACCAAATGAAACACCTTAGCTAACTGTTTACCTGTACGTAGTAAACAAAGCTCACTAGGTTATTTTCAGCTTGGGTGGGGTTACTTCTAGCCCCTACTTTTAGCTTGGTAAATATTTCTTACTTGAAAATATGGACCATTTTGAAAATCATTCGTGTGCATTATCATTTTATAAAGTAGAAGCCGTGCGTGATTAAGATAGCATATAAAGATACAAACGATAGAGTCCCAATGGACTTAAGCAATAATTAATTACAGAGTGGCAATGTTAGAGATCTTACAAGAGAAATACATAAACATACAAGTATTCGGTCCATCACATAGTTGCACAGTCAAATAATAATACATAATTATAAAATCAAGTATACAAGTCATAATACATTTCCATATGAGCTAAGGGAGCACCTAATCCCTTAAGCTAATTTAAAACATAAAGCAGAAGTCTTTGTCCGTCGCTTCCTCGGAATCCTCTAACGTCCATATCTATGCATGTCTTCCGATACCGGCCCCGTCTCAGCGTACATGTCATGCCATCCTAGAGTCATAAAGGAGTGGGGGTGAGAACCTTGGGTTCTCAGTGGGTAACCTTGGGGATCGTTCTTTATTTTTCTACTCAATTATGATTCCGCCGCTCAGGTGTTTCTAAGTGAACATGCATACTAACATTCCTACTGATTATGATCTGGCCTAAAGTCCTGAACAGCTTTATCTACCTTACTAGGTGATAGGGGGAACTAATCTTTCTTACTAAGTTCTCGTGCTTGTTACTTTCATTCACTTATACATACATAGCCGTCTCGAGCGTTCTCTTGACGGTACTTACATCATATTTACTTATCTTCTTCATATTCATTTATCTTCTTACTTATTTACTCATCTTCTTACTTGTTCATACTTCCATACATACCTTATTACATACATTGCATACATACATACATTCAAGCATACATCACATATTATAATTCTTTCTTTCTTTTATACTTTACTCTTTCATACTTTTCTCTTGCTTTCAGACTTTCATATTAATTTCTTTATTTGATTCATCTTTGCGAATCCGTTGCCAGCTACCTACTGACAATACTTATCAGCATAATCATATTTGATTCATCTCTGTGAATCTGTTGCCAGCTACCTACCGACAACAACCATCATCCCCTTCCCTGCCATCCACCTGCAGACAGGGAAGTGACCCCGCATCCTGCCAGCTACCTACCGATAGGAGGGTTGTGCTAATCGATTCACCTCTCCTGCCAGCCACCTACCGACAGAAGAGTGAACCCACTGCCAGCCACCTACCGATAGTACATCAGCTTTTCTTTGTCTTTCTCATAGTCTTTCAGCATATAAACTTTTCTTTCTCTTTTTCATATTCTTTCCTCTTTTCTTTCGTTTTCATATCATTTCAGCATATTATCATCTTATCTTTCTCATAGCATTTCTTTGTATTCTCATCTTAACTTTCTCATAACATTTCTTCTTTCTTCTCTTCTTCCGCACATAATATGACATGACTTGTTCCCTAAGGTTCATTTCCATTATAATCTTTACTCATTACCTGATTAACTTCTAGTCCTCTGAATGTACCTTATCATGATGCATGACATGCTAACATATTACTTTAAATAATCATAATGCATGAACATACTTCATCACATAGTTCACATATTTCAGTCATACATATTACATTAAACAATCATAATGCATGAGCCTCCGCGGAAACTACTCAGAACTCTTCACGTAACCCTCTCAGCATTCCGGGTATCCTCCGCGGAAACCACTCAGCACTTCTACGTAACCCTCTCAGCACTCCAGGGGTCCTACGCGGAACCCACTCAGCACCGCACTCCAGGGACCCTCCGCGGAACCCACTCAGCACTCTCTACGTAACCTTCTCAGCACTCTAGGGGTCCTACGCGGAACCCACTCAGCACCCTCTACGTAACCCTTTCAGCTCTCCAGGGATCCTCCGCGGAACCTACCCAGCAAACTGCCGGTGCTCACTCAGCAACTCTAGACTCCACTCAACAGCTTGGGGAAATCTTCTCTACAACTCTAGGGGACCTCCGCGGAACCCACTCAGCAACTCGCTAGCCTGCTCTCAGTCTCTCTCCGCGGAATCACTCAGCACCATCCCAGGTGCCGCTCAACAACTCTAGACTGCCCTCGGTTACTCTCTGCGGAACTACCCCGCAATACCTGACGAACCAGACTCTGTTTTCTTTATTTTTCTTGCTTTTCTTCCCCCTTTGCTCATGAATGCTCCTTGAGTTTTTCACACATATTCTAACTATCAAAACCTATCTAATCCAGGTCACAGGACCCTTCAGAATCACTCCTAAATCCTAGCATGAGCTCTAGCATACATAATCATACGTACAGAGAAACATACATTCACACACATAAGCAAACATAACTACCAAGTAGGTGAGTAAGCCATAGTTACCCACCTATAAAAGAACCTGGTGGTGGTGAGGGAAGCTTGGAGTGAAGTCCCACAAGCCTTGTTGTCTCCAAAGCTTGAGCTCCTCCCTTCTCCAAGATGACAAGTTCGTGAGAAAGGTAGAGGGTGATGGGGTTGTTCCCCCCCGATTTTGGATGGAAGGAAATGAACAGAGATGAGGAGACTTGAGGGTTGTGTTTAGAGAAAAATGAAGGAAAGCTTTAAGAGAAATTGTTTCTGGCACGGTTTGCTTGGCTTATGGAAGTGTAGTCTATAGGCAAAGTGTGGTGGGATGGGAGAAAAGCTTTAGAAACCGTGTGGAGAGAAGAATGCAAGGCGTCAGGGGAGTGAAGAAGAGGATTGGCTTTGGGAGAGTGACGTCTCGGTTTTGAGGGCTGAGGGTGAGGGAAATTAATTGAATTTTAGGATTTAGAAAAAGTGATGAATAGTAGAAAGCATGGGTATAGGTATGGCCACGTGATAGGATTTAGTGAAATGTGTAAGGCAAGTAAGGTGATGGGAATTTGGAAGCATGATTTAGGGGATTGGACAAAATCACCATCAGACCGTGCAGCACTCCCCCTCCTGGTCAGCTGCTGAAATTTCATTTTCTCCTGGTTCCGGTTCGCTCGTGTTTTATCGCTCGCAGTCTCGGTGCGTCGCATACGGTCGTCCGAAAAATATTCCGTTTATACCGTCGCGATCCTCCAATTTTCCCCTACCTAAAGGTATTAATATTTAAAAGTGTTTGTGAATTTTTTCCCGGGGGATTATTTTCGCGGACACCTTTTGCGTGCCAGAAAATTTCATCGGCGAACAACGACTGTTCGGTTGTCTGCCGAACTTCCTGCCGCGACACGTCTTATTTTCTAGGGATATTCTACCTATTAGTTTCCCATTTTAATTCCCTAATCATGATTAGAAAATTAATTAAATATTTATGTTTACGATTATTTCTCTAAGGAAAAATCGGGATATTACAACACGCATGACCATCTAATATATTGTGGGATACCAGATAATTTAATGACCTGTGGTGGGTCAAATGGATGACATGCATGACCATCTAGATATGGTGGGATATCGGATAATTCAATGACCTGTGGTGGGGCAAATGGATGGCTGGTGGGATATCAGATAATTCAATGACCTGTGGTGGGTCAAATGGATGGCCTGCATGACTATCTAATATATAGTTGGATAATTCAATAACCTATGGTGGGTCAAATGGATGACATGTATGTCCATCTAATGCGTGGTGGGATATCGGATAATTCAATGACCTGTGGTGGGTCAAATGGATGGCATGCATGACCATCTAATGTGTAACATCCCGATTTTTCCTTAGAGAAATAATCGTAAACATAATTATTAAATTAATTTTCTAATCATGATTTGAGAATTAAGATGGGAAATTATTACGTAGAATATCCCTATAAAATAAGACATGTCGCGATAGGGAGTTCGGCCGACAACCAAACAGTCGCTGTACGCCGATAGAATTTTCTGACGCGAAAAAGGTGTCAGTGAAAATAATCTCCCGGAGAAAAATCCACAAACACCTTGAAATATTAATACCCGTAGGTAGGGGGGAATTAGAGGATCACGACGGTATAAACGGAATATTTTTCGGACAACCGTGCGCGACGCACCGAGACTGCGAGCGATAAAACACGAGCGAACCGGAACCGGGAGAAAATGAAATTTCAGCAGCTGTGAGTGAGGGCTGCACGGCTAGAAGAGGAGATTTTTGCCCAAAAAAATTAATCCCCAAAATCATGTTTCCAAATTCCCATCACCTTACTTGTCTTACACACTAAACCAAATCCCATCACTAGCCATACCTATGCCCATGCCTTCTACTATTCATCACATTTTACTAAATCCTAAATTGCAATTCATTTCCCTCACCATCAGCCCCAGAACCGACACTTTCTTGCCCCAAAACTCTAAGCAAAAGCTCATTTCTCACATTCTCCCTAATAACACACTTAGCCACACCTTAAAGAACACCACCCAATATTCAAGAGATCAAGCACTTTGCCATCTCTTCCCACCTTCCACAAACCGAAAACCACAGCCCTCAAGTCTCCTCATCTTGGTTTCATTTTCTTCTTCCCAAAGTCAAGAGGAACAACCTCATCATCCTCCACCTTGCTCAAAGGTCTTCATCTTAGAGAAAGGAGAAGTTCAAGCTTTGGAAAACAACAAGGCTTGTAGGACTTCCCTCCAAACTTCCCTCACCACCACCAGGTTTTCTACAAGTGGGTAACTATGCATAAATCACCTCCTTGGTGATCTATTTATGGTTATTTTGAGTATGTGATATAATGCACTTAGTATGCGTTTTATGCTTGAAATGATCTTGCATGTGTTGTTAAAGATTTGTTGAGAATAAATATTCTGTTACCTGTTGATTGCATTTCATGTGTTTTATGATTCATGAATGTTCTTGGTGTTGCTGTGTATCGCTGGGTTATGTGGTGTTTTGAGATGAATGTGAGAAAATGAGAGAAAATAAGCAACAGAGAGTAAGCGCCGAACGGGGTCCACGGAGGATCCCTTGAGTGACCGAGGGAGTCTAGAGTGGTTGAGCGGCACCAGGATTGGTGCTGAGTGGGGTTCTGCAGAGAATCCCTGTAGTTGCTGAGAGGGTTACGTGAGGAGTGCTGAGAGGGCATCAGGAGTGGTGTTGAGTGGTTCCGCGGAGAGTGACTGAGAGAAGTCGGAAGTTGTTGAGCGGCGCTTAGACTGGTGCTGAGTGGTTCCGCGAAGAGTGACTGAGAGGAGTCTGAAGTTGTTGAGCGGCGCCTGGACTGGTGCTTAGTGGTTCCGCGGAGAGTGACTGAGAGGAGTCTGTAGAGAGTTGTTGAGCGGCGCCTGGACTGGTGCCGAGTGGGTTTCGCGGACGTTCCCTTGAGTGGTCGAGTGGTTCCTTTGAGGGTTGCTGAGTGGGTTCCGCGGGGGCTTCCCTGGAGTTGCCGAGTAATTCCCCGGAGAGTTCCTAGGTGGGTTCCGCGGAGGTTCCCTGGAGTAGTTGAGCGGTCCCTTAGAGGGGTTTTTCTAGGTCCCCTCTATTCCAACGAGTACTTAACGGTAGAGTTTATGTGCAGTATTTATGATAACATGCATCATGAGGTAGCGTTGCCACAGGACTTAGGGCAACCATTGATCACTAGAAGTAAATGAACTAATGTGCAAAGATGGTAATTTAAATCAGGGAAAACAGTTAAGTTTAAAGACGGACCCCGACCACAGAGGGTCGGAGTAGCCCGAAGTTATGACATAGTTATGTACTGGGAATCCCTCTCTTGGCACGTCATACTTGGTTATGTGCGAGACGGACTGGGTTATGATTATGTTGCGCAGAGAATGATCTCAACGCGGTTTTCCACCCGGACGAGAGAACAGAAAGAAAGGAGCGCTTGAGCTTTTATGTCATGACATTGAAAAGACAGGTAAGATGTTCACGAAGTTCGGACATAAGAGAAAGAGAGAGAGAGAGAGAGAGAGAGAGAGAGAGATATTTGGTCCACGAAGTTCGGACCCAGGCCTTAAAGTCATCCACGAAGTTCGGATGCAGATGATTAAGTCGTCCACGAAGTTCGAACGTAAGTGAGCAAGTCATCCACGAAGTTCGGACGCATACGGGCCTCACTCCTAGTGTTACTACACGTCGTAGCTGGAGAAGGGATGACGATCCCCCAGTCTACATGGGAGCGATGGCAACCAAGCAGCGAAGAAGGACACGACCACAGGCGCGTAGGAGAAACCCCTTTCCCCATCATGCATTACATTGATGTGCTAATTGTATCAGTTGTATGATTATATCTGATTAAGTATCGTTATGTGTGTGTGTATATATATACACACACATAACCATACTTAATCAGGACTACTAATGCATGTTGAGTCAACCGTCCGTGAGACACGTACGAGACGGTCATAGTTGCACCGTAAGTCTGGTTAATAAGCACGAGAACTTAGTAAGAAAGATTAGATCCCCCGTCACCTAGTAACTAGATAAAGCCGCCCAGGAACTTAGGCAAGAAATAACTGGTAGGATGTCTAGATGCATGAACACTTAGAGATCTCCTGGATGGCCGGAAGCATAACTGAGTAACCAGATCCCCACTATCCATAGTTAACCATTGAGAACCACCGTTCTCACCCCCACACTCGCTTATGCTTCTAGGAGCAGGCAAAGATCATGAGAGCCAGGAGGAGCCCTATGAGGAGCCGCATGAGGAGCAGTGGTGGTATGAGGACGGATGAGTAGAAGACTACTCATTTCGAGATGTATTTTGATATGTAGTTTAATGTATTTGGCTTGTATATGTAACTTATTATGTTAGACTACTGTTGATGTAAATATTTGTGATGGACGACGTTTGCTTATGTAAATATTTATGTATGAATATCAGTTGTAAGCCATTCGCTCTATCGTTTGTGTTATATGATTGATTCCCGCGCGGCTCATATTTTGCAAATAAAGTAACAAATAGAAAAGTTTAAAAAAAAATGGGTCCTTACTTTCAGTTAACTTAATTATTTTCCTAAGTAAAGTAGGGACTATCAGTATTCCCACACAGCAGTTAACAGCCTAGCAGACGCAGATTATGACTTAAGCATAAGCTGCTAACCTAGGGTGTTACATAAGGCATGGTGGAATATCGGATAGTTCAATGACTTGTGGTGGGTTAAATCGTTGACATGCATGACTAACTTATACATGATTTGATAATTCAATTAATGCTTATGATTAGTTTTTTTTATTATGTGTTGCAGTAGCTACAATGAATGTGCAAAAATTAGATGTGACGTAATTGTCGCTTTGATGACAATTTTAGTGAGTTTGAAATCATTGTGGAGGTAATATGACTTTAGATTTTTGATTTTGAGTAGATACTAGTTTCTTTACAAGTATTTGTAATATTGCAGGCTTTCTTTCATAATTCCGATTCTTTTTTTCTACATGTTTTCCATTTCTTAGAGTTTTCTTCCATGCAAATGGAATTGAAGTTTAAGTTCTCTGATTTCATTCTCTTTTAGTTATTTTGTATTTTCTCAGAAAATTAAAAAAGGTTAAGAAGAGCATTGGGTCAAGTCATTTCCACCGTCAAGGTATCTACAATTTCGTTATTACATAAATTCACATTACGTTAATTTTTTTATATTGTTTAATGTTTGCTCCCTTTCTAACTGAAACTATTTTCTACTCACATTAATTTATTAACTATGACATTGTTTTTTAATATTTGCATATATGTTAAAACTTTCAGGATGTTGAGCACCATTATTTTGCTATAGTTTTGTATCTGATGCACTACAGTCATGGAATTCGTTCAGACACGACTTAACATGAATTATCGTCGCTTCAATATTCTATTATTCACTGCATTTAAGGTAAGCATATATAGATCTCTATTCTCATATTCTGTTCTTTATTGGTCCAATTTGAATGAGTTAGGTAAAAATACTTTCGTTAAGTAATTCTCAAGATTGATTGTTAAAAGTTACTGCCTTTTCTTCTTTATGCATACTATTTTATTTAAATTAAATATTACCTTTATCACAGATGCGGCATCATAAAATTTAAATGTCGAAATGAAATTATGGACTTGTGTGACCATTTAATATATACGAGATAATTCAACGACATATGGTGGCATGATGGAATGATGACATGTATGACCTAATATATGCAGATAATTCAATGACCTGTAGTGGGTCAAATGGATGACATGCAAGACTATCTAATGCATTGTGCGATATCAGATAATTCAATGACCTGTGGTGGGTCAAACGGATGGAATGCATGACCTCCATCTAAAATATGGTGGGATATCGCATAATTCAATGACCTATGGTGCATCAAATGGATGGCATGTATGACAATCTAATGCATGGTGGGATATCGAATAATTCAATGACTTGTGGTGGGTCAAATGGATGGCATGCACGACCAACTAAAAAATGGTGGGATATCGGATAATTTTATGACCTGTGGTGGGTCAAATGGATGGCATGCATGACCATGTAATATATGGTTGGATAATTCAATGACCTGTGGTGGGTCAAATGTATGGCATGCATGACCATCTAACGCACGATGGGATATCGGATAGTTCAATGACTTGTGGTGGGTCAAATGAATGACACGCATGACCATCTAATGCATGGTGGGATATATGATAATTCAATGACCTGTGGTGGGTCAAATGTATGGCATGCATGACCATGTAATATATGGTAGCCTAATTCAATGATCTGTGGTGGGTCAAATGGATGACATGCATGACCGTCTAATGCATGGTGGGATATCGGATATTTCAATGACCTGTGGTGGGTCAAATGGATGGCATGCATGACCATCTAATATATGGTTGGATAATTCAATGACCTGTGGTAGGTCAAATGGATGACATGCATGATCATCTAAAATATGGTGGGATATCGGATATTTCAATGAACTGTGGTGGGTCAAATGGGTGGCATGCATGACCATTTAATTCATGGTGGGTTATCGGATAATTCAATGATCTGTGGTGGGTCAAATGGATGGCTGGTGGAATATCGGATAATTCAATGACCTGTGGTGGGTCAAATGTGTTAAGAATAATTTATATTAATGATCATAATTGATTTGATTTGATTTAGTCTTATTTAATTGATTGTAATTTATTTTTTGCCGTTGAGTCTTCAGCCTATAAATAGGCTCAGCCTCCTATGTAAAGACACACAACTCTCGTAATACAATTCTATTATTTCTTGTTCTCTGTATTTTCTCCATAGTCTTTGTTGTGTCCCTTTGCTCGTTTATTCAAGATGTTTAGCATGGTATCAGAGCCATGGTTCCCACCTTGAACCCATATTCCCGCTTTTGCCGCCTCCACATAATCTTGATGTTGACTTAATCTTCCTCCACGTAGTCTCGGTTGTTGCCTATCGTTGTTGCCTTTGCTAGTTCCGCCTAGCTCTAGATGTTGCCTTTGTTGGTTCCTCCTAACTCCTAATGTTGCCTCTGTTATTACGTTTGCCGGTTCTACTCTGTTGCCTTCGCTGGTTTCGCCCAGCTCTCGATGTTGCCTTTGTTGGTTCCGTCCAACTCCTGATGTTGCCTCCATTTGTTGGTTCCGCTCCACTCAGCCCTCCGTTGAACTATGACAAGCTTAAAGCTCGGGGAGCTTTAGCTTGAGGGAGGGTGTTAAGAATAATTTATATTAATGATCATAATTGATTTGATTTGATTTAGTCTTATTTAATTGATTGTAATTTATTTTTGGCCGTTGTGTTTTGGCCGTTGAGTCTTCAACCTATAAATAGGCTCAGCCTCCTATGTAAAGACACACAACTCTCATAATACAATTATATTATTTTTTGTTCTTTATATTTTCTCTATAGTCTTTGTTGTGTCCCTTAGACCGTTTTTCCACGATGTTTAACAAAATGGATGGCATGCATGACCATCTAATATATAGTTCGATAATTCAATGACCTATGGTAGGTCAAATGGATGACATGCATGACCATCAAATGCATGGTGGGATATCGGATAATTCAATGACCTGTGGTGGGTCAAATGGATGGCATGCATGACCATCTAAAATACGGTGGGATATCATGATCATCTAAAATATGGTGGGATATCAGATAATTCAATGATCTGTGGTGGGTCAAATGGGTGACATGCATGACCATTTAATTCATGGTGGTTTATCGGATAATTCAATGATCTGTGGTAGGTCAATGAAATAAAATTCAAATATTAATTTTATTCCTGTAATATTAATTAAAAATATAATTCTGCGATCTCGTGGCGTCCGGTGACGTTCGGGTCATTATTAGGTCATTTTTAGAATTTAACCATGACTCACAGGAGTCTGTAAATTATATTAATAGGAAAATAAATTCAAGAATATTTCAACTAAGATCTAAATATTAATAAGGAAAATTAATAGGTCACAACGGTATGTCCGGAATATTTTTAAGACTTCCGTACATAAATAGTTAATGAGCGAACATGACCGAAAACACACCGAAAGAAAATAAAATTTTGGATGACCAAGGGCCACTAAAGACCCCACGGCCAGCCCTTGCCCGAAGACACACACACACCACATACACCAAAGTTATTCATTTTCTTCTTCTAAGGTTCCAAGACCCTAAGCTCCATAACCATCAAAGTTTAACTATCATTCTTTGCTTTTCATCATCATCAATCACTCTTAAACTCATTAAGGAGACAAGCTAGTGTTAAGGCTAGCATTTTCTCTTCAAGTGGAAGCAAGAACATCAAGTTCCATAACTCTAAACTCTCCATAACCTAGGTTTTATTCTTTCTTGACAAAGAAGCTTTCAAGCAAGCAATCAAGCTTCAAGTTCATCCTTTTCCATCACCAACAAGCTCTTTAGGAAGTGGGTAACTCTAGTTCCTCACCTCTTTGATGGTGAATGGTTGCTATGTGTACGTTTATGATTATGCTTGAATGTGTGCCTATGTATGCTAGAAGTTTGGTTAGGTTTAGGGAGATGATTCTGAAGAGTCTTGTGACCTGGATTAGATAGGATTATTGTGCTTGGATTGTGTGTGAAACTCAAGCAGGTGCCATGGGAAGCAAGGAGAGGAAAATGGAAGAGATGGTGAATTCGGTTTTCATGTCTCGCACAGGGGCCGCTGAGCGAGCTGAAGCCCACGTGGAAAGTCCGAAAAGATATTTTTATAAGACGATGGAGAAGATTCGAGAAGGTGACAGTCGCTGAGCGATGAGGTCATTACCGCTGAGCGATAAGACCTCTATCGCTGAGCGCGAAGGCTCAAACCGCTGAGCGAACGTCAGTTTTCGCTGAGCGGCTTGGGACTAGAAAGTCTTATGGGACCCTCTTGAGGCACATAGTCCAGTATTTAATGCCATATCTGTGATTGATAGTTGAATTCTATGAAGTATATGTTGTATGTGAAGGAAATGTACCGAACATGCATATTACATGTAATCTGTGATGAAATCTGTAGCATTTCATGCATTCATGATACACCTAGTTTGAAGACACTAGAATTAATTCTGAGATAAGTAAAGATTCTGAAATGAACCCTAGGGAACAAGTATGCCATGCTGCAGGTACAGAAATGCTGAAAAAGGGCCAATGCCCAATGTTGAAACAGGGCCAATGCCCAATACTGAACAAGGGCAAACGCCCAATGCTGAAAAATGCTATATGCCACATGCTGAAAAGGACGTGAGCCAAACCATGATCCCACTTCAGGAGGTCAAGGCATCCTGAATGTGGAAGCCCGCAACAGGTGGTGTCGATATGGCATACCTGGAGGTGTGCGGTTACCACGTCTTTGCATTGTCGAAAAGGGGCAAGCTTAGGTGGGGGTACAATATCCGCCCACTGTCGAGGGGTCCCGAGGGGGCACACGGCAGGTGGAAGCCCACCGCAGGAAGGTCCAGACAGGGCCTATACTGAGGGTGCGAGGTTATTCCGTCATACTAATGTCAATAGAGGACATTACTATGGTGGGAATAACACATATTCCAAAGCAGGTTATGCTGTTATGCAGGGTTATGATGTCATATTCTGTTATGCATATGTACATTCTGCTAGGCATGTATCCAGCATGTTTATTCCGATGATTCTGTCATGTATATTCTGGTGACTCTGTTATGTATACTCTGATGATTCTGTTATACATGAACGTTTGAATGTATAGTTTTGTTGTTATGTTAGTATGATAAGTGCCAAATTATAGTGAAAAGCTAGAGGAAGAAATGGCACTTATCTATTCTAAATCAATATGAAACAGTTAAAATAACTCCAAATCAGCACAAGTTTTTATAATGAAACCAAGGAGAATTAAAGGTTTAAATTGTTGTAATTACTGTAGGAAAACGATAAGAAATGGAAGGGGAGAATGCCATGCAATTGTTATAATGAACAATGGAAGAAAAACAAGTGCAGAAAGTGGGAACCGCTCAGCGACATAACCTCATCGCCCAGCGATTTGCACGGTATTGTAAGTATAGATAGCAACCTAAGAGGGGGGGTGAATTAGGTTTTACTTGTTTTTCACCG
>QANU01045715.1:0-21406 GCA_003254905.1 Nissolia schottii | reverse complement strand
GGAAGCTAAGGGGAGAAAATGGAAGAGAAGAGCAATTCGGTTTTCATGTCTCGCACAGGGGCCGCTGAGCGGGGTCTCAGGCACCGCTGAGCGAGACAAGGCTTACGTGGAAAGTTAAAAAGATATTTTTAAAGTAAGGCGGTGGAAGAAAATTCGGGAAAGTTGCAGCCGCTAAGCGATAAGGTTAGTACCGCTGAACGATACAACCTTTATCACTGGGCGCAAAGGCTCAAACTGCTGAGCGAACATCAGTTTTCGCCGAGCGGCTTGAGACTAGAGAAAGCTATGGCACCCTCTTGAGGCTCATGGACTAGTATTTGATGCTATATCTGTGATCGTTAGATGAATTGTATGAATGTAGATGCTGTAAATGAAGGAAATGTACTAAACATGTATATGTCATGTAATCTGTGATGATATCTGTAGCATTCCATGCATTCATGATACACCTCGTTAAAGACATGATAATTAACTTTGAGATAAGTAAAAATGTTGAAATGAACCTTAGGGAACCAGTATGCCATGCTGCAGGTACCAAAATGCTGCTGAAAAAGGGCCAATGCCCAATGCTGCTAAAAAAGGGCCAATGCCCAATGCTGCTGAAACAAGGGAAATGCCCAATGCTGAAATTGGCTATATGCCACATGTTGAACAGGCCGTGATCACGTGAGCCACTATGATCCCACTTCAGGAGGTCGCGGCATCCTGAATGTGGAAGCCCGCCACAGGTGGTGTTGATATGGCATACCTGGAGGTGTGCGGTTACCACGCCTATGCATTGTCGAAAGGGGGCAAGCTTAGGTGGGGGTACAATATCCGCCCACTGTCGAGGGGCCCCGAGGGGGTACACGGAAGGTGGAAGCCCACAGCAGTAAGGTCCAGACAATGTTGGCCTATACTGAGGGTGTGAGGTTGTTCCGTCATACTAGTGTCAACAGAGGACATTACTATGGTGGGAATAACACATATTATGTTATGATGTTACATTCTGTTATGCTGTTACATTCTGTTAGACATGTTATTCTGATAATTCTGTCATGTTTATGCTGCTGACTATGCTACATATATTCTGCTGATTCTGTTATGTTTACTTTGGATGACTATGTGATGCATACTCCGATGATTCTGTTATGCCGAATGTACTCTGACTATATGCTGTTATTCAGTTTGATTGGAATGTATGATCTGCTGTTATGCCGTACCATCAAGAGCACGCTTGAGACGGATTTCACGAAATGTTAATCAGCACGAGAATGTAGTAAACAAGAGTAGTTTCCTTATCACATAATAATGCAGTTAAAGCCGTTCAGATAGACCAGATAATAATTGGTTAGATATTTAGTTTGTATGCTCACCTAGAGATCTCTGAGCGGCCTGAAGTCCGACATAATCTGATACGAGACTCAGGAACTAAAGTTATTTCCACTGAGAACCTACCGTTCTCATCCCCACTGTTTTATGACTTCAGGTACCGAAGATGATGAGTCCTATTTTAAGGATGCGGATGAGCCGCCAGCTGAGCCATGAGTGGCTAGGAGATAGTTAGACATTTACATTTTGCCAGAGACATACTGAGTAGCATTCCAGTAGTCCTTGTATTTTGATGCTGTGTATTCTGGATTATGTATTTGATATGTTGATCTATGTACATATTATGTATATCTTATACTATGTGACCTTGTATGGTGAACCCACTGGATGTATATTACAGATTCTAATTATGATAATGTTATCCGCATTGTTATATTTATTTTACTCCAACGCATGGCTCTATTTTAGTATTGATGTGATACAAGCAAAAGTTTAAAATGGGTCCTTATTTTCTTGAGCAACGATTATTTTCAAAAGATAACTATGGACTAAGGTATTCCGACCAAGTAGACAACAACCTAGTAAGCTTTGTTTACTACGTACGGGTAAACAGTTAGCTAGGGTGTTTCAGGTTCCATAAAACATTCTGGTCTCAGGCCTCTCAGCGAAACTATGGTCCGCTCAGCGGTTGAGCTCCTCGCGCTCAGCACTGAAAACATGTCCGCTCAGCGGTAGGAATCTTATCGCTCAGCGGTCTGACAACTTTTTAAAATATCTCCACTAACTTTATCCTTTAAGAAAAATATCTCGTGGACTTCAGATCGCTCAGCGGTAACCGCCTTCCGCTCAACGCTCTGGAGTTCACGTTTGAAAATTTCTGATGCATTCCGCTCAGCGGCGCCCGAGGCCGCTCAGCGGTCACTGGGCGAAACTGAAAACCGAATGCATCATTTTCTCCCATTTCTTCCTCCTTGCTTCCATGGAACCTGCTTGAGTTTTTACACATATTCCACACATAATAATCCTATCTAATCCAGGTCACAAGACCCTTCAGAATCATCTTCCTACGCCCTAGCATCATTTCTAACATATATAAACGTATATTTCAAGAATCATCACACATACACATAAGCGCATAAACACTTATCCACCATCAAGAGGTGAGGAACTAGAGTTACCCACTTCTTAAAGAGCTCTTGGATGATGGAGGAAGGATGAAATTAAGCTTGATTGCTTGCTTGAGTTCTTCTTTGCCAAGAAGTGAAAACCCTTGAATAATTATGGAAACTTAGGCTATGGAGGCTTGGTGTTCTTTCCTCCAAGTGAAGAGAAACTCACAAACTACTCTTGCTTGTCTTCTTTATGTGTGTGAAATTAGAGGAATATAATCAAGGCAAAGATGGATTTGAGTGGCAAGTTTTGATGGAGCTTTGGATGGCTTTAGGTTAGGAAACTTAGGAAAACAAATGGAAGAAAGTGTGTGTGTGGGTCTCATGGGTGAGGGCTGCCGTGAGGGAAATATTGGTCCCTTGGTCATACATATTTCTATTTTTCTCGGTGTGTTTTCGGTCGTGTTCGCTCATTAACTATTTATGTCCGGAAGTCCTAAAAATATTTCGGACATATCGTTGTGACCTACTAATTTTTCTTATTAATATTTAATTCTTTATTGAGTTATTCTCAAATTTATTTTCATATTAATGTATTTTACGGACTCCTGTGAGTCAGGATTAAATTCTAAGAATAACCTAATATCGACCCGAACGTCACCGGACGCCACGAGATCGCAAACTTATTATTTTTAGCTAATATTACATGAATAAAATTAATACTTAGATTTTCATTTTATTTTCCTTTACCTTTTCCTATTAATATATTCTTAATTATTTATTATGTGAAATTTTAGGAAAGGGAAAAACTCGGGTTGTTACACGTACCGGCACTGCGAGCGATAAAAAACCAGTGAAATGGGACCGGGTGGGACCCACATCTGCATTGAGCACGTGGTGACACCAGATTTTTTGGGAAAAATATTAAAATATGGATCACTATTCATTGATTTGACCTGATGTGACCTTATAATTATCCAAAATAATTAATTAATTAAGAAATTAAATTAGAAAAGGGCAAAATAATAATTTTGGCTAAAAATTATGGACAAAAACGCCCCCATCAGCTGCAGCCTCCCTCCCCTATAAATACCCCCTCATTTTTCTCATTTTTCACAAATTCAAAACTCTCCTGAAACTCTGTCAGAAATTCGTTCAGTCCAGAGACTCTGCTGAAGCACTGTCAGGAACTGGGAGCCAGTTCGAGACGTCGACGCCCTCTGTAACATCCCACTTTTTCCTTAGTAAGAATTTCACAGGAAAAATACCCATAGAAGCCCTAATACGGGTTAANAGGGCAAAATAATAATTTTGGCTAAAAATTATGGACAAAAACGCCCCCATCAGCTGCAGCCTCCCTCCCCTATAAATACCCCCTCATTTTTCTCATTTTTCACAAATTTGAAACTCTCCTGAAACTCTGTCGGAAATTCGTTCAGTCCAGAGACTCTGCTGAAGCACTGTCAGGAACTGGGAGCCAGTTCGAGACGTCGACGCCCTCTGTAACATCCCATTTTTTCCTTAGTAAGAATTTCACAGGAAAAATACCCATAGAAGCCTTAATACGGGTTAACTGGGTAGAAACCTAAACCCTTAGAACAGACGTGTCTGTAGAAGATTTTCGGTGTAGTGTTTGGGAATTTCGATGTCCCTCAAAGAATCCCTTATGACCGTTAGGATTTGATGGTAAGTCCAGGCTGTTGGAAAAACGGAGTTCCGCTCAGTTTCGGATGATTCTGCAGACACTAGAACAACCCCGTTTTGTCCCGTTTAGCCGGTAAAATTAAGCAGAGAGCCCCGAGTCTCTGGAAACCCAATCGGTACCAGGGAAAAGTGTTAGACACCTTAGAATAGTCCCACGACCCCATTGGGAAAGTCGGGAAGTGACGAAACCGTGAGCGGAACAGCGATCTGCAGTCACCGGGGCTCGATGACATGTAAAAGGTATCTGTGAAAAATAATCCTATGGATAAAAATTCACAAATTCCTTAAACCAATAATATTCCCATGTAGGGGAAAATAGAGGATCGCGATGGTACAAGCGGAATATTTTTCGGACGACCGTGCGCGAAGCATCGGCACTGCCAGCGTAAAACACGAGCGAAACAGGACCGGGAGGCGGTCAAAATTGGCAACCAGCACGTGGGGAATCTGATGGCAAGGGAAAATAATATAAAATTCAATTACTATTCATTGATTTGACTACTTAATTATCTTCTGAATTAATTAATTAATAAAGTAAATAGGACATGGCATTTTGGTAATTATGGGCAAGGGTAAAATGGGAAAAAGAGGCAATTGTCGTGCCTATATAAAGGCCTTGCCATCAGCCTTCATTTTTCTTTTCTCCATCCTCTTTGGAGTACCGAAACTCTGCCCGGAGCTCTGCGGACGCGCTGCAGAAACCTGACGGAAGCTAGGCAAAAGCTCTGCTCTCGGAGGACCACTCTCCCCCAACTCTCTCATCATCCAATCTTCCTTCCAAGCCTCTAAAGAAAGTGGGTAACTATGGCTACTCACCTCTTTGGTGGTTAGATGTGTTTATGTGTGCGTGTATATGCTCCTATGTATGTATGTTTATGTATGTTAGAACTCTGGTTAGGATAGGGAGATGATTCTGAAGGGTCCTGTGACCTGGATTAGATAGGTTTGATAGTTGGAATATGTGTGAAAACCTCAAGGAGTACCCATGAGCAAAGGGGAAAAGAAAGGAAAGAAAATAAAGCATTCGGTTTTCAGTTTCGCCTAGTGACCGCTGAGCGGCATGTATCGCTGAGCGGTCCCAAGTCACCGCTGAGCGCTCTGGATCAAACCACTGAGCGGCCTTAGGGTACCGTTGAGCGGTCTGAGACCTAACTTTGTTATGGAAGCTGTCTTGAGGCACATAGTCCAACAAGTTATGATTTAAATGATGAGTATGACTGAAGTATGTGAACTATGTGATGTAGTATATCCATGCATTATGATTAATTAAAGTAATATGCTAGCATGCCATGCATCATGTTAAGGTACATTCAGAGGACTAGAAGTTAATCAGGTAATGAGGAAAGATTATAATTGAAATGAACCATAGGAAACAAGTCATGTCATGATATGTGCAAAGATCAACACTGAACGCTAAAGAAAAAGGATGTAGGTATATTAGTAGGAAAGTCTAAGCAGAACAAAGTAAACAGTAATAAGAACAGATTAACAGTAAAGAAGAGCAGCACAGACAGTCAGATATTAGTCCGCTTCCGGTCTTGCTGTGAGGGCAGACCCTTCGCCACCTGGTGAGTGGGTGGAGTCATGTTGTCTTGAGGAACACGCAGAAAAGGTTAGGTCGTACACCACCAGCGGAAGAATCCCAAGGTGTACGAGGAGGTGTGGACAAGTTTGCTTCCGGTGATGCTATCAGGGCGGCCCCTCGCCACCCAGAGATCGAGTGGAGTTATGTTGCCTCGAGAAACAGACAGAAAAGGTTAAGTCGTACACCACCAGGGGGACGAGTCCCAAGGTGTACGAGGAGGTGTGGACCAGCAGCTAAAGTAATAGAAAGTTAAAGCAAGATTAACATGATGTCCAATATGCATAAGAAAAGATAAGAAAGAGGAGCGCTAACTCGGGTGAGCTGGTATGCGTAAGATAAGAAAGAAGAACGCTAACCCGGGTGAGCCGGTATGCGTAAAAGAAAGAGGAAAGTAAAGAAAGAGTAAAGTATACAAGAAAGAAAGAAAGAATTATAGTATCTGATGTATGCTTGAATGAATGTATGCATGTAATGTATGTAAGAATGCATGTACGATAGTATGAATAAGTAAGAAGATAAGTAAGTATGAAGTTATTATCGTCAAGAGAACGCTCGAGACGACTATGTAAGTATGCATAGGAAAGTAGCAAGCATGAGAACTTAGTAAGCAAGAGTAGTTCCCCTGTCACCTAGTAATGTAGATAAAGCCGTTCAGGACTTTAGGCCAGATAATAATCAGTAGGAACGTTAGTAGACATGTTCACTTAGAAACACCTGAGCGGCCTGGAGTATGACTAATTGAACCACGAGATCTTAGAGCTACAGTTTCCACTGAGAACCTACCGTTCTCACCCTCACTGGCTTGTGACTCCAGGGACACATGACGAGTCTTATTACGAGGATGCGGCCAAGGAGCTATGATGCGGTCCAGACCAGCCAGAGACACCAGAGCCAGCCAGAGCTAGTATTTTGTTAGGGGCATACTGAGCAGTGTCACAATAGCCCTTGTATTTTGAAACTATGTACTGTATGCACATGCTATTTTTACTTATTGTAATTATAATTGTGTGACTTTGTATGATGGACCGAAACTTATGTACAGTTTATACTTTGCTATTACTCGACTGTTATTCGCTACGCCTAAGGGCTTTACCGCTTGTTATAGTTGTTCTTTCTGACGCATGGCTCTATTTTATTAAATAATCGAGGCAAATGAAAAGTTTAAAAATTGGTCCCTATTTTTCTAAACGACTATTTTCCAAAACTAATAACGGACTATAAGTATTCCCATCAGGTAGAAAACAACCTAATGAGCATTGTTTACTATGTACGAGTAAACAGTTAGCTAGGGTGTTTCACCCTCACCTCTATAGTGTAACATCCTGATTTTTCCTTAGAGAAATAATCGTAAACATAATTATTAAATTAATTTCCTAATCATGATTAGAGAATTAAGATGGGAACTTATTAAGTAGAATATCCCTGGGAAATAAGACGTGTCGCGATAGGAAATTCGGCGGACAACCGAACGGCCGCTGTTTGCCGATGAAATCTTCTGGCGCGCAAAAGGTGTCCGTGAAAATAATTCCCCCGAGAAAAATTCACAAACACCTTTAAATATTAATACCCTTGGGTAGGGGGAAATTAGAGGATCGCGACGGTATAAACCAAATATTTTTCGGACGATCGTGCGCGACGCACCAAGACTGCGAGCGATAAAACACGAGCGAACTGGAACCGGGAGAAAATGAAAATTTCAGCAGCTGAACTAAGAGGGGGTGCTGCACGCTGATTGGGATTTTTTTCCAATCCCTTAAATCATGCTTCCAAAACTCATATCACCTTACCTTTCTTACACTAGCCATACCTATGCCCATGCTTTCCACTATTCATCACCTTTTTCTAAATCTTAAAGTTCAATTAATTTCGTCACCATTCAGCCACCCCGAAACCGAGCTCCCTTCCTCCAAATTTACAAGAGAAATTTCATCTTCCACATTCTCCAAAAAACACACACCAAGCCAAGCTCCAAGAACACCCAACATCAAGCTTCAAGCCAAGCATTTTTGCCACCCTTTTCCACCTCCTAAGAACCGAAGCACAGCCCCCTAAGTCTCCTCATCCTTCTTCATTTTCTTCCTTCCAAAATCAAGAGGAACTACCTCTTCCCCCTCCACCTTGTTCGAAGTTCTTCACCTTGGAGAAAGGAGAAGCTTAAGCTTTGGAACAACAAGGCTTGTAGGACTTCACTCTAAGCTCCCCTCACCACCACCAGGTTTTTCTACAAGTGGGTAAACTTGGTTTGGTCACCCTTGGTGGCTTATGTTTGCTTGTATGTGTTTATGTGCTTGTATGCCTTGTGATAAATTATGTTAGAAATGCTATGTTAGGACTTAGGAGATGATTCTGAAGGGTCCTGTGACCTGGACTAGCTTAGTATGTGATGGCTGAAATATGTGAAAAAACTCAAGGAGCATCCATGAGCAAAGGGGAAAGTAAAGCGAGAAAAACAAAGGAAACAGATTCTGGTTTGTCAGGTATAGCTGGGTAGTTCTGCGGAAAGTGAATGAGAGGAGTATGCAGAGAATTGTCGAGCGGCGCCTGGAACGGTGCCGAGTGGGTTCCGCAGAGGATCCCTGGGGTGTGAATGTGAGAAAGTGAGAGAAAATAAGTAAAGGAGTAAGCGCTGAGTGGTTCCACGGATAGTGACGAAGAGGAGTTTAGAAAGTTGATGAGCGGGCACCTGGGATGGTACTGAGTGGTTCCGCGGATAGTGACAGAGAGGAGTCTAGAAAGTTGAGGAGCGGGCACCTGGGATGGTGCTGAGTGGTTCCGCGGATAGTGATAGAGAGGAGTCTAGAAAGTTAATGAGCGATTACCTGGGAAGGTGCTGAACGGGTTCCACAGAGGATCCCTGGAATGCTGAGAGGGTTACGTGAAGAGTGCTGAGCAGGCACCAGGAGTGGTGCTGAATGGGTTTCGCGGAGGATCCCTAGAATGCTGAGAGGGTTACGTGAAGAGTGCTGAGTGGTCACTAGGAGTGGTGTTGAGTGGGTTTCCACGGAGGACCCCGAAGTTGTTGAGTGGTTACAAGTATGTGTATGATGAATGAATGAGTTATGTTTATGATGATGTATGATGATGTATGTGGAACATTGCATGTAGAATATGTATGTTAGGAATGGTTATGCTATCATGCATCATGAGAATTAGAGGTTAATCACGTAAAGTTTAAAGAGCATAATTGAAACTTATGGAACAAGTATATAGTTATATGATAGGAATCCCTTCTCTTGGCATGTCTACGGACACGCCCCTCACCAGTCCCAAAAGGGTGGATTGGTAAATGATGCTACCTCACCAAGTCGCAAAAGGGTGGACCGGTTAAAGAGGTTAATAATGGCATGATGATAAGATATGATGATGAGACATGATGAGATATGATGAGAAATGATGAAATATGATGAGAAATGACGAGAAATGATGATGAGATATGATGATGAGATATGAGTCCCCGCTTGGTTACGTCAAAAGGGTACGAACCCCCACCTCCTTGAGTAACATCCCATGCTTCTGCGAGCCGGTAGGTTAGCCGTTAGCGGCCGAGGATGGCCGGGAAACGCCGAAGGAAGAAAGGGAAGCAGAGTTAGACCCGCTAAACCTGGGCAAACTGAAGGGACGGACTAGGTTTAGCTGTTTTATAATTTTCGGGAGCCGCCGAAGGAGTTTCGACTCGATCAGAAATTTCCCGGGTACTGTAAAACGTCCGTAGGATTTTTTGACTCGGTGGAAGAGTCCCTGGTTCTCGAGAAAATCGTTCCGGACGGAAGGGAAAAATAAATGGGTCGCAACGGTGTGCCCGGAATATTTTTAGGGCGACCGGGAGTGAGACTTTTCGGACAAAACGCGTTCGGACGAAAACGGAGCTAGACCGGGGAAGGAAAGCTTCTCAGGGAAGCTAAGAAATAAACAAATAAATAAATAATAATATAATAATAATAATAAATATAAGAAACTGAAGCAGAGCTTCAGCAAAATGTAAAAAACAAAGAAAGAAAAGTAAAAAGAAGGAAAAATATCTTTTTACTGTGCACGGTTATTTATAACTTCGTAACTTCTCCGAAGTTACATTCCGTAGGTAGCCAAGGGTTTCGTTCTGACACATCTAGAGTTCGTGCTGGAGTTTCCAAAAATTTGCTGGAGCACACCATCGTGAAGAGGACAAGCTCCCCTTCAGAGTCACTGAATCGGAATCCCGATTGGAGGTGGGTAATCGTAAGCCCACTGTCTATGTGGTTTAAATTCTTACCTGTATATGTGCTTATGTGTATATCTGACTACAAAACTATTAAGTAGTATTTTGGGGGGGATAATGTAAAAAGGGTTTTGTGAACGATGGAGAAATGGAACGCATAACTCTACTACTTGGAACCCTAGGAACAGTAAAGATTTGAGAACTGGAGTCTCGGGAGGCGAACTAAGTCTTCATTCGAATACTATAGGAATTCAGTCGAATGAAAGCCAAGATAAGCTTTCCTTCGAATGAATTCCTCAACAGTCAAATGAGGGAAATTTTTAGGAATTCAATCGAATGAATCCCCTAGTATTCGAATGAAAGAATGCCGAGGGAATGCAGTCGAATGAAAGCCTATTCCAATCGAATGAAAGGACTACGAGGGATTTCATTCGAATACCACAGCTAGTATTCGAATGAAACCTGGCAGAGTTGGGAGTTTAATGTTCCTAAAGGATCCAAGGAGTAAGGTTAGGTCATATCTATGTGTTTAAGCATGCATCATGAGGCAGGGTCGTCGTAGGAGTTAGGATGACTTTAGGCAATTAGAAGTTCATGTTAAAATTTAACGCAGATCATAATTGAACCCTAGGGAATAAAAGTAGAGCCGAGGCGATGAATCACCATGGATTCGGACGGCCTTAGCCAGAGTCAGTAGTTATATGATTAGGAAATCCCTATTCTCTTGGAAAAGTCTCACAGACACGCCCCTCACCAATTTAGCAAGATGGATTGGTCACGAGCAACGCAGGTAGAGAGACCTGACCACGATAAGAAACGGGCATAGGCCCAGCTACGGCAAACAGGCATAGGCCTGCATGAATGAAATGAGACTAAGGGGCCCCACTAAAAGAGGAAAATGAAACCGGATTGTGTCATAGGGCCGATCTAAGCGCGTCCACGCCTGATCATTCATAGGTCTGATCCCTCGCCATGCCACAGGGGATGGTTGCACTAATTGTATTCGATGTATACCTCCTATGAGCCTTACGTGGTTTAGCTACGACACCGGTAAAGAGCGCTGCCGGGTCGATACAATAGTAGCAAAAAGAGGTCGTAGTCCGAGGCCACGGCTACGAAGGTGCGAAGGACTAAGTAGGACGCAGCCACAGAGCCCGTAAAAGATCCCCAAATTCCCGCATGCACCATATAATTAAATGTATGAATTGATGACTGATGATGTGATGATAACCATGTATGTATATCTATTTAAGCATTACGAATAACTGTTTATGCATTATGTATCGTCAAGGGACCAACCCGAGACGAGTAGTTAATTACGATCAAAAGATAAGAGTCATAAGCACGCATCCATAGTAAGAAAGACTAGTTCCTACTCACCTAGTTAATGTAGATAAAGCTGTTCAGGGACTTAGTAAAAGATAATAATCAGTAGGGTTTATAGTATGCATGATCACTTAGAAACCCCTGAGCGGCCTGGAGGATACTCGAGTAAATGAACCCTTAGTAGCCACAGGAGACTCACTGAGGACCTAGAGTTTCACCCCCACTCGATTATGGATCCAACTTGCAGCTATGGCTTCGCCACCAGCCAAGGACGTTTGGCTATTCACGCGCACTCGCATGCGCAACTACCGCACTGATACCCTCCTGGAGACGAGCACGTACGCGCCCCCACGCCAACCCGACGAGCCTGATCATCCTCCCAGACCGAGGCTTGGAGCCCCCGGTACTTCACCGCTGAACCCTATTTGGGTGGACGAGCGTCCAGGAGGTAGCAGCAGGGACCCGATTCGCCTTAACGGCGATGAGGAGATGCCTCCGTCCAAGCCCGAGCAGACGCCTACGCCAGCTCTGACGCCAGCTACCGATCGAGGTGCATACACTCCGCCAGCTCGAGCTAGAGGTCGCCGGACCACTGCACGGAAGAGGATACTGACCGCCCGACCGCATCGCTTCACCCCACGTGGCTTCTCGGCGGTGACGGATCTGAGTAGCAATGAGGAGGAGGAGCCTCTGGAGCGACTAGGAGACTCTGAGTCAGTGGAGGCCAGACGGACCCGTTTGTAGAGTTAGGTTGTTGTACCGTACATGAGCGAGATGTGCCGCTCGTGTACGTAGTTTGCTTTTAGTTTCCGCATTTGTATATTATTGCTACTGTTTATGTATATTATTATCCTCTAGATAGAACTATGTATAAACCTTATGTATTATATTAAAATGGAATGTTGTGTATCTTTGGGCCCTTATGTGTGCTGTTTGCCGCAAAAGCTCCATGCTACAGGTATGTATTTGTACCCTCTTATCTTTTAGCTATGTCGTTATTCGCTGTATTACTCGCAAGGCTCATTATTTTTCATCTACATGTATTTACAAAAGAGGTTTCAAACTGGCCCGTATTTTCAGTAACCCTAATTTCAATGGATAAGCTAGAACGGTAATAGTTCACAGCCCAGCAGTCAACCACCTAGCCTAGGAAACCTATGACTTAAGCATAGGCCAACTAGCTAGGGTGTTACACCCTACTTGTAGGAAGGGTAGCCCACTTGATTGGCGGCGATGTTCACTAGACCCCATCGGTGGTTAGCAACCACTCTGGTCTGAGCGCAGCCGGGTCATTGTCAAGTTGGGAACAGAAGTGGTTGTAGCCGTAGGCCACGGTTACATGAGCGGGGACCAATGTATGAAGAAGGACGCTACCCCGGTTCACTAGCCCGACCGGAAGCGTAAGAGATCCCCATGTTCCCCAAGCATGAGCATATGATGTATGAGTTACATGAGTATATGATGAATGAGTATACGGGTATATGATGCATAAGTATATGATAATGTATATGAGCATGTGTATACCGTCAAAAGAACACTCGAGACAGCTATGTATATACGCGAGAAAAGTTAACAAGCACGAGAACTTAGATAAGCAAGACTAGTTCCCCAATCACCTAGTAAAGTAGATAAAGCCGTTCAGGACCTTAGGCCAGATAATAATTAGTAGGGTGTTAGTATGCATGTCACTTAGAAACACCTGAGCGGCCGGGTTGATAAGCGAGAAAAAGAGATCCCCTACACCAAAGTTAACCACTGAGGACGACTGTTCTCACCCCCACTTGCTTATGCTTCTAGGAGCAGGCGAAGAGTATGAGGGCTACGAGGAGCCCTATGAGGAGCCGCATGTGGAGCAGTAGAAGACCGGGGACCAGCCAGTCTAGCTTGGCATCAGATGGATATTTTGCTATATTTTGATATAGTTTGATATGTATTTTGAGATACTTGGCTTGTATATGTAAACTATTATGATACTCTGTTGGTTGTAATTTGTGATGGACCGGATACTTGTTTATGTAATTATTTATGCCAGCAACGATTATTACTTTTAAGCTTCAGCTCTATCGTTTGTATTATATGCTTTGATTCACGCGTGGCTCATATTTTGCAAATAAAGTAACAAGTGCAAAAGTTTTAAAATGGTCCATATTTTCCTTAATCTAGTATTTTCAAAAGATAATAAAGGACTATGAGTAATCCCACCAAACGAGCAACAACCTAGTGAGCATTGTGTACTACTCGAGGGCATGCAACTAGCTAGGGTGTTACACATAGCCATCTCTAAACCTCTCTAGGACTCTAAGAAGGTGGGTAATCCTAAGCTTACCCCCTCCTTGGTGGGTTTTATATGCTTACTTGCTTGTATGTTGATATTATGCCTTACGTTATAAATGCTTGGTTAGGATAGGTAGATGACTTTGCTATGATTTTCTATGTTTTTTAAGTTAAACATGATTGTATGGTGATGGTTGGAACTGGTGGTGAAGCCCAAGAAGTGGCCTTGGTTATGGTTTAAAAGAAAAACAAGAAAACAAAAGGGGAAACTTCAGTGACGCCCAGGGCGCTGAGCGGCCTCCAGGGACCGCTGAGCAACCTGGGACATAACTTTTGGAAAATGTTTTATAAACTGATCTGTGACTGAGTTGACTCCAGGGACCGCTGAGCGGTACCTGTGAGCGCTGAGCGGTGCCCGTGGGCTCTGAGTAGTACTCGTGGGTGCTGAGCAGCCTGAACCGTGGTTGCTTCATGGGAACTGTTTTATGAAGGTTTATGAAAGTAAGGTTCTAAAAGATGTTTTATGTTGCCTAGTTCCAACACTCCCCTGCCCAAATGATTTATATTTAGATTATGATGTGATTATGTGGTTATATGTTTATGTGTTTGAGCAAGCATGCATCATGAGGATAGACCACTAGAAGTTATTGTCTAATGAATAAGTAATGAATAAAGATGAGAATGAAATGTAGGAACAAGAGCATGATGAGAAAAGATAAATGTGCATACGAGAGAAAAGAACGATGAGACGCATGACATGTGATAGGTAAATAAATGGATTATGATGTGATGAATATGTGTATGATATGGTCCGGTTCCGGCTTAGCCAAGAGGGCGGCTCCTCGCCACCCAAAGTGTAGGGGTGGAGTCATGTTTGCCTGGGGAACAGACAGAGAAGGCAGGTCATACACCACCAGGGGACGACGGTCCTAAGGTGTGCGAGGGAGTATTGGGACACAGGAATGGTTATGATGAAAGATACCCTGCTCCGGCGGGATGAACAATGAAAGATACCCTGCTCTGGCGGGATGAACAATGAAAGATACCCTGCACAATGGTTGCGGGATGAACAAGTCTCATGCATTGATACTGTGCCCCATCGGCATGATGACCCCTTGCATAGATACCCTGCCTGGAGTGCAGGATAAACTATCCCGTGCCTGGCAAGCATAGTGGAATGTTTCCCGCGCAACATATGCGTGATGACCAGTTGTTTCTGTTTGCATACATGTGAATGTGGTTATGTACGACGGTTAGGAATAGAAAGCGCGAGAACTTAGATAAGAAAGACTAGTTCCCCTGATCACCTAGATAATTTAGATAAAGTTGTTTGGGATTCTAGGCAAAGATAATAATCAGTAGGAGTTTAGTATGCATGATCACTTAGAGATCTCCTGAGCGGCCTGGAGGATACCCGAGTAAATGAACAGTAGTTAGTGCTAAGGAACCCGACTGAGGACTAAGAGTTCTCACCCCCACCCCTACTCAGTTATGGATCCAGGTGTGCGGAGCAAGTGGATTGACCCGAGGGACGTTTGGTAGACTACAAGAAGTTACAACAGATCAAAGCCAAGCAAAAGGATGATGATGGCGTTAGGATGATATATGTTTTACATTATGATCTATGACTTTTATACGTTTTGTGTAAATATGTATTATTATGGCGATGTGTACCTATGTGGGACCCTGTTTGTAATTATATATATAGCTGCACATGTACTCTTTATGATCTAGTGCAATTCCCACTCAACTTATGTTCGATGCTAACGATTGTTGTTGTATATTGTCTTAATCACGCACGGCTCCTACTTTACAAATGATAATGCACAAGAACGATTTTCAAATGGGTCCATATTTTCATATAAATATGTATTGGCAAAGTTAAAAGTAAGGGCTAAAGGTAACCCGACACAACGGATAACAACCCTGTGAGCATTGCTTACTACCATGGAAGTGAGCAGTTAGCAGGGGTGTTACAACTACAATGGTGTAAGGACTCCAGGAATTAAGAAAGAAATAATGAAAGAAAGAAACCCAGTTTTCCCAATGCATAAGAGGCCTGATGAATAAGTATATAAGAAATGGCTATGTGATGTATGAATATATGAAAATGCATGTAAGTCTATGTAATATATAAGTACCGTCAAGAGAATGCATAAGACGGCCTATGTATATACGCGAAGGAAGTTAATGATGAGTCCAAAATGGTGAATTGCATCATGGAAACGTGCGGTCCAAGTGGTGTAANGAAGTTAACAAGCACGAGAACTTAGATAAGAAAGATTAGATCCCCTATCACGCAGTAACGTAGATAAAGCCGTTCAGGACCCTAAGCAAAGATAATAACTAGTAGGGATGTTAGTATACATGCACACTTAGAAACCCCTAAGCGGCCTGGAGTATAGCCAAATAAAATGTGAGATCCCAGCGTTAAGGTTCTTCCCACTGAGAACCTACTGTTCTCACTCCCACTACATTATGACTCCAGGAACCTATGATTACTTGTACTATGAGGACGCCATCGAACCACCCGAGGAGCTGTGAAGTGGTCGTGACAGGAAGTGAACTCCCGAAGCCCAGCTTAAGCAAGTGTTTTGCCAAGGACAGACTGAGGAGAGTGCCCCAGTTAGCCCTTATATTTTGAGGACATGTATTGTATATAAACGAACATGATGATTGTACATTATTTATTGTAATAACTATATGACTTTCTGTGATGGACCAAAGCGGTGTGTACTTCATGATTGTTAATACTAGATTGCTGTATGTTAAGCCTAAGGGCTCTACCTTTTGTAATAACTGTTCTTTCAGACGCATGACTCCTATCTTACGAAACAATCTATACTAAGGAAAAGTTTGAAATCGGTCCCTATTTTCTTAAACGAGTAATTTCACAAATTAGAAAGGGACTATACGTATTCCCACCAAGTAGTAAACAAACTAGCGAGCATTCCGTACGACTTAAGCGTAGGCAAGTTAGCTAGGGTGTTTCAGAGCGGCTGAGCCTGACTTTGCTTCTTTGGCTCTTCTGCCCTTTGTGCTCTTAGCTGTTATTCCTATGGGATTTTTCGTGATTTCAATCCTTAAAACATGCTTGTATCGATCTTTGAAATACTTTTAGAAATCCAATAAAAATGGGGAATTTAGCCAGATATTTCATTGAAATCCAAGCAGATAGGTGTCATTTTACTAGGTGAAATTGCGAAAATATGACACTTAACATTGGTCAATGATGTTAATGAAATGAAAAGAAAGAATGAAAGCAAGAAATGATGAATGATGAGGGTGACATCACACCTAATGATAATGATAATGATAATGACGATGAGTTAACGCTCGGATTGGCTTGGCAGGAGCACCCCTCGCCATCCCACCAGTTGGATGGTTATCTCTATTGATGGGCGATAATGACCCAAGTTGCATTGGTGGTTCGCAACAACCCAGGTAAAAGCGTTACCTGGTCATCATCAATAGGGAGCAGAAGCAGGTTGTAACCGGACGGCCACGGTTACAAGGGTGGAAGGACTCGAAATGACAAAGGAATAACGAATAATAAGAAGGACGCTATCTTGGCTCATCAGTTAGCTGGAAGCGTAAGAGAGACCCATTTTCCCCATGCATAAGACACATAATGAATAAATATGTGATGAATGAATGTGTGATACCTAATTATATAATAATGTATGTAAGTCTATGTAGTCGTCAAGAGAACGCTCGAGACGACCTATGTATATACGCGTATTAAGTCAACAAGCACAAGAACCTAGATAAGAAAGACTAGACCTCCCGTCACCTAGTAACTCAGATAAAGCCGTTCAGGATCCTAGGCAAGATAATAATTAGTAGGAAGTTAGTATACATGTACACGTAGAGATCTCCTGATCGGCCTGGTTCATAAGTGAGTTGAAATAGTATCCTTACGCGCTAAGGTACACCACTGAGGACAAACATTCTCACCCCCACTCGCTTATGCTTCCAGGGGCAGATGAAGGCTACAATGAGCAACACGAGGAACAGTAGCAGACAAGGTGACGCCGGTAGCAAAGAAGCAAGACTCCTAAACTAAGAGGACAAGCCAGGGTAGTGGCGCACGAGATGGCTTTTTGTTATGTATTTTGATGGACATGTTATATGTATATATATATATGTAAATTATTATAATAGGATATGCTTTGTTGTATATATCTGTACTGGACCATGTATCTGTTTGTATGACTACTTATACTAGAAGTGATTATCTGTCGTAAGCCCCAGGCTCTATCGTTTGTATCATATATTTTGTTTCACACGAAGCTTATACTTTATGAATAAGTAACTAGCAGGAAAGTTTTAAAATGGTCCATATTTTCCTTAACCCAGTATTTTCGAAAAGTAATGAAGGACTATAACTATTCCCACCAAGTGATTAACAATCTAGTGAGCATTGCGTGCGACTCGAGCGTAGGCAGTTAGCTAGGGTATTACAGAATTAAGGTCAACCAAAGGCATTTGTGAATTTTCCTTCGGGGGGAATATCCTTCACAGATAGCTTTGATACGTCGTTAAGCTCCAGTGACTGCAGACAACTATTCCACCTGCATTTTCGCTATTGCCTATTCTCCCTAATGGGGTTTTGGGGCTAATCAAAGGTATTTGTAACTTTTCCCAGTATAGGTTGGGTTTCCAGAGACTTGTGTAACACCCCTGCTAACTGCTCACTTCCATGGTAGTAAGCAATGCTCACAGGGTTGTTATCCGTTGTGTCGGGTTACCTTCAGCCCTTTTTAACTTTTCTAATATATATTTATATGAAAATATGGACCCATTTGAAAATCGTTCTTGTGCATTATCATTTGTAAAGTAGAAGCCGTGCGTGATTTAGACAATATATAACAACAATCGTTAGCATCGAACATAAGTTAAGTGGGAATCACAGTAGATCATGAAGAGTACATGTGTAAATATATATATAATTACAAACAGGGTCCCACATAGGTACACATTTCCATAATAATACATATTTACACAAACATATAAAAGTCATAAGTAATAAGACAAAACATATATCATCCTAATGTCACTGTCATCCCTTTTGCCTTGGCTTTGATCTGCTGCAGTCTTCTGTCGTCTATCAGACGTCCCTCAGGTCAATCCATTCGCTCTGCACACCTGTTGGATCCATAACCGAGGGGGTGGGGGTGAGAACACTTGGTCCTCAGTGGGGTTCCTTAGCACTAACAATGGTTTATTTTCTCGGTCATCCTCCCGGCCTTTCAGGGGTTTCTAAGTGAGCATGCATACTAAAATCCTACTGATTATTATCTTGGCCTAGGATCCTGAACAACTTTATCTATGTTACTACGTGATCAGGGAACTAGTCTTTCTTATCTAGGTTCTCGCGCTTTCTACTCTTAACCATCGCAACACTATCACATAAACATGTATGCTGACAGACACAACTGATCATCACGCATATGTTGCGCGGTAAACTTCCACCATGCTTGCCAGGCACGGGACATTTCATAGTATCTATCAAGGGGTCATCATGCCGATAGGGCACGGATTTCAATGCATGTCCTCATATCATTCATCATAACTCTTCCTGTGTCCCAATACTCCCTCGTACACCACAGGACCGTCGTCCCCATGGTGGTGTACGACTTGCCTTTTCTGTCTGTTCCCCGGGCAAACATGACTCCACCCCCTTCCCGGGTGGCGAGGGGCCGCCCTCTTGGCTAAGCCGGAAGCGCACCATATCATACACATATTCATCGCATCGTAATCCATTCATTTTTCTATCACATGCCATGCGTCTCATCATTCTTTTCTCTCGTATGCACATTCATCTTTTCTCATCGTGCTCTTGTTCATACATTTCATTCTCAACTTTATTCATTACTTATTCATTAAACAATCACCTCTAGTGTTCTATCCTCATGATGCATGCTTGCTCAAATACATAAACATATAACCACATAATCACATCATATTCTAAATATAAATCATTTGGACAAGGGAGTGTTGGAACTAGGCAGCATAAAACATCTTTCATAAACTCTCATAAAACAGTCCCCATGAAGCAACCACGGTTCAGGCCGCTCACTGGCACCGCTTAGCACTCACAAGTACTGCTCAGCGGTCCCTGGAGTCAACTCAGTCACAGATCAGTTTATAAAACATTTTCCAAAAGTTATGTCCCAGGTCGCTCAGCGGTCCCTGGAGGCCGCTCAGTGCCCTGGGCGTGACTGAAGTTCCTCCTTTGTTTTCTTGTTGTTTCTTTAAACCATAACCATGGCCACTTCTTGGGCTTCACCACCAGTTCCAACCATTACCATACAATCATGTTTAACTTAGAAAACATAGAAAATCATAGCAAAGTCATCTACCTATCCTAACCAAGCATTTCTAGCATAACACATAATAAGAACATAAAAGCACACAAGCACATAGGCCACCAAAGAGGTGAGCTAGCTCAGGATTACCCACCTTCTTAGAGTCCTAGAGAGGTTTAGAGATGGCTATGGAGGTGAGGGTGTTGTGTAAAACCCCTACTAATTGGCCACTTCCATGGTAGTAAGCAATGCTCACAGGGTTGTTATGCGTTGTGCAAGGTTAACGTTTACCCTTACTTTTACCTTTGCAAATAGTTCTTATGCGAAAATATGGACCAATTTGAAAACTTTTCTTTTATAGTATCAGTTTGTAAACTAGGAGCCGTGCGTGATTTAAAAGAACATATATAACAACAGTCGCTAATAACCATAGTAGAATATAAAAGTAAGTGCATACATTTAATTACAATCAAGGTCCCAAAACATCATTACACATAGCCATACTAATAAATATTTACACAAAATGTATGGAAGTCATGAAACATAATACAAAACATATATTCTCCTCACGTCATCATTGTCCCTGTGATCTTGACTTCAAATCAGCTGTCAATCCAAACGCTTCGTACACCTGCTGGATCCATAACCGAGTGGGGGTGAGAACTCTTAGTCCTCAGTAGGGTTCCTTAGCACTAACTACTGTTCATTTACTCGGGTATCCTCCAGGCCGCTCAGGAGATCTCTAAGTGATCATGCATACTAAAATCCTACTGATTATTATCTTTGCCTAAGATCCTGAACAGCTTTATCTACATTACTACGTGATCAGGGGAACTAGTCTTTCTTATCTAGGTTCTCGCGCTTTCTACTCCTAATCATCGTTACATAACCACATCATAAACATGTATGCTGACAGACACACTGATCATCACGCATATGTTGCGCGGTAAACCTTCCACCATGCTTGCCAAGCACGGGACATTTCATAGTATCTATGCAATAGGTCATCGTGTCGATGGGGCGCGGATTTCAATGCATGTTCCCATACCATTCATCATATCTCTTTCTGTGTCCCAGTACTCCCTCGTACACCTTAGGACCGTTGTCCCCTGGTGGTGTATGACATGCCTTCTCTATCTATTCTCCGGGCAAACATGACTCCACCCCTACACTTTAGGTGACGGGGCGGGGGGCCGCCCTCTTGGCTAAGCCGGAAGCGGACCATATCATACATATACTCATCACATCATAATCCATTCATTTCTATCACATGTCATGCATCTCATCATTCTTTTCGCTCGTATGCACATTTATCTTTTCTCATCATGCTCTTGTTCCTACATTTCATTCTCATCTTTATTCATTACTCATTCATTAAACAATCACCTCTAGCGATCTATCCTCATGATGCATGCTTGCTCAAACACATAAACATATAATCACATAAATCCCATACCTAAGCTTCGGTGCGTGTCCACTTATAACCGTGCCCATTTTAATTATAAGCTTCTTCGCACCTCCACTTATGTATATGATATGAACCTCTAGAGGAATTTGGCCCAATCTTCACGGCGTAGGCAAAACAAAAGGA
>QANU01045710.1:0-18021 GCA_003254905.1 Nissolia schottii | reverse complement strand
GTGTGCGAAAGTGACAGTTTGACAAGGGAAACCTGTGATCTTGTCATGCGCGAAAGTGATGACAAGTTAAGAACTGATGGCGGGCAATCAAATGATAGTTCTATGTAATAAGTAACTGGATGCATGAAACTATGATATGATTAAAATTCCCAACAAGCTCCGGAACTACCTCTGCTTTGTTTCCTATTTACTTTTATGCTGTTTATTTACTTATTTAGTTTATAAAAACAATTATCAAATCCTTCACTCTATTGTTTGATTAAACAAACTCAATAATGGTATTTTTGCAACTCTCTGTGGGATTGACCATACCCTATACTGCAATTGGATTCCTTTGGAATCTGAAAGCCGTAAAGTAGGTATGTATATAAATATTTAATTTGAACAACAAAAGCGCACAGAAGCTTTCAACGAGCTTGGCATGGTTGTGACAAAACCTAAGCTGTACCCAGATCCGAGAAAGTGGTTAAAAAGGCTTTCATCAATAGACTGCCTGGACGTGAATACCTTGTCCGATAAGCTTATGCTCTACCGTTTGTAATATATGTGTTCACATTCACGCACGGCTCATAATTTGTACACATACGCAATGATCGGCTATATTCAAAAAAAAATATATATGGTCCGTATTTTGTTGTAAATCTTATTTTCGAAAAGATTAAGGGCTATGGATACCCCACCAATGAATCAACAACCTAGAGAGCTGTGCACATGGCTCGAGCATGGGCAGTTAGCTAGGGTGTTGCAGTTGGTATCAGAGCAGTTTGGTCCTACGTGAGCCTAGGGACTGAGCTGCACTATGCTTTCGAGTATGGACTTCGGTGTATATATCTTGCTAGGCTGTATGTGTTGAGATATGTGTGCTTGCATTTCTTGAGCCTGATCAACTCGGGATATGAGCAGGTACCTTGGACTAGCCATGCCGCCTAGAAGTGATTATACGCCGCGCACGATGTAAATGCCGGAACTTGCTGAAATTCTTAGGGTGATGGCTCGTGCTACTCAAGCTCAAGCCGAAGCCACTACTCAGATTGCGGCTGCTACCGCACATCGGAATCCCAGCCCGACAGTTGAAGAGGCGGAAGCTAGGAAGTTCGCAGAGTTTGGAAAGGCTAATCCTCCAATCTTTGAGGGGCTGATGGACCCAGAGCTCCTCCATAATTGGATAGTAGAAATGGAGCAAATCTTTGAGGATGTTCACTGCACTGGGGCGCAGAAGGCTCGCTTCGCGACAAGGAAACTGAGAGGTGCCGCCCGAGCCTGGTGGAACTCAACGAGGCCTCTTTTGGAGCAGCAGGAGAATCCCGTCACTTGGGAGTGGTTCACTGTAGCCCTTCTGAACAAGTACTTCCCCAAAGGGCTCAGGGATCTGAAGGTTGCGGAGTATACATCAGTCTTTGAAAGGATGTGCCGCTACTCTTCCACTTATCAGTTGCACCCTACTGAGGCATGGAAATTTCAACGGGGACTGAGGGAGGAACTCCAGATGGCTATCAACCATTGGGACATCCAAGATTATACTCTCCTGGTGAGCAAGTGCATGACTTTAGAAGAATCGGCCAAGAATCTGACCAAGGCCCGCAATGCAAGGAACAAGAGGAAGATGGAGGAACAGGGAGGCCCTTCACAGGTACAGAGGCAGACGGGGTTTTATCAAGCACCGCTCCCCAACAGGGGTAGGGGACAGACTTTTCCGCGACCACAACAATGGGCACCGAGACCCCCAGCTCCAGGAGGAGTCGGTTTCCTCAGACCCCCGCAGCAATTCGTTAGGCCTCCACCGCCCCAGTACGCAGTCAGACCGCCGCCGCAAGGTGGAATTCTGAGGGGTATGGGTCAAGAGACCCAAGGAGTCCAACAAGGCAGGGATCTCAGGCAACTTTGCCCGAAGTGCAGAAGGCCCCATGCTGGGCAATGCTGACTCGGGCAGAATGTATGTTACAGATGCGGCCAAGGGGGCCACCTGGCCCGACAATGTCCGACCTATCTGTCACCAGCCCAGCAGCAAGGACGGGTTTTTACCATGTCTGGAGAAGAAGCCGAGGACGCCGAGGGCTTGATTTTGGGTAAGTGTACCATGCTAGGTAGCCCTTTGATTATGTTATATGATTCGGGAGCTTCGCACTCTTTTATTTCATATAGCAGTGTTAGTAAACTAAATCTGATTCTTGTAGCATTACCGTATACCCTAAGAGTGTCTACCCCTATCGCACCCCCAGTCGAGACGAGTCAAGTATGTCTCCAATGTCCACTTTACTTACAAGGTCGGACGTTCGTAGCTGACCTTATCTGCTTACCTTTGGTAGGCTTGGATATCATTCTCGAAATGGACCGGTTGGGTAACAATCAAGCGATTCTGGACTGTGCCAAGAGAATGGTAATCTTTCCACCTCAGGCACCGGCCCCATTGCCTCCTCAAGACGAATCGGTAGTTCTTTACTACTGTCTAATAGAGAATCAGAACTTTATCTTCTTGGCCTCGTCGGGATTGGAGGTATTCCAGGAAGTAGCCCACATTCCTATAGTGTGCGAGTACCCGGATGTATTCCCAGAGGAGATTCCAGAGTTTCCCCCGAAGAGGGAAGTGGAATTTTCCATTAGTCTGGTTCCCGGAGCTGGACCAATTTCAATGGCACCATACCGTATGTCCACGGTGGAGCTGCAAGAGCTGAAGAAGCAGTTGGAAGAGTTACTAGACAAACGGTTCATCCGACCTAGCGCGTCACCGTGGGGAGCCCCGGTTCTGTTCGTGAAGAAGAAGGACGGTTCAATGCGGTTGTGCATAGACTATCGGCAGTTGAATAAGGTGACCATCAAGAATAAGTACCCGCTGCCCAGAATAGATGATTTAATGGATCAACTGAGAGGTGCCAAAGTATTTACCAGAATTGACTTACGCTCAGGCTACCACCAGATAAAGAGTGGCCGATGAAGACATTCCTAAGACAGCTTTCAGGACCCGATATGGTCACTACGAGTTTACTGTAATGTCGTTTAGGTTGACAAATGCCCCCGCGATATTCATGGACTACATGCACCAGATCTTCAGAGCCCATTTGGACGAGTGCGTGATAGTCTTTATAGATGACATCCTAGTGTACTCCAAGACGGAGGAGGATCATGCTGAGCATCTTAGGTTGGTGTTGGATATCTTGAGGGAGAAACAGTTATATGCTAAGCTCTCCAAGTGCGAATTTTGGATGAAGGAGGTAAAATTCTTAGGGCATGTGGTGTCCGAACAAGGAGTCTCAGTGGATCTCAGTAAGGTAGCTGCAGTAAGGGATTGGGAGAGACCAACCTCAGTCACGGAGGTTAGAAGCTTCCTGGGTTTTGCTGGCTATTATCGAAGGTTCATTGAAGGATTTTCTCAGATAGCATTGCCCCTCACGAAGCTTACCCGCAAGGAGATCAAATATGAGTGGACACCGGAGTGTTAAGAGAGCTTCTGCAAGCTCAAGGAAAAACTGACCATTGCCCCGGTGTTGATTCTGTCGGACCCGCACACGCCATGTGAAGTATATTGCGATGCGTCAAGACTAGGATTAGGGTGTGTGCTTATGCAAAATCGTCAAGTGGTGGCTTACGCGTCGAGGCAGTTGAGACCACATAAGGTAAATTACCCAACCCACGACCTGGAATTAGCTGCGGTAGTATTTGCTATTAAGTTTTGGCGACACTATCTATATGGGGTAAGGTTTGAGGTATTTTCTGACCATAAGAGTCTACAATACCTCTTCGACCAGAAGGAGTTAAATATGAGGCAAAGGAGATGGATGGAATTTCTAAAAGACTATGATTTCGAGCTCCGTTACCATCCTGGGAAAGCAAACGTGGTAGCCGACGCCCTAAGCAGAAAAGTTCTACATGTGGTACAGATGATGGTAGAAGAGTCGAAATTGCTAGGAGAATTTCGCGATCTTAACTTAGGGATCGTGAGACGTGAGGGCAACATTAAACTCGGTTCGTTGCAGATTACTAGCAGTTTCAGGCAACGGATAATGGAGGCTCAGGAACATTGCCAAGAAGACCTTTGGCAGACGTTTGTTAATGCCGTGCGAGAGGGGAAAGTCAGAGAGGCCAAGGTGGACAGCGAAGGAGTTCTGCGCTTTAACGATCGGGTCTGCGTACCTAATGAAGGCACCTTGCGGAAGGATATTCTGCACGAAGGACACGAGCAAATTTACGATGCACCCTGGGATCACCAAGATGTACCACAACCTAAAGAAGATGTTTTGGTGGCCTGACCTCAAGCGAGACGTGGAGGACTTCGTGCAAAAGTGCTTAGTTTGTCAGAAAGTAAAGGTGGAGCACCGAAAGCCGCCAGGATTGCTACACCCCCTGGAGGTTCCCGAATGGAAATGGGACGGCATCTCAATGTACTTTGTGTCGGGATTACCGCGCACCGCAAGGGGAGTAGATGCCATATGGGTGATTATAGATAGACTGACCAAGTTAGCTCATTTCATTCCGGTACGAATGAATTACTCCTTGGAAAAGCTGGTGCAGCTTTATATTAAAGAAGTAGTGCGACTACATGGAATACCCTCATCTATTGTGTCAGATAGGGATCCGCGGTTCACATCCCGATTTTGGGCGACCTTTCAAAAGGCATATGGAACTCAACTAGCCCTGAGCACAGCTTATCACCCTCAGACGGATGGGCAAACTGAAAGGACGATTCAGACGTTAGAAGACATGCTGCGAGCTTGTGCCCTGGACTTACCTGGGTACTGGGATGAGATGCTACCATTTATCGAGTTTTCCTACAATAATAGTCACCATGCCAGTATCGGCATGGCCCCCTTCGAAGCCCTTTATGGTCGAAAATGCCCGTCACCCCTCTGTTGGAATGAGGGCATGAGTACAGGTATTTGGGACTCGAAGAGACTCAAGATACGGAAGAATGTATACAACGCATTAGGCAGAGGATCCTCACTGCTCAGAGTCGACAGAAGAGTTATGCTGACAACCGCAGGAGACCCCTAGAGTTCCAAGAAGGGGACCACGTTTTTCTCAAGGTCACCCCTACTACGGGCATCGGAAGAGCTATGAGGATCAGGAAGCTAAGCCCCAGGTTCATTGGACCCTTTCAGATTCTAGAACGTGTTGGACCTGTAGCTTACCGAATAGCTCTCTCACCGAACCTGGCCAATGTTCACGCTGTCTTTCATGTGTCCCAGCTAAGAAAGTATTACGCTTCTCCAGATCACGTGCTGGAACCAGAGAAAATCATACTAAGGGAAGATCTTGCCTTACCACTGATGCCTCAGAAGATTGTGGATCGCAAGATACGGAAGACGCGTAATAAGGAGATCCAGATGGTACGCATCATCTGGGAAAACGGGAAGGTCGAGGAGCAAACTTGGGAATTGGAGGCAGACATGAAGGCAGTCTATCCAGAACTATTCCAAGGTACGAAATTTCGAGGACAAAATTTTTGTAAGGGTGGTGGAATGTAACATCCCGACCTTTTCCTTACAAGAATTTCGTTCAAATTTTAATTTTGGATAATTATGGCATGTTAGGGACGGTCAAGGAGACTGAGAAAATTATTTGGAACATTAATTGTTTCCCGATGTCAGCCGAGATGCATGTTTTGTGGTTTTGCGGGATGCCGCATGTAACAGCCCGATGCCCGCTAGCAAGATATTGTCTGCTTTGGCATCAACCTCACGGATTTGTTCTCCCGGTTTGGCATCAACCTCCCCGGAAAACGCGTCTTGCAGGGAGAGGGCTCACCCCTACTCCTACCGGCTCACCGGTCCGGGCCCCGGCTCTGATACCATTTGTAACAGCCCGATGCCCACTAGCAAGATATTGTCCGCTTTGGCATCAACCTCACGGATTTTTTCACAAGCCTTGTTGCTTCCCATCGCTTTGGCATCCGCTGTGGAAAACTTGGTGGTGGTAAGGAGAGTTGGGAGTGAAGTCCACAAGCCTTGTTGCTTCCCAAAGCTTGAGCTTCCTTTCTCTAAGGTGAGAACTCGAACGAGGTAGAGGGGGAAGAGGTTGTTCCTCTTGATTTTGGAAGGAAGAAGATGAAGAAGGATGAGGAGACTTGAGGGGCTGTACCTCGGTTCTTAGGAGGTGGAAGAGGGTGGCAAGAATGCTTGGCTTGGTGTGTGTGTTTGGAGACTATGAAAGATGAAATCTCTCTTGTGAAATGGGGGAGAAGAGCTCGGTTTTGGAGGGCAGATTGTGAGGGAAATTAATTGATTTTTGGAATAAAGAGAAGGTGGTGAATAGTGTAAGGCATGGGCTTAGGTATGGGTGGGTATGGGCATGTGTAAGAAAGGTATGGTGATGGGACTTTTGAAGCACATTTTTGGGGAATTAATTTTTGTACAAGAAATCTGCTCTCCTAGCCGTGTAGCCCTCATCTTATCTGCTGAGATTTCATTTTCTTCCGGTCCTGGTCCGCTTGTGTTTTATCGCTCGCAGTGTCGGTGCGTCGCGCACAGTCGTCCAAAAAATATTCCGTTTGTACCGTCGCGATTCTTTAATTCCCCTCTACCTAAGGGTATTAATATTTAAAGGTGTTTGTGAATTTTTCTCTGGGAGATTATTTTCACAGACACCTTTGGCGCGTCAGAAAATTTTGCCGGCAAATAACGACTGTTCGATTGTCTGCCGAACTTCCTGCCGCGACACGTCTTATTTGCTGGGGATATTCTAATTAGTTTCCCATTTTAATTCCCTAATCATGATTAGAAAATTAATTAAATATTTATATTTTACGATTATTTCCCTAAGAAAAATTCGGGATGTTACATTCCACCCCCCTTAGAAAAATTTCGTCCTCGAAATTTCTGCGTCGCTAAAGTTTTCAAGTATCCCCTTTTGCAGTTAAGGTTCCTACTCCTTACTATTCACGTACCTTAGGTAAGTCGTTGCGCTTCCGCTGTCATGGTAAAAGCTACTCCCGATCGCGGAGAGGGGTTGACTTCGCAGTTTCTGGCGAAATGGCCACTTTTCCCACATCGGTGGCAAACTCCATGTTGGTTGGCGGGTAGGGTCACTGTGCAGGTTTTAGAGAGGTGGCCGGGCTTCCCACATCGATAGCAGACGTCCTTCCTGACTAAGTAGATTCCACTGTGGGGTTTACCGCACTTCTGACAAGGTGGCACACGTCCCCCTTCTTGGTGTGACTGGAGATTGCTGGGTCTGGTTGGTACGGGTCCTGGTCCTGCTCCAGTGGTTGTGGTTGCCACTATTGATCTGAGACTCGTTCCTTTCCCCTTGAGAAAGATGAGGCTCGAAAGTGTCCTTTCTTCCTTTGTTCTGCTGGTGAGCCGTCTGTCTCTTCAAACCTTCTGTTATTCCTCACGCTGCACACTCGTGCTAAATCCCTGTTGGCTCCTTCCTGAGCTAGACATGTGTTAACCAAGGTGGCATAATCTCGTACGCCAGATACATTCAGAAATACGCGCAACTCTGGCTTCAATCCACGCTGGTATTTTTCACACTTCCAACTTTCACTGGGGTGGAGCTTGTAGTCTTGTGAATACTGGCAGAGTCTCTCAAATGCTGTTGTGTATTCCACCACAGTCATCGCTCCTTGCTTAAGCTCTAAGAATTATGTCTCCTTTCTGTCTCGCAACTCCTGAGAAAAATATTTATCCAAGAACACCGCTTTAAACCGGTTCCAAGTAACCTAACCATCATTTTGTTCGAACTGGGACCTGGTCATGTCCCACCATTCTCCGGCTGCTCGCTCTAGCTTCCTTGACGCGAACTTGATCTTCTGGGGATCAGTGCATGAGACGTCCTCAAAAATCTGCTCCATTTTCCAGATCCAGCCATGGACCAAGTCCGGGTCCATTACTCCCTCAAAGACTGGCGGTCTAGCTTTGTCAAAGTCCCGATATTTCTGAGCTTCAATCTCCTGCGGCGTTAGTAGGGCATTCCTTTGAGCGGTGGCGGCTGCTATCTGAGCGGTGGCTTGAGCCATTTCCCTAAGGATGCCTGCGAGATTCGCAGGTTCAGCGTTGCGCTGTGTCCTATCCCTACGAGGAGGCATGGCTAATCTATTGTACCTGCACAAATCCCAAGCTGATCATTTCTCAAGACAGGCTAGTACACATAACTTAGCACATACCACGTAGCAAGGACATACACCGTGTTCATGCCTGAAAGCATAGTGCAGCTCAGTCCTCAGGCTCCATTGGACCAAATCCGTGAGGTTGATGCCAAAGCGGACAATATCTTGCTAGGGGGCATCGGGCTGTTACAAATGGTATCAGAGCCGGGGCCCGGACCGGCGAGCCGGTAGGAGTAGGGGTGAGCCCTCTCCCTGCAAGACGCGTTTTTCGGGGAGGTTGATGCCAAATCAGGAGAACAAATCCGTGACGTTGATGCCAAAGTGGACAATATCTTGCTAGCGGGCATCGGGCTGTTACACCGCAAGCTCTGTGCCAATTTCTACCCAATTCGGAAACCCCGTCAGGTCCCAAAGGTATTCGTAAAGCATACTCCCAGAGGAGAGGTGTTCCCGAATACCTTAATCTGACTTGCCACTAGGGCAGGGGAAATTGGTAGATCGCGGAGACGTGTTCGGGATATTTTTAGGATATCCGTGCGTGCGCGAAACATAATTAGTTAGATATTTTTCTAAAATAATAATATAATATTAAATTTTTACAAAATTAAAATAAAAAGAAAAAGGGAAGAGAGGGAAGGGAAGCTGAGGGAGGCGTGCCTATAAAAGGCTTTAAGCCACCCTCAGAATTGAAAAAGAAAACATTAAGAAAAGTTACGCTGTAAGTCTCGTACCAGCACATCGCGGTTCCGTCATCGAGCTTAGGAAAAATAGGAGGAATATATCCACGTGACGAGGATAGTTCCCTAATGATATATCTCGGACCGGAACGCACATAGGAAGTAGGTAATCCTAAGCCCACTGTCTATGTGGTTTAGTTTTTAACTGTATATGTGCCTATCTGTATATTTGACTATAGAACTGTTAAGTAGTATTTTTGGGGGAATAATGTAAAAAGGGTTTTGGAAATTATTGCAAAATGAAACGCATAACTGTACTACTTGGAACCCTACAAACAGTGGAAAAATGAGAACTGGAGTCGCACGTTCGAATACGCCAGGACTTTAGTCGAATGAAAGCCCAATTGAGCTTTCCTTCGAATGAATTCCACCGCAGTCGAATGAAGGCGAATTTTAGGGATTTCAATCGAATGAATCCCCTCGTATTCGAATGAACGGGTGCCGAGGGATTTCAGTCGAATGAAAGCCTATTCCAATCGAATGAAAGGACTCCGAGGGATTTCATTCGAATACCACAGCAAGTATTCGAATGAAACCTGGCCGAGTTAGGAGTTTAGTGTTTTTAAGGGATCTAATGACTATGGTTAAGCCATTCTTATGTATTTGAGCATGCATCATGAGGATGGGATGTCACCTAGGAGTTAGGACAACCCTAGAACACTAGAGGTCAATGATGTAATGTTCAAGAAGCATAATGGAACTTAGGGAAATACGTATATAGTTATATGCTAGGAAAGCCCTCTCTTGGCAAAGTCTTACAGACAAGCCCCTCACCAGTACACAAGTGGACTGGTTGATGTGTTACCTCGCCCGTCCTTACAAGTTTGGATTGGTTAACGAATCAATCGTCCAAGGTCGGCTGGTTCAAAGAGGTTAATGACACGGGAGGTAAAGGATGGATAGAAGAGAAAGGAGGAAGTAAAGGTAAAAGCGCTAACCCAGCAAGCCGGTATGCGGTAGGAGATAGAGAGCTAATCCGGCAAGCCAGAACGCCTAAAGAAAAGATGCACTAACCCGGCAAGCTCGTATCTGCCAAAGCAGAGAAGTGGGACACTAACCCGGCAAGCCGGTACGCGTAAGAGATCCCCAATGCCCCCATGCAATATGTAATTATGTTTATGTGATTTGATGAATGCTTGTATGTGCATTAATACTCATTTATGGTTGTTTGTGTAATATGTAACGTTAAGGGAACGACCCGAGACGAGTAGCCTAATTATAATTGAAATGCAGGATTCATAAGCACGCAGACTTAGTAAGAAAGACTAGCTCCCCTATCACCTAGATAATTCTAGATAAAGCCGTTCAGGACCTTAGGCCAGATAATAATCAGTAGGGTACGAGTATACATGTTTTCACCTAGAAACACCTGAGCGGCCTGGTTCATAAAAGAGAAAGAAACAACATACCCCAATGTTAGGGCCAACCACTGAGGACGCAAGTTCTCACCCCACTCCCTTATGCTTCCAGGAGCGAACGAGGATTATACGGGCTACGAGGAGTACCAAGAAGAGCCACCCGCCGAGCCGTGAAGAGGGGAAGATCGGACGGATAGAGGATTCCGTTCAAGAACTCAGCAGCCTTGCTTTATTGTGGAGTACTTGTTTTGTATCTATTTATGTATGATGGTTGTATGTAGACTACTCTACTATATTATTACTGATGCAATTATGTGTAATGGACCATGTACCTGTTTATTATAGATTGCCTGGACGTGAATACCTTGTCCGATAAGCTTATGCTCTACCGTTTGTAATATATGTGTTCACATTCACGCACGGCTCATAATTTGTACACATACGCAATGATAAGCTATATTCAAAAAAATATATATATGGTCCGTATTTTGTTGTAAATCTTATTTTCGAAAAGATTAAGGGCTATGGATACCCCACCAATGAATCAACAACCTAGCGAGCAGTGCACATGGCTCGAGCATGGGCAGTTAGCTAGGGTGTTGCAATAGGGCCGATCTAAGCGCGTCCACGCCTGATCATTCATAGGTCTGATCCCTCGCCATGCCACAGGGGATGGTTGCACTAATTGTATTCGATGTTTACCTCCTATAAGCCTTACGTGGTTAGCTACCACACCGGTAAAGAGCGCCGCCGGGTCGATACAATAGTAGCAAAAAGAGGTTGTAGTCCGAGGCCACGGCTACATGGGTGCAAAGGACTAAGTAGGACGCAGCCACTGAGCGCGTAGGAGATCCCCAGATCCCCCATGCACTATGATATTAACTGTATGCATTGCTGAGTGATGATATGATGATAAGTATGTATGTATGTTTGCTTAAGCATTACGTGTAACTGTTCATGCATTATGTATCGTCAAGGGAACGACCCAAGACGACTATTATGTCTTTAGCAGTAACGAAATGTTAAAAAGCACGAAACCCAATCACCTAGTAACATAGATAAAGCTGCTCAGGATGTAGGTACAAGATCATAACTGATAGGGTTTAGTATTGCATGAAACGTAGAGGTTCTCCTGAGTGGCTGGAGGATGCACTAAGAACATAGTCGTTCTTATCCCCACTCGTGTATGACTCTAGTGGACCAGCATGTCGTCACCGCCGCCCAAGGATGTTTGGTTGTTCACGCGCTCTTGACAGCGCAATTATCGGACCTATACCTTACTGGAGACCAGCACGTTCGCCCCTGCGAACTTTCCAGGAGAGAGCCCCGAGCAGGTGCGCCGCAGACTTCGCAGGCCAGGGTCATCGCCCATGCATCCTATCTCGACAGATGAGCGCCCATGTAGAAGCTCTCGCGACCCGATTCACGTTGACGGAGAAGATGTACCTCCGCCACTGAGACCAGAGCTACCACGGAGGCCTGAGCCAGAGACAGACCCAGAGCCAGCCACACCGCCAGTCCGAGGACGAGGTATACGCACTACCGCCCGCAAGAGTGTTCTCCCCGTGCGACCACGCAGGTGTGTACCCCGTGAGTTCACCGCCGTGACCGACGTTTCCAGCGAGGACGAGATAGATCTCGCCGAGCTAGAGGAGGATTCCGATGAGTAGCTGCAGAAGAGCCCTTTCACTGCCGATCGAGAGACGGATGTTAGGTTTGTATCACACACGCAATGAGTAGTACTCATCTGTGCGCGTGGGTTTAGTTTACCAGTAGTATGGTGTATATGTATCATTGTATATAAACTGATGTAGAACATGTATGTCCGTGATAGGACAATGGTGCTCCTTGTTATATAAATGTATAATTATGCGTGTGTTATGTGTGGGCCATACATGTATTTTCTTCGGGTATTCGCCGTACGCCAGGTATGTACTCATGCTTCCTTTACTTTCTTTTATGATATACTTATGCGATGTATGATGTGTATGGCTTGATATTTTTGTAGTACAATGAAATGAAGTTTTAAATTGGCCCGTTATTTTATAAAAACCCTAATTTCAAACTAGGATATAGAATCATAATGGTTCGCAGCACCAGAAGAGCACCACCTAGCCAGAAAGTCTATGACTTAAGCATAGGCCGACTAACTAGGGTGTTTCACCAATCATTACTCACAAGATTATTCCTCATAGAAGCAGGGGGCAGAAGGTTGGATTTTTCCAAAGCTTGAAGGAGCTTTCTCTCAAGAACTCTTGTCCAACATTCAACCATCTGGAAGGTGGGCAGCTAGGTTTCCATCACCTCTTGGTGATCTATGTGAGTAATGTGTATTGTTTGAAGCATGGAAATGGGTTGGTGCATGGGTAGGAGCCCAGCAAACAAGCAAAACTTGTTACAGGTCAGTGGTCATTCGAATGACCCCCAAGGTCATTTCAATGAACCACGAAGAATTTTCAAATTTAGGGCCCAGAATGTAACATCCCGCTTTTTCGTTGTACGGATGTTTAGCGTAATAAATAATTAGAGGCTGATTAGGGAGGTGTTCAGTGTACGAGGGAAGCAAAGAGAATATGGAATCAGGAGCGATCAAGGTGAGAATAGTAACGTTAAGATATTAAGGTAGAAAAGGGGAGAATCTAAAAGAAATAGAAGCAGTATAGAATACCAAAGAGCTTAGAAATAAAAGAGGATGCCTGGAAACGCTAGTAATGCTGAAGACGTCAGGAAAGTAGAAGCTTGATTTCCTAGGACACGAGTGTCTGTAGAAATTATTCTGTTTGGGTTCTTAAGATTCTGCTGACACTCAAATGATTCCCCTTGACCCTTATAATCGAATGGAAAACCTAAAACGTCTGCTAGACGAAATTTTGTTCAGTTTCAGACGATTCTGCAGACACTAGAATAACTTTTTTCAGCCAGTAGAACTCAGAAGAGTGTGTAAAGTCTCTAGAAACCATACCCTTAGGAAGGAAAAGGTTATAAATACCTTAAAATAGTCTCAAAGCCTCCTTAGGGAGAATAGGCGAGAATGGGCGATCGCCGAAATACAAGCGGAATGATTGTTTGCCGTCACGAAGCTTAATGGCGTGTCAAAAGTATTTGTGAAGAATACTCCTCCGGAGAAAAATTCTCAAATGCCTTGAGATGACCCCAATTCCATGTAAAGGGAAATTAGAGGATCGCAGCGGTATGCTCGGAATATTTTTCGGACTACCATACGCGACGCACCGAGACTGTGAACGACCAAACACGAGGGAAATGGGACTGGGTAGGACCCACATCTGAGGTTCCCACATGGTGCATCAGATTTTTTAGGAAAAAATAATAAAATAAGGGTTACTATTCATTAATGTGACCCGATTTGACCTCGTAATTATCCAAACTAATTAATTAATTAATAAATTAAATTAGAAATGAAAATGGTAAGTTTGGCAAGGGCAAAATGGGAAAAATGGAGCAAAATTCGTGGCTATATAAAGCCAAGACCACCAGCCCTTCATTTCACTCATCCATCCTCTCAGAAGTGCCGAAACTTTGCCCTTGTGCTCTGCGGTCGTGCTGTGGAAACCCTGATGGAAGCTAGGAGAAAGCTCTGCACTTGGAGGACTACTCTCCCCCACGCCTTCCTCATCAACCAACCAGCTTTTCAAGCCTCTAAATAGGTGGGTAACTCTAGCTTGCTCATCTCCTTGGTGTGTTGTGTTTGTATGCTCTTATGATTATGTATGCTAGAACTTCTATGCTAGGATTTAATGATGATTCTGATGGATCTTGTGACATAAACTAGATAGTATTATGATGGTTGGAACATGTGTAAGAACCCCAAGAAGTGGCCATGGGAAGGGAGGAAAAGAAAGGTAAGAAAGCAAAGGAGTATGCTTCAGTTTCGCCCAGGTATCGCTGAGCGGCCTCAAGAGCCGCTGAGTGAACTCATGCTCCGCTGAGCGGCCTTATGCATCGCTGAGCGGCCCCGGCTAAAACTTGGCGATAAGGATGGAAAATGTTTCTGGAACTAGGCATCAGACCGCTGAGCGGTCCAGTTCATCGCTGAGCAACCTGAGGGCCCTTTGGGAAGAGATTCGTGAAAAGGTGGTTTTATGGTCTCAGATACCGCTGAGCGGACCCAAGGTAGAGCTGAGTGGTGAGAGACGTAGAGGTCCCATGGAAGCAGTCTTAGGGCACATAGTCCAATAAGCATTAATGTAACTGATGAATATTAACGTATAGGATGTATGTGGAACATTGGACATATTAAGATTTTGATATCATGCATCATGAGGACCGGGTTGTCATTTAGGTGTTAGGGAAAACTTAGAGAACTAGAGGTTAGTCACGTAATGGTAAAGATCAAAATGGAACCTTTGGGAACAAGTAATGGCTTGAGAAGCATGAAGAAAGGAAAGAAAATAAGGAATGCTACATGATAATGGACGTGATGTCACAAAGGTCCAAATGTTAACGAGCCCACTTCCGCAGCGTCGAAAGGGCATGCAGAAGGTGGAAGCCCCCACAGGTAGCGTCGAAAGGGCATTCCTGGCAGTGTGAGGTTGCCTCCCTAGTAGCGTAGAAAGGGCATGCTAGGGTGGGGGTAACGAGTACCACGCCTGATCGCGTCGAAAGGGCAGGCCCCTCACCATCCCTCGAGTTGGATGGTTGTTCATATCGTTGCCGATGTTTTCCTCCTATGAGCTGTACGTGGCTAGCTACTACACCGGTTATAGCGCTACCGGGTCGTCAACGATAGGGAACGCAAGTAGGTTGTAGTCGTAGGCCACGACTACAAAGGTGTAAGGACTCCAGGAACTAAGAAAGAAAGAATGAAAGAAAGAACCCAGTTTCCCCATGCATAAGAGGCCTAATGAACAAGTATATGAGAAATGGCTATGTCATGTATAAGTATGTAAGAATGCATGTAAGTCTATGTAATATATAAGTACCGTCAAGAGAACGCTCAAGACGGCCTATGTACGTACACGAAGAAAGATAACAAGCACGAGAACCTAGATAAGAAAGACTAGATCCCCTGATCACCTAGGAAAGTAGATAAAGCTGTTCAGGATACAAGGCAAAGATAATAATCAGTAGGATGTTAGCATGCATGATCACTTAGAGATCTCCTGAACGGCCTGGAGGATAACCGAGAAAATAAACGTTAGGTAACGCTAAGAAACCCCACTGAGGACGAAGATTTCTCACCTCCACTCGGTTATGGATCCAGGTGTACGAAGTGAATGGATCGACGAGCGAGGTGCATAGAATATGATGGATGGCTACCGCAGGACAGTCCTGAGCCAGAGCGAAGTGACGAGGCTTGTAACATCCCAGATTTTCTCCTTATGGAAATTTCGCTTAAATCCTAATTTTGCTTAATTAAAAGACCATTAGAGGGGATTATTTGGACTGGAAAAATTATTTAGAAAATTAATTACTTCCAAATGCCAGTCCAATGATGGTTTCTTGATCTCGCGGAGTGCCGCAAGGTCCGTGCTAAATTTCGCCGAAAACCAGGATTTCGGTAGACACCTAAGGTATCTGTGAAAATTTCCCCGGGTAATTTATTCACGAATACCTTAACCTGACATACTCATATGATTAGGAAAAATTCGTAGATCACGGATATATATTTGGGATATTTTTCGGAGAACCGTGTGTGGGCCAGAAGTGGTTAAAAGCGACTAAAATAGAATAAGGACTAGGATATTTATAATAACTATAATAAAATAATAATATAATAATAAAATAAATTAATTAATAACTAAATAAATAACAGCAGGGGCACGGCTATAAAAAGGGCCCCCTGCGTGAAAGAATATATATTTTCACTTTCTCTCAGTTTTTCCCATTTCTATTACCGTTCGTGCACATCGCGGAAGCGCTACCGGACTTCAGAAAAATTCCCGGAGCACGCCATGGTGAAGAGGAAAATCGGCACAACAAAGCTACCGGAGCAGAATCGCTGTTTGATGTGGGTAATCCTAAGCCCACTGTCTATGTGGTTTAGTTTTTAACTGTATATGTGTCTATCTATATATTTGACTATAGAACTATTAAGTAGTATTTTGGGGGGAAATAATGTAAAAAGGGTTTTGGAAAATATTGCAAAATGAAACGCATAATTGTACTACTTGGAACCCTAGGAACAATGAAGAAATGAGAACTGGAGTCGCGGGAGGCGATTTTTGTAGTCTGCATTCGAATACGCCAGGAATTCAGTCGAATGAAAGCCCAAGCAAGCTTTCCTTCGAATGAATTCCACCGCAGTCGAATGAAGGCGAATTTTAGGGATTTCAATCGAATGAATCCCCTAGTATTCGAATGAACGGATGCCAAGGGATTTTAGTCGAATGAAAGCCTATTCCAATCGAATGAAAGGACTCCGAGGGATTTCATTCGAATACCACAACAAGTATTCGAATGAAACCTGGCAGAGTTGGGAGTTTAGTGTTTTTAAGGGATCCAATGACTATGGTTAAGCCATTCTTATGTATTTGAGCATGCATCATGAGGATGAGATGTCACCTAGGAGTTAGGACAACCCTAGAACACTAGAGGTCAATGACTTAATGTTCAAGAAAGCATAATGGAACTTAGGGAAATACGTATATAGTTATATGCTAGGAAAGCCCTCTCTTGGCAAAGTCTTACAGACAAGCCCCTCACCAGTACACAAGTGGACTGGTTGATGTGTTACCTCGCCCGTCCTTAAAAGTTTGGATTGGTTAACGAGTCAGTCGTCCAAGGTCGGCTGGTTCGAAGAGGTTAATGACACGGAAGGTAAAGGATGGATAGAAGAAAAAGGAGGAAGTAAAGGTGAAAGCGCTAACCCAGCAAGCCGGTATGCGTAATGAGATAGAGAGCTAATCCGGCAAGCCAGACCGCCTAAAGAAAAGATGCACTAACCCGGCAAGCCGGTATGTGCCAAAGCGGAGTAGTGGGACGCTAAACCGGCAAGCCGGTACGCGTAAGAGATCCCCAATGCCCCCATAAAATATGTAATTATATATATGTGATTTGGTGAATGCTTGTATGTGCATTAATATTCATTTATGGTTGTTTGTGTAATATGTAACGTCAAGGGAACGACCCGAGACGAGTAGCCTAATTATAATTGAAATGCAGGATTCATAAGCACGCAAACTTAGTAAGAAAGACTAGTTCCCCTATCACCTAGATAATCTTAGATAAAGTTGTTTAGGACCCTAGGCAAAGATAATAATCAGTAGGGTGTTAGTATGCAAGATCACTTAGAAATCCCTGAATGGCCTGGAGGATACTCGAGTAAATGAACTATTAGCAGCCACAGGAGACCCACTGAGGACCTAGAGTTCTCACCCCCACTCGGTTATGGATCCAGGTGGACATGGCAAAGAGCTTGACCCAAGGGACACATGGTGGGCAACAGAGAGCTGTAGATCGGAGCTGGAGCAAATTGACAACGCTCTCGCCAAGGCGACATGAAACACCCTAGCTAACTGATTACCCGTACGTGGCAACACAGTGCACTCGGTTGTTATCTACTTGGTCGGAATACATAGTCCATCATGTTGTTTCAAAATAATCATTTAGGAAAATAAGGACCCATTTAAAATTCTCATTTTACAGCGCATCATTACCAAAATAGAGCCATGCGTTGGAATCAATGATATAAAAAAACGTATGTCTGTATACTACTAAAACATCTCTATATACAACAAGTGGTCCATAATACAAAGTCACAAAATGTATGTATAATATACAACTTAACATCTCATATACAGAAAGTACTGAATACATCAGTTGCTACAGCATATCAAAATACACCATCTATCTATCTACCAGTTGCTCATGGCTCAGCTGGTGGCTCTTCTTCAGCATCCTCAAAATATGAGTTGTCTTCTCCTGT
>QANU01045707.1:18660-30709 GCA_003254905.1 Nissolia schottii | reverse complement strand
CTCCCGTTGCTAGGCTAGAAGCCATTAGGATGTTGCTTGCTTATTCTTGCATCATGGACTTTATATTGTATCAAATGGATGTTAAGAGTGCATTTTTAAATGGCTATATTCAAGAGGAAGTATATGTTGATCAACCACCTGGATTTGAAAGTCATGAGTTTCCCAACAATGTATTTAAATTGAGAAAGGCCCTTTATGGTCTTAAGCAAGCCCCTAGGGCTTGGTATGAGAGGTTGAGCAAATTTCTCTTAGACAAGGGATTCAATAGGGGGAAAGTGGACACAACTCTTTTCATTAAACATGACAAAAAAGGATATCTTGCTGGTACAAATTTATGTTGATGACATTATTTTTGGTGCCACTAATGAATGTTTGTGCAAGGAATTTTCCAAATTAATGCAACATGAATTTGAGATGTCTATGATGGGAGAGCTCAATTTCTTCCTTGGGCTGCAAATCAAACAACAAAGGACGGAACCTTCATAAGTCAATCAAAGTATTGCAAGGAATTGCTCAAGAAGTTTGAAATGGACCAAGCAAAGGAGATGGCAACCCCCAAGGGTACCTCATGTACCCTTGACAAGGACGAAGAAGGTAAACCTGTAGAGATCACAAAATATAGAGGTATGATTGGATCTCTACTATATCTCACCGCTAGTAGACCTGATATAATGTTTAGTGTATGCATGTGTGCTAGATATCAAGCTTGTCCTAAGGAATCCCACTTAAGTGCTGTAAAAAGAATAATGAAATACCTAGTAGGCACTATTAATGTTGGTTTATGGTACCCAAAAGGTGCCACATGCCACTTAGTGGGATATTCGGATTCGGACTTTGCCGGATGTAAAATTGATAGGAAAAGCACAAGTGGAACGTGCCACTTACTTGGCTGCTCACTAGTCTCATGGCATAGTAAGAAACAAGTAAGTGTGGCCTTGTCCACCGCCGAAGCGGAATATGTAGCAGCCGGAAGTTGTTGCGCTCAAATCCTTTGGATGAGACAACAACTCATGGACTACGGCTTTGAACTTGATCGTATTCCTATTCGGTGTGACAATACTAGTGCCATAAACCTATCAAAGAATCCAATTCAGCACTCAAGAACTAAGCATATTGAAATACGACATCACTTTATCCGAGATCATGTTCATAAAGGAGATGTCTCACTTGAATTTGTTGAAACAACAAATCAACTAGCTGACATCTTCACCAAACCTTTGCCTAAAGAAAATTTTTGTCGAATTAGAAATGAACTCGGTATAATTGATGCCTGTGATATTTAAATCTTACACACTTTGCAACTCTTAATTATCTTCTTGTGAATGCTTTACTAACTTGAGCGTCGGAGAGTCCCCCAAATTTGTTTTGCAGGTCCTCTTATCTCCTCATTCATCTCCTCTCATCATCAAGACCACCTTATCAAAGAACTTCATGTGGTGGNTAAATCTTACACACTTTGCAACTCTTGATTATCTTCTTGTGAATGCTTTACTAACTTGAGCGTCGGAGAGTCCCCCAAATTTGTTTTGCAGGTCCTCTTATCTCGTCATTCATCTCCTCTCATCATGAAGACCACCTGATCAAAGAACTTCATGTGGTGGACAAATAAAATTCTTCTCAGTACTCAAAGTCATTCGAATAAATCCGCCCTTTTCAATCGAATGACAGAGCCCTGTGGCTCAGATGTAATTTATGTGCAAATCATTCGAGTAATTGAGCCCCTTTCATTCGAATTCCATTCTATTCAAGTCTCAGGTTCTAAATTCTCCAAAGTTATCCGAATGAATAGCCCACATTCAATCGAATGTCAATTCCCTGAAGCCTCGGGCTATTAACTAAGCTTCTGCCATTCGATGGAATTACCCTGTTTCACTCGAATGTCTCATGTTTGAAGTCTCTGGTCATTTCACATCCAGAGGCATTCGAATAAATCATCCCAATTCACTCGAATGTCAAAACTTTGCAGTCTCTGGCTATTGATCATGCAGGGTCATTCGAATATAATGCAATGTTTCCATCGAATGCCAAATTTCTGGAGTCTCGGGTTCCCAAACACTCTTGAGACATTCGAATGGACCCCCCTGTCCATTCGAATGTATCGCGACCTGTAGTTTTTTTTTAAAACACCCACAGCCTTTTTTCTCTTCCCTCCTTCTCATTCTTACCCCAGTAACCCTAGCAGACCTCCCTCTCCTCGACACTTCCTTCTCTCCCCCTCTTCCTTCTTCACTCTTCCTCCTTCTCCTCCTCTCTCCTTCATCACCACCTCTCCTCTCTTTCCTCCCCTTGGCCTGCACCCCTTCCTCGTTTCCTCCCTCCTCCCACAAATCCATCTCTCCCTCAATCTCCCTGATTCTCATTCTCATTTTTTTTCTCTCTTCTACAACCCGCACCGTCCCCTCTCCATCCTTCTCTTCCCAAACTCAACCCTAACCCCCCTCACCACTCCCAGGCGCACTCACCTGCTGCCTTGTTCCTCCTCCACCTCCACCACAACCCTACTTCCTGCTGCCTTGTTTTCTTTTTCTCTCTGCCCCACCATGAGCAGAAGAACCGCTCCTCCTCCTTCCTCCTCCACTCCCAGGCGCACTCGCTTCAAACAAACTCATGTCTCGCCTCCGGCCGATATGCCCCCGTGGTTCTCCACCGAAGAGCAATGGCGCCTGTTCCAAAGCAGTTTCGAGGATCGGAGCCCAAGTTCCTCGATCTCGCCACGTTTGCTGGTATTCCCTGCAATATTACCTCTATCCTGGACTCTGCTAGCCTACTGGAATTTGTCTGCCATGACTCTGTTGTTTATCCTCAACTGGTTAGGGTGTTTTACTCAAATCTTAAGTTAATTGATAATGTTCTCTATTCGGAAGTTAATAAGATTAGCATTGTAATGCCCCTTGATTTGGCTGGGACTGTTCTGAAATTGCCACATGGAGGTCATAGTTTGCTGGGTAGGATTTCTGATTGGGCTGTAAACTCGGAGGGTGAACCATTTAGTGAGTTACTTGCCCTCCAAGCAATTCGTCACTCCGGAGTCCGGAACCACAAAAACCGTCCTCAGGTTGGCGGACTGCCCATTGACCAGAGGATCCTCTATTACCTCATCACTCACACCATCGTTCCTCGAAATGGAAATCATTCTGTGCTGTCAAGAGATGATGGTTTGGTTTTGTGGGCTCTGGATGAGCGCAAGGAGATCAATTAGAGCCTCTATGTGATGCATCAGATGCATCAAGCTCAGGCAAAGGGCAGTGCTTTGCCCTACGCTATGCACGTGACGGCCATTCTCTGCCACTTCGGTGTGCCTCTGGCCGATGAGACACAGTGGCCGATCAAAGCCAATTGGAAAGTCGATCTCGCCTGCCTTGCACGGATGCACATCTTTCTCAAGAAAACTACCAACAAATTTGAGTATGACGTCCCCGAGACTCTCCGCGCCCACCGACAAGCAGCCTCTTCTTCAACTCCTCCTGCCTCGACTCCGGGTCCCTCCTCATCTGCTGGTCCATCCCCCGATCCATTTCAGCACCATATGGAGCTCATCATGAGCCGGTTCGACGCCATTAATGTCACCATGGCTCAGGACTCGGCCTACTATCGGACCACTCTCCATCGTCTGGATATGGACGTCGGCGCCATTTGTGATCATCTGCACATCCCGCGCTATCAGTCAGCCGACCCTGTCCCTCCACCTTCAGCCATGCCATCTGAGGACCCACCTTCCTCTCTTATGGCCATTGATCAGGTGGCTCATGTTGGTGATGACGATGATGATGATGAGCGCACCGAGCCGGAGTTGGAGTGATTGTCATTCCTTGCTGACTTTTACTTAATTATGTCTAATGTTTTCTTTTTATGTTTCTATGAACTCCTGATGCACATCTGCTACTTATGTCTAATATTTTGTATGCTTCTTAGGTTTCCTACTTATGCTTAACCTATGATTATTGACTAATCCATTTTGACATACTCTTTGCGACGACTGATATAAAATACTATTCTCATATTATCTGTCGAGTTCTCTATGTTTATCATTGCTCACTATGTATTTTTTTTTTCTTTCCACAAACTATATCTTTTTGATCATGCCAAAAGGGGGAAAAGAAAAAGGAAACTTAAGAGATAAGAAGTTATTGGATATTGTTTTGAAACTTAAGAAACAAGCTTTCTTGAAACTAAAAGGTAACAAAGGAAATTTAATCAGAAAAACAATTTTGAAAGAATGCTCAAACTCAGGGGGAATAAACGCATAAATTGAGGGGGAATCATAATTGTATCTTCAGTTCTCTAAAGAAATGAACGGAAAGATTGAAATGAAATATCCTTGAAATAAAATAAATGCATGCTCTACTAACTTATCTCTCTGTTTCCTTAAAATGTTTGTCATCATCAAAAAGGGGGAAATTGTGAATGCTCATGAAGGATGTTTTGATGAAGACAAATGAAGCAAGTTTCCAAAGGTCCAAGAAAGCTCAAAAAGATCTAGTTATAGGATCTAGGAAATGTGTTAAAGGTGATGTATATCTAAACTCTCACCTTAAGCTCTTTTAGATGGCTCTTAGAAAGGAATCTTGATTCATGCCTTAAAGACTATTTCAAACAAAATCAAAGAATCAAGCAAAAGAAGAAAAAGAATGAGTTTGGACAAAACCCTAGAGACATTCGAATGAATTGTATAGATCCATTCGAATGTCTGATGAACAAGACATTCGAATGTCTCAAGAACAAAGGTAATCCGAATGGCATAATCGAATGTCTAGGGTTTGATACCTCGGTGATCCCAGTGCAGCAAAATACATTCGAATGGCTGACTCAGATCCATTCGAATGGCTCAGGCGCATTTAATGCTCAACGGCTATATTAGGTGAGACATTCGAATGGGCCATTCGAATGGATCGAGCTCTGAGCTCAAAAACGGCTAGTTCTGGTTGCTGACTTCAGATGCATTAAATGCACAACGGCTAGGATCACTTTGGGCTTAATAAATACTCATCAAACTCATCAAGAAGAGGTTGAACATTAATTCCATAACACCTAACATTCTCTTCTTCATTAATTAAATTCTTTGAGCCATCTATTTGAGAAAAAGAGAGAGTTTCATACATACACATCTATAGGCCTTCAAATTGTATTATCTACTCTTCAAGAGAGTTTCAAATCAAACACAAATCATTTTCTTGTAAAGAGGGTGAGGTATCCCTCTCAAGTGATTAGGGTGGTATCCCTAAGGGAAATTGTTTTGAGGCTCAAGTAGAGTGCTCATCTTGTAAAGGTCATCAAGCACCTAAGTTTCAAGCTTGAAGAATAGTGGAAAAATCTTGAGCGGATTGCTTGGGGACTGGAGGTAGATCACAAGGGTGGTTGAACCAGGATAATTGAGTTTGCATCTTCTCTATCCCTTAACTCTTTAATTTGTTTATGCTCAAGATTACTTTTATCTCTATTCATTGATAATTTGCATTGATACTTGGTGATTTATTATCATCAAACCAAAGAATTTAAAAATAACCTACATACCCAATTCACCGCCCCTCTTGTGTATTTGAAGCCACTTGGTAACATTATCTACTTTACTAGGTGACTGGGGAACTAGTCTTTCTTATCTAAGTTCTCGTGCTCATTATCTTTACTTCACGTATATGCATAGGCCATCTCGAGCATTCTCTTGACGACTACACAGACATACATCATTATATACTTATACTTTACATACTCATACATCATATACTCATATACTCATACATCATATGCTCATGATTGGGGAACATGGGGATTCTCTTACGCATACCGGCTCACCCGGGTTAGCGTCCTTCTTTTCTTTTCTTACGCATACCAGCTCACTCGGGTTAACGTCTTCTCATTCTTTTTCTTACGCATACCGGCTTACCCGGGTTAGCGTCGCGGGTTACCGTCTTCTCATTCTTTTTCTTACGCATACCGGCTCACCCGGGTTAGCGTCTTCTCCTTCTTCATATCTCATCATCATTTCTCATTCATCATATCTCATCATCATGCCATTAACCTCTTTAACCGGTCCACCCTTTTGTGGCTTGGTGAGGTAGCATCATTTACCAATCCACCCTTTTGGGACTGGTGAGGGACGTGTCCGTAGACATGCCAAGAGAAAGGATTCCTATCATATAACTATATACTTGTTCCCTAATGTTCATTTTGATCTTTAAGCTTTACGTGATTAACTTCTAGTTATCATGATGCATGCTAGCATAACCATTCCTAACATACATATTCTACATGCAATGTTCCACATACATCATCATACAAATATGTCATGCACTCATCATAAACATACCTCATGAAAATGTTCTACATGCATCATCCTAAGCATTCCTCATGACATGATCATCATACGTCATCATAATCATAATTCATTCATTCATCATACACACACTTGTAACCACTCAACAACTTCGGAAACTCCGCAGAAACCCACTCAACACCACTCCTGGTGCCCTCTCAGCACTCTTCACATAACCCTCTCAGCACTCCAGGGATCCTCTGTGGAACCCAATCAGCACCACTCCTGGTGCCCACTCAGCACTATTCACGTAACCCTATCAACACTCCAGGGATCCTCCGCGGAACCCAATCAGCACCATCCCTGGTACCTACTCATTAACTTTCTAGCCTCTTCTTAGTCACTCTCCGTGGAACCACTCAGCACCATCCAAGGTACCCGCTCATCAACTTTCTAGACTCCTCTTAGTCACTCTCCGCGGAACCACTCAGCGCCATCCTAGGTACCCGCTCATCAACTTTCTAGACTCCTCTTAGTCAATATCCGCAGAACCATTCAGCACCATCTCAGGTGCCTGCTCATCAACTTCGTAGACTCCTCTCAGTCGCTATCCGCACAACCACTCAACACCATCCCAGGTGCCCGCTCATCAACTTCCCAGACTCCTCTCAGTATCTCTGCGGAACCACTCGGCGCTTACTTTACTTATTTTCTCATTTTCTCACTTTCTCACATTCACACCCCAGGGATCCTCCGCGGAACCCACTCGGGACTGTTCCAGGCGTCGCTCGACAATTCTCTACATACTCCACTCCATCACTTTCCGCGAAACTACCCAATTATACCTGACGAACCACGCGAAACTACCCAATTATACCTGACGAACCAGAATCTGTTTTCTTTGTTTTTCTTTCTTTTCTTTCCCCTTTGCCCATGGATGCTTCTTGAGTTTTTCACATATCTCAACCATCATATACTAAGCTAGTCCAGGTCACAGGACCCTTCAGAATCATCTCCTAAGTCCTAACATAGCATTTCTAACATAATTTATCATAAGGCATACAAACACATAAACACATACAAGCAAACATAAGCCACCAAGGGGCGACCAAGCCAAGTTTGCCCACCTGTAGAAAAACCTGGTGGTGGTGAGGGAAGCTTAAAGTGAAGTCCCACAAGCCTTGTTGTTTCCAAAGCTTGAGCTCCTCCTTTCTCCAAGGTGAAGAACTTCGAACAAGGTGGAGGGTGATGAGGTTGTCCCTCATGATTTTGGAAGGAAGAAAATGAACAAAGATGAGGAGACTTGAGGGGCTGTGTTTCAGTTCTTGGGAGGCGGAAGAGGGTGGCAAGAATGCTTGACTTCTTGAAGGCTAAGTGGTGTTCTTGAAGCTTGGCTTGCTGTGTGTTTATAGAGGATGTGGAAGATGAAAATATCTCTTGGGGTTTTGGGGAAGAGAACTCGGTTTGGGTGGCTGAATGGTGAGGGAAATTAGTTGAATTTTAGGATTTAGAAAAAGGTGATGAATAGTGGAAAGTATGGGCATAGGTATGGCCATGTGTAAGAAAGGTAAGGTGATGTGATTTTTGGAAGCATGATTTAAGGGATGGGACAAAAATCGCAATCAGACCGTGCAGCCTTCCCTCTCCTAGTTCAACTACTGAACTTTCATTTTTTCTCGGTTCCGGTTCGCTCGTGTTTTATCGCTCGCAGTGTCGGTGCGTCGCGCACAGTCGTCCGAAAAATATTCCGCTTATACCGTTGCGATCCTCTAATTTCCCCCTACCTAAGGGTATTAATGTTTAAAGGTGTTTGTGAATTTTTCTCTGGAGGATTATTTTCACAGACACCTTTTGCGCATCAGAAAATTTCGTCGGCGAACGATGACTGTTCGGTTGTCTGCCGAACCTCATGCCGCATCACGTATTATTTCCTAGGGATGTTCTACCGATTAGTTTCCCATTTTAATTCCCTAATCATGATTAGAAAATTAATTAAATATTTATGTTTACGATTATTTCCCTAAGGAAAAATCAGGATGTTACACGAAAACCTTATTCATTCGAATGCTTACTGAAAACTTATAATTTTAAAGGTTCTATGGGATCCAACATGCATAGTTATGTACGCCTTGTGTAATGTGAGCATGCATCATGAGGAAAGGTCGTCGTAAGAGTTAGGACGACCTTAGATAATTAGAAGTTCACGCTAAAGACTAATGAAGATCATAATTGAACCCTAGGAAACAAAGAAGAATTAGGATGGTCCTAATCCCAGTTGGTACGGTAGACCATAGTTAAGGAGTCTAGTTATATGATTAGGAAACCCCTATTCTCTTGGCAAAGTCTTATAGACTGCCCCTCACCAATTCAGCAAGATGAATTGGTTATGAGCAACGCAGGTAAAGAGACCTGATCACGATGAGAAACGGGCATAGGCCCAGATATGTAAAACAGGCATAGGTCTGTACAAATGAAATGAGAACTAAGGGGCCCCACTTAAAGAGGAAAGAGAAACCGGATCGAGTCATATGGTCGATCTAAACGTGTCCACGCCTGATCACTCATAGGTTTGATCCTTCGCCATTCCAGAAACAGGGGATGGTTGCACTTATTGTATTCGATGATTACTTCCTATGAGCTTTGCATGGTTATCTACCATACCGGTAAAGAGCGTTGTCGGGTCGATACAATAATGGCAAAAAGAGGTTGTAATCTGGGGCCACGGTTACAAAGATGTAGTAATCTAGGACGCAGCCACAGAGCGCGTAAGAGATCCCTAGATCCCCTCATGCACTATGTAATTAAATGAATGATTTGATGATTGATGATATGATGATAAGTATGTATGTATATCTGTCTAAAGCATTATGTATAACTGTTCATGCATTATGTATCGTCGAGGGAGTGACCTAAGACGAATAGTATGTCATCAGTAGAAACGTACAGTTAATAAGCACGAAGCCCAGGTAATAATAAGAGTAGTAGCCCAATCACCTAGTAACTTAGATAAAGCTGCTCAGGAAATAGGTCAAAGATAATAAACAGTAGGAATCTATTATGCATGACAGTTAGAGTTAGTCCTGAGTGGCCTGGACTCTGCCCGAGTAATTGAACTCTAGCAGCCACGTCGAGTTTTCCCACTAAGAACGAAGTTGTTCTTATCCCCACTCGTGTATGACTCCAGTTCGTAGACATGTCATCGCCGCCTCCTAAGGACGTATGGTTGTTTACACGCTCAAGGCAATACAACTACCGCACCTATACTCTACTGGAGACCAGCACATTCGCTCCTGCGAACCTACCTAGAGAGAGTCCGTAGCAGTCCAGACGCAGACTCCGAGGGCCTGGATCTTCCCCCATGCATCCCATCTGGATCGACGAGCGTCTAGGCAGCAGCACCCGTGATCCGATCCACGTCGACAGAGAGGACGGTCCTCCGCCACCGAGGCCAGAGCCAGAGCCAATACCCGAGCCAGATACAGATCCAGAGCCAGTTACGCCTCCTGTTCGAGGACGAGGCCGAGCGTCCTCCTAGTGCGACCACGCAGGTTCGTGCCCTGAGAGCTCACCGCAGTGACGGATATGTCCAGCGATGACGAGGCGGATCCCGCAGAGCGAGAGGAGGATTCAGATGAGTAGTTGTGACAGGACCCCGCTAGAGTTACAGTCGTAGGAGTGCCGTACACGCAATGAGTAGTACTCGTCCGTGTGCATAGGTTTTCGTTTCCATGTAGTATTGTATATATGTATCATTGTATATAGACTGATGTTAGATATGTATGTCCACAGCAGGATAAGATAATTCTTATGATATTAATGTATAATTATGTGTGTTATCTTTAGGCCATAATTGTATTTTCTTCGGGTACTCGCCATGCGCCAGGTATGTACTCGTGTTCCTTTTACTTTTTCATGATATACTTATGTGATGTATGATGCGTATGTCTCGTTATTTTCCTGGTACGATTGAAAGAAGTTTTAAATTAGCCCGCTATTTTGTAAACCCTAATTTCAAAAGCCAGAGATAGAATCATAAAGGTTTGCAGCACCAGAAGAGCACCACCTAGCCGAGAAGTCTATGACTTAAGCATAGGCTGACTAGCTAGGGTGTTTCACCTCCCGACCCCTAGAAATGGATGAAAAACCTAAAGTGTCGGTAAAACGGAAATCTGTGCAGTTTCGGATGATTTCACAGACACTAGAACAACCCCGTTTAGCCAGTAGAACTGAGCAGATAGCCCCAAGTCTCTGGAAACCTAACCTGTACCTGGAAAAAGTTATGAACACCTTAGATTAGTCCTAAAATATCAATAGGATGCATAGGGGGTCGCAGAAGTGCAACACCCAAGCTAGTTGGCCTATGCTTAAGTCATAGGTTTCCCTGGCTAGGTAGTTGAATGCTGGGCTGCGAACTATTACCGTTCTAGTTTACTAGTTGAAATTAGGGTTACTGAAAATACGGGCCAATTTGAAACTTTCTTTGGAAATACATGCATAAGAAAATAAAGAGCCGTGCGAGTAATATAACGACTAACGACATAACTAAAAGATATCTGAGTAAGAATGCATACCTGTAGTGCGGAGCTTTATCGGCAGACACTACACATAGGGGCCCGAAGATACACAACATTTTCTTTTAATAAAATACATAAAGTTCATACACAAGTCTTATCTAAGAAATAATATACATACACGGTAACCCTATTATACAAACGCGGAAACTAAAAGTAACTACATACACGAGCGGCACATCTCGCTTCGTGTATGATACAACCGCCTAATCCTGCAGATAGGTCTAACTGGCATCCACCTAATCAGAGTCTCCCAGACGCTCCATAGGCTCCTCCTCCTCGCTGCTGCTCAGATCTGCCACTGCCGAGAAGCCACGTGGGGCGAAGCGCTGTGGGCGGACCGTCAGTATCCTCTTCCGTGCAGTGGTCCGGCGGCCGCGAGCTCGGACTGGCGGGGTGTACGCACCTGGATCCGTGGCTGGTGTCGGGGATGGAGTAGGTGTCGGCTCCGGCTCTGAAGGAGGCATCTCCTCATCGCCATTGAGGCGGATCGGGTCCCTGCTGCTACTCCCCGGACGCTCGTCCACCCAGATGGGGTTCAGTGGTGAAGTGCCTGGGGCTCCCAGCCTCGGTCTAGGAGGATGGTCCTGCTCGCCAGGTAGGCGGGCGGGCGTATAAGTGCTTGTCTCCAAGAGGGTGTCGGTACGGTAGTTGCGCATACGCGTGCGCGTGAAGAGCCATACGTCCTTGGCCGGTGGTGATGCCATAGCTGCAAACTGGATCCATAATCGAGTGGGGGTCAGAACTCTGAGTCCTCAGTGGGTCCCTGTGGCTACCTATGATTCATTTACTCGAATATCCTCCAGTCCGCTCAGGTGTTTCTAAGTGAAAACATGCATACTAGCATCCTACTGATTATTATCTGGCCTAAAGTCCTGAATGGCTTTATCTAAGATTATCTAGGTGATAGGGGAACTAGTCTTTCTTACTAAGTCTGCGTGGTTATGAATCCTACACTTTAGTTATAATTAAGCTATCAGTCTCGGGTTGTTCCCTTGATTACATCATACATAACCATTCATGACTATGCACATATATATTATCACATACATACCGACATACATATGCTGTTCAATCATCACATTCATACACACACATACTTTTTATGCTTTACGCTACATATCCTTTATGCTACATGCTTGGGGGGCTTGGGGATCTCTTACGCATACCGGCTCACCCGGGTTAGCGTCCTTCTTCTCCTTTCTTTATTCTTTTAGGTATGACGTCA
>QANU01045707.1:7472-18343 GCA_003254905.1 Nissolia schottii | reverse complement strand
GCTTGCTTTGGTATTCGAATGAAATCCCTCGGAGTTCTTTTATTCGATTGGAATAGGCTTTCATTCGACTGAAATCCCTCGACATCTCTTCATTCGAATACGAGGAAATTCATTCGATTGAAATCCCTAAAATTCGCCTACATTCGACTGCCGTGGGATTCATTCGAAGGAAAGCTTGATTCGGGCTTGCATTCGATTGAATTCCTGGCGTATTCGAATGCAGACTACAAAAATCGCCTTCCGAGACTCCAGATCGTAAACTTTCACTGTTCCTAGGGTTCCAAATGGTACAGTTATGCGTTTCAATTTTCTACAGTTCACAAAACCCTTTTTACATAGTATCCCCCCAAAATACTACTTAACGGTTCTACAGTCAAATATACAGATAGGGACATATACAGTTAAAAACTAAACCACATAGACCGCTTAGGGTTACCCACCTCCGATCGGGATTCCGATTCGGTGACTCTGAAGGGGAGATGATCCTCTTCACGATGGTGTGCTCCAGCTAATTTTCGGGGACTCCGGCACGAAATCTAGCAGTGTCGGAACGAGACCCTCGGTTGCTCACTGAATGTAACTTCTGAAGATTTACGAAGTTATTTATAACCGCGCACAGTGAAACGTAAATTTTCCTTTTTCCCTTTAACTTTCCTCTCCTCTCTCACGTTTTGGCTGAAGCTTTCAGCTTCATATAATTATTATTATTAGTATTATATTATTATTTATTTATTTATTCTTTTCTTTGTTTATTCATTCATTTATTTATTTATTTATTCTTTTATTCATTTGCTTATTTATTTATTCGTTTGTTTACTCACTTATTTATTCTTTCATCTATCCTTTTACCTATTGATTTAGGTATTACTTGACTTCCTTCAGAAGTTAAGTCCTTTTACCTGGCTTCGTGTTTATTAAATCGCATTTTGTTCGCAAAACCCTGCATCCAGTTGCCCTAAAAATATCCCGGGCACATCGCTGTGACCCGTTCATTTTTCCCCTCGGTCTCGAACAATTTTCTCGGGGACCGGAGACTTTTTCATTGAGTCGAAAAATCCTACAGACGTTTTACAGTATCCAGAAAATTTTCGTTCAAGTTGAAACTCGTCCAGCGGTTCTCGAAAATTATGATGCAGCTGAACCAAGTCCGTTTCCTTAAATCTTCAGGGCTTCGGAGATTCAACCCGACTTCCCTCGCTCCCTTGACGGTTTTCGACCAATCTCGGCTGTCGACGGGTAACTTGCCAGCTCGTAGAAACACGGGATGTTACAGGAAGCGCAACCGGAATATTTTTCAGACGGCCGCACGTGACGCACTGGGATTGCGAACTACCGAACACGAGCGAAACGAGATCAGGTGGGACTCACATCTGAGGACCCCACATGGTACATCAGATTTTTTGAAAACTAAAATAGAATAAGGGTTACTCTTCATTGATGTGACCCGATATGACTTCGTAATTATCCAAAAGAATTAATTAATTAAGAAATTAAATTAGAAATGGCAAAATGGTAATTTTGGCAAGGGCAAAATGGGAAAAAGGGGGTCAAATTTCGTGGCTATATATAGCCATGACCATTTAGCCCATAATTCACTCATCCATTCCCTTAGAAGTGTTGAAACTCTGCTCGTGTGCTCTGCGGACGTGTTGCAGAAACCTTGACCGAAGCTAGGAGGAAGCTCTGTACTTGGAGAACTACTCTCCCCCAACTCTCTCATCATCCAACCAGCCTTTAAAGCTTCTAAAGAAAGTGGGTAAACTTGGCTTGTTCACCTCCTTGGTGGCTTTCATATGCTTGTGTTGCTTGTATGCTTTTATGTGTGTTTACTAGAATGGTTATGCTAGAATTGTAAGGTTAGGAGTTAGAAATGATTCTAAAGGGTCTTGTGACCTGGATTAAGTGGTAATATACTTGTTGGAACATGTGAAAGAACCCCAAGAAGTGGTCAAGGGAAAGGATGGAAAGAAAGGCAAGAAAGCAAAGAAGGATGCTGCAGTTTTGCCCAGGTAGCGCTGAGCGGCCTCATGAACTGCTGAGCGGACTCATGAACCGCTGAACGACCTTATGCACCACTAAGCGGCCTAGGCTGAAACTCAGCTATAAGGATGGAACATGTTTCTAGAACTAGGCATCAGACTGCTGAGCGGTCCAATTAACAGCTGAGTGGCCTGAGGGCCCCCTTTGGAAAGAGATTTTGAAAAGGTGGGTTGATGGTCTCAGGGACTACTGAGCGGACCCGAAGTTACGCTGAGCGGTTTGAGACTTACTTGTCCCATGGAAGCTATCTTAGGGCACATAGTCCAACAAGCAATGATTTAACTGACGTACGTTGATATGTATGATGTATGTGGAACATTGCATGTAGTAGATTATGAGATCATGCATCATGAGGACAGGGATGTCATATAAATGTTAGGGCAGCCCTAGAGAACTAGAGGTTCATCACTTAATGCTTAAAGATCATAATGGAAAACTAGGGAACAAGTATGTAGCTGTATGATAGGGAGTCCCTCTCTTGGCACGTCTACGGACATGCCCCTCACCAGTCCCAAAAGGGTGGATTAGTTAATGATGTACCTCACCAGTCTCAAAAGGGTGGATTGGTCAGGGAAGTTACCTCCCCAGTCCCAAAAGGGTGGATTGGTCAAGGAGGTTGATGACAAGAAAGAAAGAAATGAAAAGAAAGAAAGCAAAGAAAGAAATGATGAATGATGAGGGTGATGTCACACCTAAGATATGATGATGATGTAACAAGGATGATGTGAGTCCACGCTTGGTTGCATCACAAGGGCCAGCCCCTCGCCATCCCACTAGGTGGATGGTTATCTCTATTGATGTGCGATAATTGTAACATCCCGAATTCGTTCGGTCCAGGAAGCTCGTTGGCTGCGCCATAAAAACGGCCGAGAGGCGTGGAGAGATTACGAGACGGGAAATTAAACTTCCAAACCCTCAGGAGATGGAAGGGTAAACGACTAGGTTTCGGGACCCTATAAATTTTCAGGAGCCGTAGGGTGGGTTTCGGCTCGAACAGGAAAGGTTTGGGATACTGGAAATGTAACATCCCGTTTTCCCGTAGCGGAATTTCGCTAGATAATTGTTGAGATATTTATATTTTTGGTTAAATCAGTAGAATTAGGAACCCTTGAGATTAAGAATTGTCTGTAGAAATATTTCTGTTCATTTTTTTAAAATTCTGCAGACACTAGAACGAACCCTTTCTGCTGTTTGCACACAACCGCGCGTCTAAAGTATCCGAAAAAGGGTACGGCTACAGACGAGCATTCCTAAATACCTAAGTGACCCTAGAATATTACTTAGGAAGAATTAGGAGATCACAAAGGTGTGATCGGAATATTTTTAGAACAACCGTACGTGAAGTACCGGGACTGGAAACGCCAAAAGCCTGATCAAAATTGATCTGCTGGAGCCCATAAAATTTTGGCCACAAATCAGCCAAGAAACAACAACATACATGGCCAAGAAGCAGCCCAAGTGTGGTCAAGGAGTCAAAAGGTGGATAAGTCATGAAAATGACATTTAGGAAAAAGACAAAATAAGGGTATTTTGGTAATTTTGCCCCAAGGGCAAAATTGGAAAGCAAATTTCGTGCAAGAGGCCTATAAATACCCCTCAAACCAGAAAAATTGTGTAAAAATTGGAAAACCTAGCCAAAGCTCTGTCCGATTACACAATCGACTGTTATTCAGTCAAAACAGAGACCCAGACACTTCCTGTACACAACCTAGTTCCTGTTCTTCAAAAATCCCCTAACCTAATCCCACAAAGAACCCTCATAATCCCTAGAGAAAGCTTGTAGAAATTCAGCCCAAGAAGAACTAGGAAGCATCATCAGTGGAGACAAGGCTAAGGAAGTAGCAGAAACCGTCGTCGGACGCGAAAACGTGGGTAAACCGACATAATCACTGTCTATGTGATTTAAGATGTGTTGAGCTGTGTTTTGTGCTAGAAATACCTGTGGTTAGGATTTCTTTTATGTGACTTTGATGTATATTTATGTTGTTGATGATTGTCTGGATCTGTTGGTGCTGTCTGTGATTCTGTCAGAATTTAGGAACGCCTAAGACGGAAATAGGCATATGACATGATTTTAAAGGGAACTGTATGCTGAGATTTTTATCATGAAAAACTAATGTTATTTTTGGATTCTACACGAAATTTTGAGTAGGGATGTCAAGTTTTATGATTTTTGGAGTCCCCAATGAATTTCTCAGCAAACAGGCAGAAAACGGGATTTTTATGAAAAAGGGCAAAACGGGAATTCCGTGGTTGGGACTGAAAAACTGGGTTGATTTTCAGAAAATATGGGTTTAGAACTATCAAAAACCCTAAGGGCAAGTCTTGAATCCATCGGGTCTTTGAGAACTAAAATTCCAAAGAAAACAGGGCTTTTACGGGGCAAAACAGTAATTTTGAGGAAAAGGGCAAAACAGCCATTTCGTGAATTTGGGTTCAAAATCTGAATTTATAAGCATGAAAAATGATCTTAGGATTATCAAAAACCTTGGGGTAAGGTCTTGGACCTTTCTGGTTTCTGATCACTAATTTCTGACAGAAAACAGATGTATGCTTTGTGATTTTTAGAATAACTGCTGGGTATGTTTGTTTATGTTTAGGAAATGCTTGAGCATGAAATATTGAGCTATGCATGTTCTATGTGTTATGTGTTACATAACTATGTGAGTCTATTCATGCTTTGTGGTTTATGGAATAAATGCTTGGATATGCTATGTTAGGTTTTAGCATGTAAAAGTATGTTCCCTATGCTTATGAGAACATGATCATGGATGAATGATATATGATTATATGATTATAACACGTGAATGCTTTATGAGATATTTAATGATAGTTATGTTAAGAACATGATATGTGATGATTTGCCTATGCTACACATGCTTTATAATGCATTTTAAGACACGAATACGACAACATGACATGACAATACACGTAAATTAAAGGATACGACATCATGCATATTAAGACATGGATATGACATCATGATATGACAGACATGTAACTTAAAGGATACGACATCATGCATATTAAGACATGGATATGACATCATGATATGACAGACATGTAACTTAAAGGATACGACATCATGCATATTAAGACATGGATATGACATCATGATATGACAGACATGTAACTTAAAGGATACGACATCATGCATATTAAGACATGGATATGACATCATGATATGACAGACATGTAACTTAAAGGATACGACATCATGCATATTAAGACATGGATATGACATCATGATATGACAGACATGTAACTTAAAGGATACGACATCATGCATATTAAGACATGGATATGACATCATGATATGACAGACATGTAACTTAAAGGATACGACATCATGCATATTAAGACATGGATATGACATCATGATATGACAGACATGTAACTTAAAGGATACGACATCATGCATATTAAGACATGGATATGACATCATGATATGACAGACATGTAACTTAAAGGATACGACATCATGCATATTAAGACATGGATATGACATCATGATATGACAGACATGTAACTTAAAGGATACGACATCATGCATATTAAGACATGGATATGACATCATGATATGACAGACATGTAACTTAAAGGATACGACATCATGCATATTAAGACATGGATATGACATCATGATATGACAGACATGTAACTTAAAGGATACGACATCATGCATATTAAGACTTGGATATGACATCATGATATGACAGACATGTAACTTAAAGGATACGACATCATGCATATCAAGACACGAATATGACATCATGATATGACAGACATGTAAATTAAAGGATATGACAACATGCATATTGAGACATGAATATGACATCATGATATGATATGGATACGACATCATGTTAAGATATGGATACGACATCATGATACGGCAAGTGAATTTCCTCAGGCATTCTACATGCCCTACAGGCTTATGATACATAGATGAAACATGAATATGATATGATACGATACATGGACATGATGATATGCATATGTACTGATGATATGTTTATATGATACGTGAAGATGATGATATGTGATTTAACTGTATATGGCGATATGTGCTTTAATGACATATAATGATATGAGATTTAACTGTATATGCGATTCAGGAACCAGAATAGAGAACAGATGACCTAGATAAGGAAAGATAGGTTCCCTCAGTCACCTAGTAATCATAGGTAGCTGCTCAGGCTTAAGATGAATATTAATAAATAGTAGGGATGTAGTATAACTGTGACACTTAGAGACCCCTGAGCGGCGGAATCATAATTGAGAGTAAAATGAGCAACGACGACAGAGGTTTCCCACTGAGAACGCAGAGTTCTCACACCCGCTCCTTTATGGTTCTAGGTAAGCAAGACAAGACCTCAGCTTGATGTACACAGCGGCGACCTCGATGGCGAGGAATCAAGGAATAGGATAGCAAGAACTAGACTAAGGAAGATACGATCCATGTATTGTACTGCTATGAAAACTTATGTGTATGTATTAACTAAGATATTATCTATGTAAATGTTTGTGATTATATGCTATGGACCACTTGCCTGCTTCTTGTTTGACGTTATTATATTAGAGCAGCTATTATACAGTTTTAACGCTTGCAGTATAAATTCTGTCTGACGCGCACGGCTCATATTTTATATCATATGTACAGAAAGAAAAAGTTTCAAAATGGTCCATATTTTCTAAGTAAGAAATATTTTCAAAGCTAAAGTAGGGGCTAAAAGTAACCCCAACCAAAGAAGATAACAACCTAGTGAGCATTGTTTGCGATGTACACGTAAGCAGCTAGCTAGGGTGTTACAAGAAATCACCGGTGGCAGTTCTTGGCCGGGCAAGAATGTTGAAAATCCCTGAACGGCAACTCCCCGATCGAAGGGGAAAATTTATGGATCACAACGGTACATCCAGAATATTTTTAGGACAACCGGAGGGGGATAAATCAGACAAAACGCGACCAAACGAAACCGGAACCGGTCCTGGTAGGGTTTCTATCTCCATCAGGAGATATTTTCATATATTAAAAATAAATAAATAAATAAATAAATAAAAGTAACAGAGAAGGTAATAAAAAGGAAAAAGGAAAAGAGAAAAGAAAAAGGAAAAAGGGCCACAGTGGCTATAAATAGCCAAGTTATCTTAGGAAAATTTACGTAGCTTTCGGTCACTTTCACAAACGCTAGTCCCGTTCCGACACATCTCGGTTTCTTGCGGGAGTCCCGAAAAAATCACCGGAGCACACCATAGCGATCTAGAAATTGCGAGCATCGAAGTTATCTAGTCAGAGTCCCCATCGGATGTGGGTAACTCTAAAGCCCACTGTCTATGTGGTTTAAGTTTTGACTATATATGTGTTATTCTATGTATTGGACTGTAAAAATGTTTAGTAGTATTTTGGGAGAATGTAGGGTGAGAAGGGTTTTGGGAAATTTTGATGAATGAAATGCATAATTGTACTGATTGGAACCCTAGGAATAGTAAAGCTCTGGAGAAAAATGAGAACTGAAGTCTCGGGACCCTATTCAATCAGCTTTTAATTGATTGAATGAAGTTTTCAATCGGATGAAAGCAAATTTTGAGCTTTCAATCGATTGAATTCTTATTCAATCGGATGAAAGAAAAACCTAGGTTTTCAATTGATTGAATCCCAAGTTCATTCGAATGAAAGAACTCGGAGGTTTTCAATCGATTGAAGCCACATCTCAATCGAATGAAAGAACTCGCAGGGATTCATTCGAATGAAACCTGAAGGACTTGAGATTTTAGTGATTCCAAGGAGTCCAATGAGTAAGGGTATGTCTATTTTGGCATATGAAAGCATGCATCATGAGGAAAAGGCCGTCATAGGAGTTAGGACGACCCTAGATGACTAGAGGTATTCACGAAATCTTAAAGGTGCATAATTGGACCCTAGGGAATAAAGCAGAGAACTAAGGCCCCAATCACCAAGGATTCGGCTAGCCTTAGTCAGAGTCAGTAGTTATATGACTATGAAGACCCCATTCTCTTGGCACGTCTTACAGACACACCGCTCACCAGTTTGGCACGCTGAATTGGTTACGAGCAATGCAGGTATAGAGACCTGAGTACGACAGATAAGGAAAACGAGCATAGACCCAAGGAAATGGAAAACAGGCATAGGTCTGTACAACGGAAGTAGTGGGCCCCACTTAAAGAGGAAAGAGAGACCGAATCAAGTCATAGGGCCGATCTAAACGTGTCCACGCCTGATCACTCGTAGGCTTGATCCCTCGCCACTCTAGAAAGAGAGGGTGGTTGCACTTATTGTATTCGATGATTACCTCCTATGAGCCTTGCATGGTTAGCTACCATACCGGTAAAGAGCGCTGCTGGGTCGATACAATAGTGGCAAGAAAGAGGTTGTAATCCAAGGCCACGGTTACAAAAGTGTAAGGAATAAGTAGGACGCAGCCACAGAGTGCGTAAGAGATCCCCAGATTCCCTTATGCACTATGTAATTAAATGTATGAATTGATGTTTGATGATATGATGATAAGTATATATGTATATCTGCCTAAAGCATTATGTATAACTGTTCATGCATTATATATCGTCAAGGGAACGACCCAAGACGAATAGTATGTCTTTAGTAGTAACGTATAGCTAACCAACACGGAGCCTAAGTAACAACAAGAGTAGTAATCCAATCACCTAGTAATTTAGATAAAGCTGCTCAGGACGTAAGTATAAGATAATAACTGGTAGGGTCTAGTATACATGACACGTAGAGGTTTTCCTGAGTGGCCTGGACTCTGCCCGAGTAATTGAACTATAGCAGCCACGCCGAGTTTTCCACTAAGAACAAAATCGCTCTTACTCCCACTCGTGTATGACTCCAGTTCGCAGACATGTCCTCGCTGCCTCCCAAGGACGTCTAGTTGTTTACGCGCTCACGACAGCGCAACTACCGCACTTATACTTTGCTCGAGACTAGCACTTTCGCACCTGCCAACATGCCAGGGGAGTCCCCGGATGATATGTGCATAGGGGCAATTAAAAATTGGACGTTACATGTGCTCCTAAAATGGACAATTCTTCTAACATGAAGAAGTCACTTGAAGATCCAAGATAGAGCCCAATTCAAGTGATCAAGTTACAAACTAGAATAAATTGGTTTTAATTAGTTGAAAATTAGTATTATTTATGTAATTTTCGTGATTTTATTTTGGTCATTGTTTTCATATGACTTTTAGTCTTTCTTGGGTTAGTTTCAAGTGTCTTTTGAGTTCCTAGGCAGTTATGTTAGATAATGAAGTCTTAGTGCTAGTTTCAATGCTTAGTGGGGAATAATTACCCAGTGGAAAGTGTAGAGAATCCACTATCTTGGTGCAGTCCACTAAGTCTATAAAAGGAACCCAATGTAAATCTTCAAATCAGATTATGAATGAATTTTGAGTTTCTTCTCCCAATTGTGAGAGTTTCACTTAAGTTCTTGTGTAAAGAACTAAATCTGATCTTATTAAGGCAACTTGTGGCGATCAACCAAGACTTATCACTCACCTTCTCACCTTTATCTTGAGTGTGGCGTCTATATCTTTCTTCCGTACTTACAAAAATATGGAAAAAAAAACCAAACACAACCCACCAATCACCTATGGATTCTAGCAAGGCGGTCCTGCGAAAAATTAGTTCGGACTACATCAAGTTAACACAAGCGGCCGAATAGGTTTCTATCACCGGAGCAGTCTAGACGTAGGCTTCGAGGGCCAGGATCTTCGCCCATGACAGCAGCACCCGCGATCTGATCCACGTCGACGGAGAGGACGGTCCTCCGCCACCAAGGCCAGAGCCAGAGCCGATACCCGAGCCAGATACAGATCCAGAGCCAGTTACGCCTCCTGTTCGAGGACGAGGCCGACGCATTGATAAGTGCCCAATTTACACAGAATTGACATATTAAAATGGCACTTATCTATTCTATTTTTAAAAGAATTATCTAATTAATTTCCCATATTTTGTAGGATTTCTAATATATTTTGAAGATGGATGCAAGTAACCTAATTAAAGAATAATCCCATGAAGAATGGAAGAAAAGGGCAGAATCGAAAAAGAGCTTAAAAGAGAAGATTCTGGCGACAGAACCACTCAGCGAGGAACTACACATCGCTCAGCGCAAAAGGGTTAATCGCTCAGCGGTAGAACACTTATCGCTCAGCGAAGCTACGTCGGCAAGCCACTTGCACCGGCGTAATAAATGCGCCAGCTGGAGCCAGCCTGGCGCCGCCATCCACGTCAGCGCCGCCCTGAAAAAGCTGCCGAGCATTTAATGATGACGCGTAAAAGTACAATCGCTCAGCGATAGTGTGCCGCCGCCCAGCAATTCAGAGCTTATCGCTCAGCGATGGTACCAAAACCGCTGAGCGATGGACCCCGAAATCTGCCTATAAATAGAGGAGACCATGCCATTCCGAGTCCATCCATCCATAATCTCTTCTTCCCCCTACATACACCATTCTTTCTCCATTTTGTTGTACTTTAAAGTTTAGTTTAGTTTAGGTTAGATTAGGAGCAAAGACAAGGCTTGTGAAGGAGCCGGAGATCGAGGAAGCTTGGCGAAGCCATGGCCATGATAGCGTGAGCACGTGTCATGGTAAGTGCCTAGACCTTGCCTCCGAGATTCTCTTGTAAGATGGATTCCTAATCCTCTTTTTGTTGGGATTTTGGTCATTATTGTAGTTTGCTTGTATCCATGTAACTATTGCATATGAATCTATCTTTTTCTTATGATTTGCTTGAATGGATTTACACCTAATGCTAGTCTTTGTTTAATGCTTTGATTCTTGATTTGGGATTTAGTTGTA
>QANU01045677.1:0-10788 GCA_003254905.1 Nissolia schottii | reverse complement strand
TACAATAGTAATCAAAATCCCAACAAAAAGAGGGTTAGGAACCCATCTTACAAGAGAATCTCGGAGGCAAGGTTTAGGCACTTACCATGACACGTGCTCACGCTATCATGGCCATGGCTTCGCCGAGCTTCCTCGATCTCCGGCTCCTTCACAAGCCTCGTCTTTGTTCCTAACCTAACCTAAACTACCAAACTTTAAAAGTACAAAAGGAATAAAGAATGGAGTTTTTGGGGGTAGGAAGAGATGGTTTGAAGTGTGGCCCTCCTATTTATAGGCAGATTCTGGGTCCTTCGCTCAGTGGTTTTGATGCCACCGTTGAGTGGTTAGCTCTTTATCGCTGAGCGGCGGTGCTGTATCGCTGAGAGATTGTACTTTTACGCGTCTTCATTAAATGCTCTGGCAGCTTTTGCAGGGCGGCGCTGACGTGGATGGCGTCGCCAGGCTGGCTCCAGCTGGCGCATTTATTGCACCGGTGCAAGTTGCATGCCGACCTAAGTTCGCTGAGCGATAAGTGTTATACCGCTGAGCAATTTGCTCTTGAGCGCTGAGCGATGTGTAGTTCCTCGCTGAGTGGTGCCTCGTCCAGAATCTTCTCTTTTAAGCTCTTTTCCAATTCTGCCCTTTTCTTCCTTTCTTCATGGGATTATTCTTTAATATGGCTACTTGCATCCATCTTCAAAATATATTAGAAATCCTACAAAATATGGGAAATTAATTAGATAATTTGTTTAAAAATAGAACAGATAAGTGCCATTTCAATATGTCCATTTTGTGTAAATTGGACACTTATCACTCCCCCTGACTTAAAACCTTGTTTGTCCTCAAACAAGAGGTAGTAGACTTATTTCACAAGAGATTAATGCTTATGAACAATCGGTTAATGCAATGAATTTAAATGTTTCAAACAGTTTAAGCTTGAGACCATGTGCGACACCATAGAATAACCTGAACAAGTCACATGCACAATTACTTGAATAGCATAAACAAATCACTCTATTCAATGTCTTTTCCACCAAGGAAATTATCTTTATGCACACTGAAACACCCTAGCTAGCTAGTCCACGCTTAAGTCGCAAACCTGCCGATTAGGTTGTTATCTCTTTGATTGGGATAGTACTTAGTCCCGCTTATGAGTTTAAAATACAGTTACCCAAAAATATGGACCATTTTAAATTTTCTTTATACGTATCGTAGTATAAAATATGAGCCTGGTCCTTGACAGAATATATATTGTAAGTGGTAGCGTAGCATAATTAACGAATAGTAATTAGTGTATTCAACATTCATATCAACCAAAGGTCCATACCATATATTCACAAATGGTTACACATGTAATATTATAGATGTTACGTACAATTACATAGTAGCACAACCATATAGCCTACTGACTAAGGACTAGTGCGATATCTCCATTGTAGCTCTGAGTTCCCTATTCCTCTGTCCATCTTCTTCAGGGCTGCTCGTCCTTGTGTTGCTTGCCTTGCTCTGACATCCTCTGTGTCCTCGTCGTGCTCGCCTAGAACCATAAAGGAGCGGGTATGAGAACACAAGGTTCTCAGTGGGAAACCTTAATCGTTGTAACTCTTTTCATACTCAATTATGATTCTGCCGATCAGGGGTCTCTAGGTGTCACAGTATACTATAGTCCTACTAGTTATTAATATCCATACTAGACCTGAGCAGCTTTATCTACGTCACTAGGTGACTGGGGAGCCTATTCTTTCATTATCTATGTCCTCTGTTCTCTAGTCTAACTTCTAGATCACATATTGTCACATAATTCACATAGCTATACTACTGTAGTAAAATCCTCATTTTTTTTTGAAAACCATTTTATCTACAAGTTTCAGCTAGCCTCCACTTATAACCGTGCCCATTTTAATTATAAGTTTCAGCTGGCATCCACTTATAGTTCTGCTCTATAAGGCTGTCCTTACAAGCAGTTATGCCCTCGTCCCTTGTAGCTGCGGCCACACCGCTACAACCACACTTACAACTCGCATCGTGGCAGCCAAGTAGCGCTACACCTGAAGGGTCTTGACCCTGAATAATCGCCAACCACAACCGAGGTTACCACCCTTTGATGGCGTTGGGGTCGGACCTTTGACTCGACCGGGACTTAGACCTTCCCCAAAAACCGAGCCTATGCCCTTTTAGAGGGGGTTTTCTCATCATCATCATCATCATCATCATCATCATCATCATCATCATGTACATAGTTTGATCTTTGATGCAAGAGTTCATATGTATAACCACAGTTCATCATCATCTTAAAGCAATCATATTCACAGTAGTATCATCACCCTCATCATTTATTCCATCATATCAAACAATCATTATATAAGCACAATTCAATACGTCATATCATCATCATCTTCATCGCACATCACATCATATAACATATAACACCAATCATATACTATCACTGCATATAAGAACGTAATCTCATGTCTTAAACATAACAAATGTCATATTCATATATTCCTGTAACACATAACACATAAAACATACATAGCTCAACATCTCGTTTAAACATATCCTTAACATAAATCATCAATTTCTAAGACTAATAAGAAACTTACTTTCCTCATCAATTTCAACATATATAAAGAACATAAATTCATGCTTTAACCGTTCTTGAGCATAAACAAACATCAAACTAGTAACTAGGAAGGCAGGCGTCTGGTTTCTGTCAGAAATTAGCGATCATCAACCGGAGAGGTCCAAGACCTTACCCCAAGCTTTTTGACAGTCCAAAGATCATTTCTCATGTCTAAAATTCCAAATTTTGACCTCAGCATTGCAAAATTTCACTTTTACCCCTTTTTGCAAAATTACCGTTTCGCCCCCGTAAATGTCCTGTTTTCTTTGGAATTTTTGTTCTCGAAAACCCGATGGACTCAAGACTTGCACTTATGGTTTTTGATAGTTATAAACCCATATTTTCTAAAAACAAACCCAGTTTTGCAGTCCCAAAACGTGAAATTACCATTTTACCCTTTTTCCTAAAAACTCTGTTTTCTGCCTGTTTTCTGAGAAAATCATCGGGGACTCCAAAAATCATAAAACTGGACATCCCCACTCAATTTTTCATGTAGAATCCAAAAATAACCTCAGTTTCTTAAGATAAAAATCCCAGCATATAGTTCCCTTTAAAATCGTGTAATATGCATATTTCTGTCTTAGGCGTTCTAAATTCTGACAGAATCACAGACAATACTAACGGGTCCAGACAATCATCAACCACATATATAAAATCCAAGGACACATAAAATCCATCCTAACATCATATATCCTCTAACAAAACCTCATACTCTCATACTTATTTTCTTATAAACATAAACCAATCCTATTTCTAACAATTATTCCAACAATTTCCAGATCTGCAAAAACTTCCAGATACAAATATAATCAATCACAAACACATCCTAACAACCTATATCATCTAATCATGAAACCACATAGGCAGTGGATAAGTCGGTTACCCACATCAAGGAAGACTTTGGAATAACGTCCTTTAGGGAGTCTTGGTGCTTCCAAAGCTTGCCTGATCGCCTTTCTCCATGAAAAACTTTGAGAGGGCATAGAGATGATAGCTATAGCTTATTATTGGTGCTTTGGGGAAGGGAAATGAAATTTTACTAAGGAAGGAGTGTGTGTGTGTGTGTGTGTGTGTTCGGTTTTGGCTTGGAAAAGAAAAGTAAAGAAATGAAGCAAGAAACCAAGAATGGAAACCGTGGAGATGGTCCCATGATGTGCTACGGTTGGCTTGCCTCTTCTTATATGGAGAATTGAAATTAAATAATTGATAAAGGAAGAGAAGAGTTGTGGTCGTTTCTAGGCCATAAGTTTAGGACAAGAATACAATTTGAAAATGATTATTAGGTGGCATCATATGGTAGGTTGAAAATGATTATGAATTTTGTTTGACCAAGCCATTTGGGCAAGCTTTTGGCCGTGTATTTCCTCTTTGTTTGGCCGGTCATGCTTCTTGAATTTTCTAAGGCCAAATTTCGATCAATTTTGATCGTGTTTGGTCGTTTAGCTGTCCCGATACTTCGCGCACGGTCATTCGAAAAATATTCTAATCACATTCTTGTCATCCTCTGATTTTTTAAGGAATAATTTGAATTAATTTAAGGTATTTGTGAACTTTCAATTGTGACCTTAAATTTTACAGAGATACCTTAGATACACTGTAACAACCCGACTTTTCTTTTCCTTTAAAATATTTAAAAAAAAAACATAATAATAAGGAAAAATGGGAGATAAAAAATTAAATAAAATTTAAATATAAATTTTATTCCTGAAATATTTATTAAAATAATAATTCTGTGATCTCGTGACGTCCGGTGACGTTCGGGTTAATTTTAGGTTATTTTAGGATTTAAGGATGACTCACAGGAGTCTGTAAAATATATTAAGGTGACAATAAATTCAAGAATATGTCATTTAAGATTTAAATAATAACAAGGATAATTAATAGGCCACAACGGTATGCCAGAATAATTTTAGGACGTCCGTACATAAGTAATTAATGAACTAACATAACCTAAAAATCACTAAGGGCAAAATAGGAAATACTCATGACCATGGGGCCAAGAAAAAGCCATGGCCAGCCCTTCCCCCATGCAAACCCGAAACACACACACCCAAAACACTCCAAACTCTATCTTTTTCATCTCCCAAAATTCTCTAAGACCTAAAGCTCCCAAAACTTCACCAAATTCAATTATCATCCTTTGTTTCATCATTAAAACTCACTCCTAAGCACATAAAGAAGGCAAGCAAGTGTGGGTGGTGAGTTTTCCATCTCTTGGAGCAAAGCCAAGTTTCCATAGTTTAGGGTTTTCCTAATTATGCTAAGGTTTCATTTTAGGTCAAGAAGATTCAAGCAAGCACACAAGGCTTGGTTTCCTTCCTTTCCTTGCATCAAGAAGCTATTTAGGAAGTGGGTAACTCTAGTTCCTTGCCTCTTTGATGCTTCAAGAGGTGTATGTGCTTGTATGTGTATGTATGTGAATTATGGATTTTATGATGAAATATGTTAGAAATTATGCTAGGACTTAGGAAGACAATTCTGAAGGGTCTTGTGACCTGGATTAGATGTGATTATTATGCTGGAATTATGTGTGAAACTCATGTAGGGTTCCATGGAAGTTAAGGTATGAAAATGGAAGAAAAGAGCATTTCGGTTTGCTTGTCTCGCACAGGGGCCGCTGAGCGGAGCCATCAGGCCGCTGAGCGAGATGAAGCTACGTGGAAAGGTGAAAAGATATTTTTATTTAAGTCGGTTTTGAGGATTCGAGAAGGCGGTCCGCTGAGCGGAAGGAATATACCGCTGAGCGGACAGCCTTAAACCGCTGAGCGGACCAGAGCCTCCGCTGAGCGGCTTGAGGGCCAGAACGTGCATGGAACCCCTCTTGAGGCACATAATCCCATGTTTAATATGATGACTATGGTTGATAATGGAATTATATGAAGTTTATGTTGTATGTGAGTATGTGTGGAGTATGCCCTGAACATGCAAATTACATGTAATCTGTGAACCCATCTGTAGCATTTCACGCATTCATGATAAAACAATGTTTAGAGAATTATAAGTAATAATGAGATAAAGAAAGAAAATGAAATGGATTGAAACGTAGAGAAACAAGTATGCCATGCTGTAGGTACATGAATGTCAGAGATGCTGAAAAAAAAGGGCTAAAGGCCCAATACTGAGAAAGGGCTAAAGGCCATATGTTGAAAAAGGTCGTGATCACGTGAGCCACACTATGATCCCACTTCAGGAGGTCCGAGGGGCATCCTGAATGTGGAAGCCCGCCACAGGTGGTGTCGATATGGCACACCTGAAGGTGTGCGGTTACCATGCCTTTGCATTGTCATACGGGGGCAAGCCTAGGTGGGGGTACAATATCCGCCCACTGTCGAGGGGTCCCGAGGGGGCACACGACAGGTGGAAGCCCACCACAGGGGTCACAGAGGACCACCTGGGGGTGCGAGGTTATTCCGTCATAGTAGTGTTAAGAGAGGACAATACTATGGTGGGAATAACATATATTCCAAAAGCTCATTATTTTGTAATGCATGAGCATTTAGCATGTTTATTCGGTTATGCATAAGTATGTGAAAATGTGCATTCTATTTATTCTGACCATTTTGTTATGCATGAGAGATTCTAAGCTATTATCCTGCTGTTATGTTGTTATCGTCAAGAGAACGCTCAAGACGGTCATGTATATTTCACGAAATGTTAATCAGCACGAGAACGTAGTAAACAAGAGTAGTACCCATGTCACATAATAATGCTGATAAAGGCGTTCAGATAGGCCAGATAATAAATGGTAGGCGGTGTAGCATGTATGTTCACTAGAGATCTCTGAGCGGCCTGAAGTCCGACATAACCTGTTGCATGACTCAGGAACTAAAGTTATTTCCACTGAGAACCTACCGTTCTCATCCCCCACTTTTATGACTTCAGGTACTGAAGAAGATGAATCTTATTTTGAGGATGCTGACGAGCCGCCAGCAGAGCCATGAGCGGCCGTGACAGGATAGGACATAGAGATAGCTGGATGTCCAGATTTTTGCCAAGGGTCTCTAGCAGCCCTTGTATTTTGATATGCTGTATTATAACTTATGTAGTTGATATTGTGCTCAATGTACATGTGATGTATCTTACTTATTATGTATATACAGCTTTGTGACTCTATGGGATGGACCATCGAGATATGTAATGAATGTTTTACTATTCTATAATTACTCGTTTTGTTATATTATTCTGACGCACGACTCTATTTTAGTATTTATATAATGTAATTAAAAGTTTTAAATTGGTCCTTATTTTCTTAAATAACTAGTTACGAAAGATAACGGTGGACTAGGGTATTCCGATCAGATAAAACAACCTAGTGAGCATTGTTTGCTGCGTACGGGTAAACAGTTAGCTAGGGTGTTTCATACACCGTTGCACTTGGAGGACAAAAAGGATCCGTTTGAATGTCTGCAAAATTTTTCGAAACTGAGCAGAATTTCTTCTACAGACATTTTAATCCATAATCTAGTGCAAAACTTATTTCCCTTATCTAATTTTGAGAAAATCTTTACTAAGGGAAAAAGCGAGATATTACATTCCACCCCCCTTAGAAAAATTTTGCCCTCGAAATTTCTAGGTCCACGTCTTTTCAAACACTTTGTCCTATTTCGGGGTTAAATTCACCTGCTTTGCACTTAAAATTCCCTTTTTGTCCTGATATCGACTCCTTACGGTTGCCGAGTTAAATCTTGAAATGTTTTCATATTTGTCACCTTCTGACAAGCTTTGTCCTAAGCCATGCTTTCTTTACTTCATGAATTGGGATTCCCTATCATCTTACATTTCTTGGTAACATATCCCCCACTGTCTGTAATTACCCAACTTTCGATTTTGTCTAACCTACATTTAAAGTTTTTCTTAACATAGTTACGTAGGTCGCTTCCCTTCTATCATCGTCTAAAGGTTCTGTTTCTTTACCGAAGTTAACTTAGACTTGCGTTTGATCTTTTGGTTTCATGTTTGCTTCTGATTACTACTAGATTTAGACTGGGAACAATTATCTTCTTGTTTCTTCCTGTACAACCATCACTAAAATTGTTACTTTCTCCCAAATCCCTTCTTGTATTAGATACATGTCATCCCACGTAACACTCCCAATACTCCTTCTTCCTTCTGGATATCTATCGGTGTAACTTTAAACCTGCCTAGATACTTCTATCTTTCATCCGAACTCGTTGCATAAGCTTTAGTATATCCACATACTTATCCAGTACTTCAAACTTTTAGAATTCCTCCTAGTAGGGGTTTAGAATTTGGTTTTCATATGGAAACGAGTTCTAGGGTTGTACTTGGTCTTAGTCGTTGCGGAAAATGGCTTAGAAGAGATAGGTTTCTCGTGAAACCTTGGAATAGTTCCTTTTGACGGATGCTTCCTATTCCTTAAATCTCCATGAGAGTTTATCTAGTGCCTGTTGCTACCTCTTAGGGTTCTGTCGCTCCGGTGTATTCCCTTTGGGTACGACATTTTGATTTGTTTCTTAGGTGGAATAGGATTTCGGATTTGCACTCGACTTTTAGTCATTGCGGGGGTTAAGTTTGAAGGGGTTATTGACCTTTGAGATCTTGGGGATACTCTATACAAGCAGCTACGTGTTACAATAATCCCTTTCACTATTCATCCTGCTGCCTTAATTTCTATAGCCACAACTTAAGTGTTTACAATTGCTTTCCCTTGATATAAATTTTAAACTTTATATTACACACCTAGCTCCTCCACTCTTGTACAGCATTTTTCTGCCACCCGTATCTCTCGGTGTAGATGGGATCTTAGCTTCCTTTGGGTCATGAAATTCCAAAATAGTTTTAAGGTAACTGCTACCTTGGTGTAACCTTTAGTCAGGTTGAAATTGGCATTTTCTCTTAGGAGTCTAATCGTGTTCCCTTACGTTCCCGTTGTACATTTGATCTCTTCAGATATGAGTTCCCTGAATTTCCATACATACCCAACTTCCTTAACACTTTAGTTGTACTTTATGCACTACCTGTCCATCTGTTTTGTATCCCCTAATGGTAAGCTTGTCCAATAACTTACTAATAGAGATGGACAAAAAGGTGAACAACTTTCATTAATCCATTAACGGTTGTTCTAGTCAACTCTTAATTCCCCTTTGCGCATTCGGTTAATTCTGACACCAGGTTTATCTAAATACCCATTCATTGCTAATGTAAGGGTGCTTTATTCCGGGAAAACGGTTACACCTCTTCATCTCCTTTCACATCTTGCCATTTGCCCAAGTCCTATCGACTTTCTCCTTACTGATACTTTCCTTAATTCTTCTAACTTCCATTCCCTTTATGTTCTCCTTAGTTACTTACATGTACAATAACATCATTGATCCAGCTTGTCTTAGTTCCCCAAAGTTACAGCGTTATCTTATTTAATTCTTTGTCCAACCTCCAAAGTTGGGCAAAGATCTTGAACAGGATAGGACAACCTATAAACTCCCTCCGACGAACCCAGTTGGGCTTATTCACCTGATTTTCTAAGCAACAATGTTGCATAGCTTTCGTCTTTAGGTTTCTCCTTTTCGAAAATAAGACGTTCAATCGGAACCTAAGGATTCTTCCCCGAAATTTAAATATGGAAGGAACAAACTTAAGGAGATAAGGAAATTTGGGGTCTTTCCCAAAGTATTCGTATGGGGGTGGGAACATATGTCGTAGGGAGAATGAGAAAACAAAATGATCCTTGGTTTGGGGGTTATTTTCCTTCCATTATTGAGAAGTAGCAGCAGAGAGAGATACTTAGCAAAATGCCGAGTTTCTCGGGAGTAACGGATTACAGAGTCCACTCTACACTAGCTATCAAGCCCTGAATGCACTTAACAAGACGCAGAGTTAGCTAGGCTCTATGTTCCTGAGAAATGCAACAGTTGCATGAAAGCAAAGTGGTAGAGCGCATCATGCCACACTACTCCTTGACTTGAAAGACAAGACTGAGTGCATGGCGATTTATGCCAAACATGCACAAGGAACAATGACAAATCAGTGTTCTGGTACCAGCAAACCCTGATTCATGCACTTGGGCCTCATACATAAAGGTGTATACTATACTCATACACCGAAAATTTACAAGGAAAGATGCTCGGAAGCATAGGTAAGCTCAGTCCTCAGGCTCCAAAGGACTAAACTGCTCTGATACCAAATGAAACACCCTAGCTAGCCAGTCCACGCTTAAGTCGCAAACCTGCCGACTAGGTTGTTATCTCTTTGGTTGGGATTATACTTAGTCCACCTTATGAGTTTAAAAAAATAAAATACAGTTACCCAGAAATATGGACCATTTTAAATTTTCTTTATACGTATCATAGTGTAAAATATGAGCCTGGTTCTTGATAGAACATATATTGTAAGTGGTAACGTAGCATACTTAACTAATATGAAGTAGGCATACTCAACATTCCTAGCAACCAAAGGTCCATGTCATGTATTCACAAATAGTTACACATGTAATATTATAAATGTTACGTACAATTACATATTAGTACAAACATATAGCCTACTGACTAAGGACTAATGTGATATCTCTATCGTAGCTCTAATTTCCCTATTCTTCTGTCCATCTTTTTCAGGCCTGCTCGTCCTTGTGTTGCTTGCTCTGCTCTGACGTCCTCCGCATCCTCGTCGTGCTCGCCTAGAACCATAAAGGAGCGGGAATGAGAACACAAGGTTCTCAGTGGGAAACCTTAATCGTCATAACTCTTTTTATACTCAATTATGATTCTGCTGCTTAGGGATCTCTAGGTGTCATAGGTATACTATAGTCCTACCAGTTACTAATATCCATACTAGACCTGAGTAGCTTTATCTACGTTACTAGGTGACTGGGGAACCTATTCTTTCATTATCTATGTCCTCTGTTCTCTAGTCTAACTTCTAGATCACATATTGTCACATAATTCACATAGCTATACTACTGTAGTAAAATCCTCATTTTTTTGAAAACCATTTTATCTACAAGTTTCAGCTAGCCTACACTTATAACCGTGCCCATTTTAATTATAAGTTTCAGTTGGCATCCACTTATAGTTCTGCTTTATAAGGTTGTCCTTACAAGCAGTTATGCCCTCGTCCCTTGTAGCTGCGGCTACACCGCTACAACCACACTTACAGCTCGCATCGTGGCAGCCAGGTAGCGCTAAACCTGAAGGGTCTCACCTGAAGGGTCTTGACCCCGTAGTTCTCACCAA
>QANU01045660.1:37764-52195 GCA_003254905.1 Nissolia schottii | reverse complement strand
ATAGCGGAGCAAGTGGCGGAGGGTCATTTGCGGCACCACATTCCAGAGTGGCTGGGGTCACCAGACCTCCGGATATCAGACGAGGAAACAGGGAGGAGTTGTCGTACAGCACAGGCCCGAAGCAATCCGAAGCCTCCGTAGGCAACCGTTCAGCCCCAAACCCAGGAACCAGCATGGCACCCTCGAGCAATTGAGAAGGGTGAGGCAGGATGTGAAAACGTCCAACTGCAAATACAGGGGGTGAAATTGAACCAAGACTTTTTCGTGATGAAATTAGGGTGCTGAGAGGTGGTATTGGGGGCAGGCTGGTTGGCGAGTCTGGGAGAGTTTGTGGGTAATTACAGGGAGTTAACTCTAAGCTGGAAGCAGGATGGTGTGACCAGGATTTTAAGAGGGGATCCGTCCCTGAGCAGAAGCAGAGCATCATGGAAAAATACCTTACATGCTCTAAAATGCAAGAGTGAAGGGTATGTCATCACATCCCTAACCGTGGAACCAGAGGAGTCTCCTAATGGCCAACCAATATCCGCTGAAACTGAGTTATTCTTGCAACAATTCCAAGATCTTTTCCAGCAACCAGCAGGGCTCCCTCCCCAACGCCCCAATGATCATGCCATCCTCCTCAAGGAAGGGTCCACCATCCCTCGCATCCGACCATACAGGTACCCTCATTATCAAAAGACTGAAATTGAGAATATTGTCTCTGAAATGCTGCAATCAGGAGTTATAAGGCTGAGTGCCAGCCCTTTTGCGAGTCCCGTAATTTTAGTCAAGAAAAAAGATGGAGGTTGGCGTTTTTGCGTGGATTACCGCGCCTTAAATCGAGAAACAATAGCGGATAAATTTCCTATTCCGGTGATTGATGAATTACTTGATGAGATAGGTACGGCAGCAGTGTTCTCCAAACTGGATTTAAAATCGGGGTATCAGAATGCGAGCTGAAGACGTTCACAAGACAGCCTTCCGCACTCATGAAGGGCACTATGAATTTCTGGTAATGCCGTTCGGTTTAACTAACGCTCCCTCTACTTTTCAGGCACTCATGAACCAACTATTAAGGCCTTTTCTGAGGAAATTTGTCCTCGTGTTTTTTGACGACATACTAATTTACAGTCAGAATTTGGCACAACATTGGGAACATCTTCGGCAAGTATTCGAGGTCCTACAAAAAAATCAACTTTTTCTTAACAGAAAAAAATGCAGGTTTGCCCAAGACCAGATAGATTATCTCGGACATATCATCTCAAAGGATGGGGTGGCAGCTGATCCCAAGAAAATTCAAGACATGTGCGATTGGCCAATACCGAAAGATCTCAAAGCCTTGAGGGGATTTTTGGGCCTCACAGGTTACTATAGGCGTTTTGTGCAGAATTATGGACGAATCGTGTGGCCCCTCACTCAGCTCCTTAAGAAGGACCAGTTTAAATGGAGTGATGAAGCACAGACCACCTTTAACACCCTCAAGACAGCCATGACAACTCTCCCGGTCCTGGCCGTTCCGTCATTCTCCAAGCCTTTTTTTCTTGAAACGGATGCATCGGGTAAGGGCATAGGTGCTGTATTAATGCAGGAAGGGCGCCCCGTCGCCTATATGAGCCAAAAACTCTCCGATCGAGCTCAATCCAAGTCAGTCTATGAACGAGAGCTAATGGCCATGGTCCTAGCCATTCAGAAGTGGCGACATTACCTGCTAGGAAGGCGATTCACGGTTTTTACGGATCAAAAGAGCTTGAAGTTTCTGATGGAGCAGCGAATAGGTGGGGAGGAACAGCAAAAATGGATGTCCAAGCTGTTGGGATTTGATTTCGACATTAAGTACAAAGCAGGTACTGAGAACAGGGCAGCCGATGCCCTCTCCAGGAAATTTCAGTTGGCCCACATGTCTGTAGTGACCGCAGAAGAGTGGGAAGGGCTGGCAGAAGAGGTTAACAATGATCCGAAGCTCAGAGGCATCATCCAGAATATCATCGCAGGCCAGACCGTTCCAGCTGGGTATACTTTCCACAATGGCAGACTCCTACATCAGGGCCGCCTAGATATCCCAAAACAATCCAAATTAATTCCGAAGATTCTCGAAGAATTTCATGGTACCAAGCTAGGAGGACACTCAGGTTTCTTCTGCACTTACAAAAGGATTTCGGCTCTGTTATATTGGGAAGGCATGAAGAAGACTATAATGGAATATGTGCAGCAGTGCCAAATCTGCCAAACGAACAAGCATTCCACATTGACACCAGCTGGCCTCCTACAACCTCTCCCTGTACCAGTAAACGTTTGGTCAGACATCACCATGGACTTTATTGGTGGCCTACCCAAGGCTCAAGGGAAGGATACTATATTCGTGGTAGTGGACCGGATGACGAAATATGCCCATTTTTTCCCCCTAGCGCATCCGTATTCAGCCAAGGATGTGGCAAAACTGTTCGTCAAAGAAGTGGTTAAGCTCCATGGGTTCCCTACATCTATCATTTCTGACCGAGATAGATTATTCATGAGCACGTTCTGGTCCGAGATCTTTAAGGCGGCAGGCACAGCCCTCAAGATGAGCACGGCAGACCACCCTCAGACAGATGGGCAAACCGAGGCAGTCAATAAATGTGTGGAGACATATCTCAGGTGTTTTACGGGTTCCAAGCCCAAACAGTGGCCTCGTAGGCTGAATTGGGCTGAGTATTGGTACAATACCAACTATCACGGTTCTATAAGGATGACCCCCTTCCGAGCGTTGTATGGACGTGACCCTCCAACCCTCCTCCGAGGAGGCAGTGAAGTGGCGGTAGAAGAGGTTAGGCACCTCCTGGAGGAACGAAACCAAATGATAGATGAGCTGAGGTTTCAGTTTGAAAGAGCTCAGAATCGGATGCGGACGTATGCAGATAAGAAACGGCGAGACGTGTCTTTGAACCAGGGGACTTAGTGTACCTCAAACTACAGCCCTACAGGATGAGGTCTTTAGCCAAGCGTGTANTGCTGATTTGCTAGACATTTGGCTTCCATTTAGTAGCTTATTGTCATAGAAATGCAATGAAGGAAATTTGCATATCTCTGGATGCATTCTATACTGCCATTGTCCAGAAAAAAAAAGAAAGAAAAAAAAATCAAGGAAGGGATTCAGCTTTCAATCATAAAACAGGGCAACGTAAAATTCCCTACCAGAATGAGAAGATATAATAAGAGCGCCTTAGGAATCATGATAGGTAGAATATAAGCTGTCAAGTGTTAGGAAAATTGACTATCAATCTATCATACACAATACAAAGCATGGTTGACAAATAATCTGTAGTTCAATTCTGTTACGGACCAGCCAAGCCCAGCTGCCCCTGATTCGGTTCCTAGAATTAAGGAAAAGGGAATCATTCCTTTTCCTTTCCACTATTCTAGGAAGGGAAAGATTTGAAAATAAGTCAGAGGCAATTATAATCAGATATAATTCTGATTTGATATTTATTTATTTATTAAATAAGGAGGATCAATTAGTTGCACCAAATTAGGAGAGAATAAAGATTTAGCCATCATCCTTTCTCTCTCTCGGTTATATGAATGAAACCGTGAAGAGAAGAAGGTATTCAGATTATTAGACAGAACTTTGAGGGGACCAAGGGATCCATTATTTCCCAGGCAATTTTCTTTATTCTGTTTTGTTCAATTTCAGCCCTTGAGCTTGTTTAGGTTCTGCCAGGAAATTCCCCACTGGAATTCCTGTTATTCATCAATAAAATTCAGCAGTTTATTCATTATTTCTCTATCAATTGATACCAGTTCTTACAAATTCTTACTATCTCCAATGATTGAATTTAGTAAAGAGTAGCACCAAAAAGAAGATGGTGCCTTGACAGACAGGAAAAGCAAAGGCACATAGCAAAGAACTCTTGATGCTCTCAAGTGACTTGTCCAAGGCACAGTTCAAAGAAAAAGTGTGGGGCAAAGGATGCCATCTCAAGCAGCATGAAGAAAGCAGAATTTCCCTCACTCCTTGGCACTATTGCTCAGTGGACTAGAAGGACTTTAGGTAAGAGAACACCCACTAAGGCTAGAATATCTTAGAAAATGGTTCCCGCAGAGAAATTAAGACCCTTACACAATACCAACCAGATATAGCTCCTTAACATACTCTCAGCTCTGGAACCACCAAGCCTGCTCGATGGCAACTTGGCAAGCCTTCTGACCAGAGTNACCGAGGGTCGGAGTAGCCCGAAGTTATGACATAGTTATCTAATAGGAAATCCCTCTCTTGGCACGTCATACCTGACAAGCCCCTCCCCAGCCGTGCGAGACGGACTGGGTTATGAGTATGTACGCAGATAAAGATCTGAACGCGATTTTCCACCCGGACGAGAGAAAAGAAAGTAAGGAGTGCTTGAGCTTTTATGTCATGACATTTAAAAGACGGGTAAGATGTCCCCGAAGTTCGGACATATGAGAAAGAGAGATTTAGTCCACGAAGTTCAGACTTAAGCCTTAAAGTCATCCCCGAAGTTCGGATGTAAATGGTTAAGTCGTCCCCGAAGTTTGGACGCATACGAGCCTCGCTCCTAGTGTACCACGTGTTGTAGCTAGACAAGGGATGACGATCCCCCAGTCTACATAGGGGCGATGGCATACCAGAACGACAAAGGACGCTGCCACAGGCACGTAAGAGAAATCTCGATCCCCTCATGCATTATATTTCTGTGATATCTGTATAAATGTACGAGTATGTATGATTGTGTATTTATGGCTATGTATGCATGTTGGGTACACCGTCCGTGAGACACGTACGAGACGATCACTGTAGCACCATGAGTCGAATAACCAAGCACGAGTACTTAAGTAATTAAAGATTAGAGATCCCAGTCACCTAGTAACTTAGATAAAGCCGCCCAGGAACTTAGGCAAGTAATAATCGATAGGGAGGTCTAGATGCATGAACACTTAGAGATCTCCTGGACGGCCTGAAGAATAATTGAGCAACCAGACCTCACGACCCTATAGTTATTCACTGAGAACCAACCGTTCTCACCTCTACTCACTTATGTCTTCAGGTGAGGCCGATGACTACACCGCCGCCGAGGAAGAGGCGGATCCTCCGCAGCATCTTTAGAGATGTACACCCCGAGACAGGGGTCGAGACGGAACACTAGTCAGTCCTGGTAGTACATGACCCCATTCCTCTCAGAGCAGTACCACCAGCCCCGACCGAGCCAGCCCCTCCAGTAGATTCTGAGGCACCCCCGTACGAGAAGGATGTAGAGGCGGACCCAGTGTCCGTGAGACTGCGACCACCGAAGCCCAAGAAGAAAGGACCTCGGATGCGCGTGACGCAGGTGTACGGCCGTCGTCTGGCGCCTCGCACCCACGATAGCGAGGTCGGACCATCCACCAGACCCCGGGACCCACCCGATGTCCCGGAGCCCTCGTCAGACGGGGAGGAGGAGCCTACGGAGGCAGTTCCCTGGGAGGAGGACGACGACGAGAAGTGACCAGCCTGTTCAGCCCCCTGTATCTCGGACCATCTGTTTTGGTTGTAGTTGTAGTATATGTATTTTGTTGACTGTGTTTATTGTATATGGATATATANAAGATAAAGTAGTGCTTAAAATTGCATTTTTCTCAATTTCTCACAAAAGAGGATAATGTGCAAAACCTATTAATTAAGCATTAAAATTACACATTTTTAATATACAATGTTCAATTATAGAATAATAAAATAGGGTACAAAGTACACCTATCACGGACCATCCACCAGACCCCGGGACCCACCCGATGTCCCGGAGCCCTCGTCAGACAGGGAGGAGGAGCCTACGAAGGCAGTTCCCCGGGAGGAGGACGACGACAAGAAGTGACCAGCCTGTTCAGCCCCCTGTATCTCGGACCAGCTGTTTTGGTTGTAGTTGTAGTATATATATTTTGTTGACTGTGTTTATTGTATATGGATATATATGATGTAGTAAGTGTAGTTAATTATGTACAGACCAGGACAATGTATAACGATGACTTTGTATATAGTACTGTGGGATATGTATGTATCGCTTTTTATGGACCCTATCTAGCCTTGCATGTGATTGCTTGATCTTGGTTATGTATGATTATGCTGCTCGCGTTCATTTATTATTTGCATTATTCGTCTGTATAGAACATATGGTATAGTTCCCGCGACTGGCTCTACTTTACTGTTAAATGTTACTTGCAAAGAGAAAAAAGGGGTCCTTAATTTGAGATAACTAAACTATTTTCTAAAAGGAACTAGGAACTACCAGTATTCCCACACAGCAGATAACAACCTAGCAGATGCAGATTATGACTTAAGCATAAGCTGCTAACCTAGGGTGTTACTCTATGGCGTCGTTTGATTCATATAGTCGACCTCACCTAGTGAGATAAGACTCTGTCGTTGTTGTGGTTTCCTCCCAACGAGGTTTTAATAAAATAATTATTCAAAAAAGTGCTTTCATATACACATTCTCTATTATTTTCCTTATCCATCAACAATTTTATTCTCTTTACTTTCCTTCACACAATTTTTTTCCTCAATGTGTGTTCGTTTTTCTCCCAACAAGGTTTTAAAAAAAGTAATTACTCAAAAAATGCATTGGAACGACCCAAACGAGCTAAATATCCAACACTCATTCTCTTCTATTTTCCCTCTCCATCAAAAGTTTTATTCTCTTTACTTTCCGTTACTCCAAATTTTTTTCTATTTTTCTTCTCAAGGGTGTTGGTTATCCTCCCAACAAGGTTTTCAAAAAGTAATTATCCGAGAAAGAAAAGTGCTTTGAGACTACCCCCCAAGAAAACTACTAGACATCCAATACTCATTCTCTGCTATTTTTACTCTTCATAACCAATTTTATTCGACTTACTTTCTTTCACACTATTTATTTCTTTTTCTTTTTTTCCCTCGCTAGATGTTGATTTTCCTCCCAAGGTTTTATAAAAATAATTACTGTAAAAAAAAGCCAGTGGAACAACCAAAACGAGATAGACATCCAACACTCATTCTCTACCATTTTCGCTCTCCATCAATCATTTGTCTTTTTACTTTACTTCACCCCATTGTTTTTTTTCAATTTTTTTCCCAATTAGTGTTGGTTTTCCTCCCAACAAGGTTTTAAAAAAATTACTCAAAAAACAATGCATTGGAGCAACTATTTTTATAAAGCTTTGTGGGCAGTAACATGTTCGATTTTCAGTTTACACCATTTATTAGAATTGATTCCTGACCTCTAGAATTGATTTGGAGAAAAGTGAAAATTTATTTCTTTTTATCAATCACTTTAAAAACTATCAAACATAAATCACTTCACATCAAAATCAGTTTTGATAATATCAACTTTATCAAGAATTAATTTTGTAAAAGCAGAACCAAACACACAATCATCCAATTTTACAAAACTCCAACTAATGGTTAAGATCAGTGCAAATTACAATAGACCAGTTTTTACCAAGGAATTCCCCATTAAGGATCATTGGGAAAAAGAAAGGGAAAATGAATCGGACGATGCAAACAGTTATTCTATTGTGAACAGACTTTCCTGCATCTACACAACTTTGCCGCTATGTAACCAAACAACCATTGTTCATCATTTCATTTAGCAAATATCCATTGGAACAAATGAAATCCCAAGTTTCCTGTGATCTGTGTACATATTTTGAACAAAATCCACTTATCATTAGATCATTGATGGACGAGCATCAGCCATGAGCACAAAAAATCTTCACCGAAGAAAAAAAATCTTCATTACTCCTGTGCAGATTGATCTGGTCTCAACACTGAGAGCATGTCAAATTCAGGGAAAAGTGCATGCAACATACACATAATCAGCTTTTATTTGCAATCTAAAACAAGGGCTTAATCAAAAGTTTTACTTAACTCTTGGATAAGTTGTTATTATCCACCACCACTTCGACTATCCAACAATCAAAAGTTAATCTTGACAAGTTCTAACTCTATTTGTAGCACTACTCTTTTATAGCAGCTATAGTTTTTTTTTTTTCCCTCTTCCGAATTGTTCTTAGAATAACCAAAAAAAAAGTCAAGAAAAGAATGCATGTTTTTTTCTTCATGGATAACCCCCAATATCGAAAATCCAGTGATATCCAACTAATCTAGTTTGAGTCGAATAGTTGGGGGTCAAATGGACTTTGAATATCAAAATAATATACATATCATATCATGCATGCCTCAAAATTGTGATTAGAGAAAATATAGCACGTGGCATGTTATATAATCATAACCAAAATAAGATTGAAAAACTAAGACAAGTTTATCAAAAAAGGAAGAAAGAAAAAACTAGGACAGAAAATGCATTTATACCGACACACCCATCCCTAATCACACGCAGCATTTAAAAACTATATTTTTAAAACAATATGCCGACTACAGGACGCCATGGAGTTGGAAAGTCTTCTGTTCATTTACATCATCTATCGAGTGGCATGATCTAAAATGTGGCCCCATCACATAAAAGGTAATACTAGAAGAATACAAGGGAAGGGGACACAATATACAATATAATCATATAGGATAGCACTTTTAAGGTGATAGTTGAGAATCACATAATAATACAATGACAGAAAAATAGGTATAACTAGAGGGATAAGAATTAATATCGCTTTTTTTTTTCCACCGAAAAGACCAAAAAAAAAAAGAATAATTGAGAAAGCTAGTAAAGAAAATCTAGAAGACATTTGTTATAATTTATAAAGGCTACAGACAATATTCTTTTCATGGCATCATTACATCAACTAAAGAAGATATATCATACAAAGTAGTAAGCAAAGTGAAAGAAGTTTACCATTTCTTGTCTTGGGTGGTTTCATATTCCCACGTGCAACAGATGATGAAAAATGCCTTTTTGCAGAAGCCTTCGTCAGTATCTCATCCTTCTTTTTGGATATCAAAGATGAGTAAAGAATAGCATCAACAGCTTCGCGCTGCATTTTCCTTTTGGAAATTTCAGAAACTCTACTTTGAGTAGGACCTCTACCTTGAGCATCTGCATCTTTCTCTTTGTGACAGACTTCCATTGAGGAAGCAGAAACTTCTTTACAACTACTCGTATCCCCTGCAGAACACATACTTGGTCTATTCAACTCTGAAAGTTTTGATGCCTTATGCCTGCCACCCGTCTCTTCCACTGGATGGTCCACATTCCTTGAATTCTGAAATTTTGATTTCCTCTTACCCAACGTTGTCTTTCCCTGGTTGATCTTCATTTTGTCTTTTCCTTCTCTTCCACAGTTGCAAACCTGTTGATCCATGATTGTAACCATACCATCAGAGGAGCTTCTGCTTTCACATTTTGCAACTACACACATCATGTCCTTAATGGAAGTACGTTCTTCTTGGGAACTCCTTTCCTTAGGTAAAGCATCTTTTCCCAAAGCTGAAAAAGCATTCACATCCCCATTACCCTTATTCTTATCCTTAAATTCAGAAGCAATGCATATATTTTTCCTCCCAAAGGTATCCTTGACATTGACCAATTTAGTTACATCCCGACCATCATCCTTAACCTTTTTCATGTGCTTCAGTTGTCTTGCATCATTATCAGAATTCTCAAGAAAGCATTTACTTTTTTTAGGAGCTGTTTTGAACAATGAATTATATGGCATTTTCGCAGTCATGACCAAGTTTCTTTCTTCAGCATCCTTCACAAGAGCAGCCCAGTTACGGTTTGTTTGTAAAGTCCTTGCATTGCCAAAAATCCAAAGTGACAACTTGGCCCTTGTTAAGGCAACATTCATCCGTCTTACATCCGCTACAAATCCAATAGTTCTAGAGTTGATTTCAGATGCAGCCGTGCTCGAATGGGCTGCTCTTACAGTAGACAGTAACAATATATCCACCTCTCGACCTTGGAAACCATCCACAGTGTTAAATTCGATTTCAGCTATACTTGAAGATCCAAATGCATTAAGAAAACGAGATCGTAGAAGAGAAAGTTGAGACTTGTATGGAGTAATAATGCCAATTCTTCCACCAATAAATTCAGTTGGGTACCTTAGGAGGCATTCATAGAGTTTTGTAAAGCAGTCACCAAAACAAACAGAACGGAAAGAGAATTAGATAGTAAATTTTACCTTTTCTTGAAAAACCCAAGTACTTCAACAGCAGCATCAGCCTCATGCTCATTACAAAGTGACATTGCACCGGAGTTTTTCCCACGGACCTCCCTACCATCACTGATATCAAAGAATACATAAGGTCCAAGACCCTTCGTCTGATGAAATGGTGCTGATTTGCTAGACATTTGGCTTCCATTTAGTAGCTTATTGTCATAGAAATGCAATGAAGGAAATTTGCATATCTCTGGATGCATTCTATACTGCCATTGTCCAGAAAAAAAAAGAAAGAAAAAAAAATCAAGGAAGGGATTCAGCTTTCAATCATAAAACAGGGCAACGTAAAATTCCCTACCAGAATGAGAAGATATAATAAGAGCGCCTTAGGAATCATGATAGGTAGAATATAAGCTGTCAAGTGTTAGGAAAATTGACTATCAATCTATCATACACAATACAAAGCATGGTTGACCAAATAATCTGTAGTTCAATTCTTACTATCTCCAATGATTGAAATTAGTAAAGAGTAGCACCAAAAAGAAGATGGTGCCTTGACAGACAGGAAAAGCAAAGGCACATAGCAAAGAACTCTTGATGCTCTCAAGTGACTTGTCCAAGGCACAGTTCAAAGAAAAAGTGTGGGGCAAAGGATGCCATCTCAAGCAGCATGAAGAAAGCAGAATTTCCCTCACTCCTTGGCACTATTGCTCAGTGGACTAGAAGGACTTTAGGTAAGAGAACACCCACTAAGGCTAGAATATCTTAGAAAATGGTTCCCGCAGAGAAATTAAGACCCTTACACAATACCAACCAGATATAGCTCCTTAACATACTCTCAGCTCTGGAACCACCAAGCCTGCTCGATGGCAACTTGGCAAGCCTTCTGACCAGAGTAGCTTCATTTGACCCGCATCAGACACACAACACAAGAAAGATCTCAATTCTCAAGTGAAAAAGGAAAAAAAAAATTCATTATTTTATATGAAACGAGAAAATTATTACAGAAGGAGGATAAGATATCTTCCTTAACCTAGAAGTAAAAGGAAACCACGAGTTCTCCAATCCCTTTGCATACAAACTCATTATTTTAAAAGAGCTCTCCGATCCTTTTGCATATCTATCAACATGACTCCTAAAGAAAAACCATGAGCACCAAAGAGCTGACAATAAAATTTCAAAATTTAAGTTTCCCCACTTAAAATCAAGCATTCTATTTCAGCCAAATACCAGAAAACTAACTCCGTGGTCCTTTCTTTGAAGCTTCTACAACTAATCAAAAGAAATGGCTATGAGATCTAATTTAGGACACTCCCATCACAAGTTTCACCAAACACACAAAATGCATATTCCATAAGGAAATGGTTTCCTAATAGAGCAATACATCACACACATCTCCTATGGGTATATTTCAGTCTATGATTCATTAAACACCTATCCCATAATCAGATTTCTTTTATCAAATTCAGTATATCTCCTAAATCCTCAATAATAAATAAAATTGCATATCAGAACTTCCGTATTTGATTGAACCAATCAAACAGCAATAAAAATAAAATAAAATAAAGTGGTTTGATCATATGCTAACACCCAATAAACAACAAATTTCAAGCCTAAACTTATCAGTCTCACCTAAATATATGGCATGCAATGAGGCTGCAAAGTAAGGATGCTATCAAGAACCATCTCTACCAAAAGTAAGTAGATGGGTAGAGGCACGTGAATGATTTTATATCTATTATGCTCTCGCAAAAAATCTCATAGATACCAGTTGTTACAGTTTGAAACGCGGTCAATGCACAAGCCCGCCTAACTTGTGCAGAAATCCAACTTATTTAATTTAGAATGATGGGGACATCAAGGATCGAAATCTACTTGGTCATAGAAGCTCTAATTCCATATCTAGAATCATCTCTTCCAAAAGCTTAAGTCGTTGAGTAGAGACACATCAACGGTTTTTATATCTAACAAATGCAAACCACCTAAGCTCCAGTGGCAAACTAATACCTGTTCAGTAAGCATAATTACAGGATGCCCAGCCCTTTGTAAACGTTCAAACATGCTGCACTCGTAAAGAAATTTACTCGCGACATTTGAGAGGACAGTTGCAGGAAGCTGCTTTGGGTCACCAACCTTAAATACATACGAAGGTCAGTATAACTTCTTACCGTATAGCAGAAGTTCAAAAGTTTTTTAGTATGCTTACCATTATGCATTTGGTTCCACTTGACTTTAAAAGCTGAAGAGGAATTAGAGTAGCAGGCTCTAAAGCCTATTGAAAAAATACAGGTCAGAAGGTAAAAAAGGAAACTAGACAATTGCAGATAAACTATTTACAGAAAAACATATGTTTACTTGGGCAGCTTCATCAACGACAACAGCGTCAAAGAGAGTATGTTCAGATGGACCACCAAACTTAGAGCTTAGCATTGTCTCGGAGCAAACTCCATACAGATCACCACCACAGCCACTTAATGTAGTTACTACTATTTCAGCTTCCCTTAGTATAGATTTCCGTAGCTTATTTCTTAGAGTCCTGGTTTCTTCATTGACTTTTTTCTCCTGAGCCTGAACATTACTAAGATCTTTATATATTTGTCTTTTCTGTTCATAAAGTTTTCTCAGCTTCACTTCAATCTCTGCATCAGACATTTCCTTCCCATCCCCCATATGAGAGTCATCATGGAGGTGACTTTTGACATTAGAATTTCCATCGCTTAAGTTAGCACGTTTGGCTTCATAGAACCTAATAGAATCAACTGATTTCTCTAAATTAGACCGAAGCACCGCTGACAAATCTACCTTCAAATCATTCTTCCCATCATTCAAATGCATCCTCTCTTCCGCCACACGTTGATCAACAAGTGTATCAATAAAGAATGGCTGTGAATTTGGATGGACTGTTTTTGCATTTCCAACCCTCACAAGATAAGGTTTGTACATTTTCCCGTTACGGCCATAAAGACCATGGCTAGAAATTCTTGACACCAACTCATCCACTGCAGCATTAGATTGAGCACAGATAAGCACTCTTTGTCTCACACAGTTTCCAAAATATTTTGATGAACCGACATCATCACTCAATTGTCTCGCCAAGGCTGCATCCTGCCATGCCCTTGCAATTGCAGCACTCTGGCTAATCTTTGGTCTTGAAAAGGGAGAAAAAGAATTTTGCTTGAACTCTTCATCTAAAGGATTTTCTAGACAATTCATCTTCTGTGGAGCAGAAGCTAGAAGGGCACTGACAATTGCAACAATAGTTCGCGTCTTCCCAGTTCCTACATTTACATAAGCACAAATGCAAACTTGTGTTAAAAATTACTAAAGTTATAAGACCTTCCAAGTATAAAGACAAGGTGGAACGAGTACCTGGAGGACCCTGAATAAGAGATAGTTCAACATTTTTCTTTGGTTTCACCCTTCCATTAGCAACACTTATTGCTTGAAGTTGACTGACATTAAATGATGACTTCAGAGTTTGCTGCAATGACTGGCACAACTTACTGAGACCTACTTCTTTAGATTCATCAAGACAATAAGAATCATTGCTAGGATTTAAAATAAGTGGAAGCAACGGGATGCCTTTCACAGATGACAATGCATGAAATTCTCGAATTTGTGAGGTAATGCTCATTATCCGGCATGCATGCCATTTACTTCGTTCAGTGAGATTCCTTCTAGCAAGATTTAAACGTGAAGAACCATTTTGAAAATAGAACCTGATAAGAACTATACTTAAACTTCTTTTATTGTCTTTTTCACGCCTCTCAACCTGCAAACACATTAACTGCATTAGCATGACAGATTTGTTTGGCTGCATGGTTCTAGTTGCATTGCTGAGCAGTACCATGCTGGTTTGAGGGGTTTTTTTGGGCCAAGGTTCAATGTTAGCTTTAGCCACACTTGTGAGCCAATATACTTAGTTCATAAAAAAGGTACAAAAAAAATGCAAGTCAACTTGGATATTAATTTATAAAAATTGGCAGTCAGCCAAAATCAACTTTACAATTTATGAAATCTACTTACCCGTGAAACAAGATGACTGACTATTTGGAATGGTTTTATTTCTGATAGAAAAGTTTCTAAGCATGAAACTAAGATATTAGGACAACAAAAACAAAAAACAAAAACAAGATCTTTCATCAAACATGGTTTGATGAAACACTAGGTTAGGATATCAACAAAACATGATGTGCCAAAAAAGTGGATCCCAAATTCAAAGTCAGTATTTGTGAGAAACACTCAGGCAATGCTTGGCTGAGCAGGTGAAGAGAGTGAGGACAGTAGTGAAAATGGAGTGGGGAAGAAAGGTTCTAACTTTTCACCAGACTCACTTCCTACTCGGCTGGAGTGGCCATAACATTGAGCTGGACTAAAGAGTTATGTTACA
>QANU01045660.1:17327-29532 GCA_003254905.1 Nissolia schottii | reverse complement strand
GTTGTAAGAACTAGTATCTGATTTAATGAAAATACTGAATATGCTGCGGAATTTATTGAATAAAAACAGGAATTCCAATGGGGAATTTCCTGGCAGAACCTAAACAAGCCCAAGGGCTGAAAATAAAGAAAACAGAATTAAGAAAATTGCCTGGGAATTAATGGATCCCTTGGTCCCCTTAGAGTTCTGGCTAAAAGTCTGAATGCCTCCCTCTGCCCTCACGGTTTCCTCAAATACAATCAGCCAAAGAGAATCAATGCTGAAAATCCTAAAATCCCTCACCTTCCCCTTTTATCTGCAACTACTTATTTTATCTAATAACAATAAAATAACACAGCTCATCAATCAGATGCTATCTGATTTAAATTCAAAATAATTATCATGCTGATTTATTCTTTCCTCTTCTGGTATAATGATACGGAAAAGGAATAATATCCTTTCCTTTCTTAACCGAATCAGTGGCTGGCGGTGGCGGGTATGTAACACATGTCCACAAAATATAACGATCAAATTCACTTGATCTGATTGTAGATAAAAAGAACTTGGTCTAGCTTAAAAGCTACATTTTTAAGGTTCTTGTATGTTGCTACAGTAGGAAGGCCAGAACTCTGCTACAGTATGTTGCTTTTGCAATTTGCTGATGAATTTAAGTAAAGGCAAAAGCCCAGCTCTTCAAGGGCATATATTCACTACCAAAAAATGCTATAACAGTGTGTTATGGCTTCTCTCTATGGTGGATCTACTCAGTTATTTTAAGGGGGTTTACATTTCTAGTATGCAAAGAGAATGGATAACGTTGTTCCTTTTTTAAGCCATTATGGCTCCTGTTTGAGGATCATTGTGATTCCTCTTAGTTTACTTCTCTCTTCTCACTAGTGAAATTTCCTCTTCTACACAAATGAACACACAAAGAAGATAAGTAAAGGGGTTACCACCAACCAAATACAACATTGGCTGAAAATATTACCAGTTTAATAGCATGTATGAGGCCCAAAATAATTGCATACAATGAGGGCTTGTGCGAGCATAGAAACTTTAATCCACATGAAAGACCCCGGGTATCTGAAACTTGTTCCAACACAGATTTTCCAAACTGCCTAACATCCTGCATGGGAAAGAAAAAAAATGCTTTATGACTGCCATATTAAACAAATAAGAAAAAGAATGGGAACAAAATTCATCAGTTTTCAACAAGGGTGACAGGCAAGAATATGATCTACAAGCTCTACACAAATTTGGCATATTACATCATTTGGATCCAAAAGCAAAAGGATCAAGCTTTCACTCATTAGTGGTTCCCAAGTCCACTGACTTTGAAGTTCTCCTTGGCCCATCCGAACTAAAAAATATGCAGTTAACCTGTGGTTCAACTCCAGATTAATTAGTCAAGAATTTTTTTGAAAAATAATTAGCCAATAAATTGAAAGACCCTTATCCTAAAACAACAAGATGCTCTAACTTTATTTAGCATAACATAAGTATAAAGTCAAGCTAGTCTTACGCACCTTTTAAATGTTCTTATTAAGGGAAGAGACATTGACAACACTTCAACTGAGTTTTTTGATTTTTTCCCATCTCCACCATCATCAGAACCAGTTGGGACCTTCCAGTCAAATGAGCAGGAAATTTCTGCAGCACAAGTTGAAAGGTGAGATCTGACTGGAAGCAGCATTTCTGCACTGTTCTCAAGTTCTACCATCGGAAAACGAGATCGTGCCCAGAAAACAGCCTGCAAAAATGAAACTGGTAGGACTGACGGATTGATATTAACTAAAACATCAACCCATAACACTGGAATGCACATCCACTCATGGAACTCTTGAGAAGTTATTCTGGCCTGTGCACTGAATTGACTCCAAGAACTACTACCATCGTTCTCAAAATTTGGAAAAGCTGGCAGCAAAATATCATCATTTTCATCATCCAACTCAATGACCTTGTTTGCCATGCTGCTATCAATTTTTGGAGTTGTGCAGCAACTCAGCACTGAGTTTATTAAAGCAGCAGCATCTGATACTATGATAGTCTGTATAAGGTCAAATGCAGGTTGCCTTAAAGAATTGTGAAGTGAGCAGTCTTTCAGAGATGACACAAGGGCAGGTCCCCTGTTCACCACAAATGTTGAGAAATGATCAGCTAACTACACTAATGAATAAAACATTAGTCTAAGTATATCATAAATGCTTAGACTGTTGGTTAGCCTCATCCATACTATATTCACTGCAGCAGTTTGGTATTGAGTGTTCAGGGTTCAAACAGTTCAGTATGAAAATAGAATCCAATAAAGGAGGACATCCCCCAAGCCTTGGTGTTGTGGCAATGGAGAAGAGGCATTAAAGGAGGCCGAATATTATGCTTCACCTCATCAAAATCATTTTATTTTTTGTTTTGATTTTCCCAGCAATAAGCAGAATGCAGTAACACAAAAAAGCTTCAAGGGATGAATCTGTTATCTTTAAAAAAATCATATAACTCATTTTTAGTAAATTGTTATCAAGAGGATTTCCTTGCTTCCTAGAAAATAATACCAGAGTTTTTTCTGTCCAGTGCATGACAGCATTGTTAAATTGAAGTTTAAGATAATTTTTCAGTAAACTACAATTAGGCAGTCACTAATTTTATTTTTCAGAAAAGAGGGGGGGGGATGAGTGCATACCACATATGTGCACACTCAGAAGGAGGGCAAGGCGGGTTCATTTTATAACCTCGGTGTACAACAAGAAGTGCTATCTGAAAAGACAATCTTGTGATATATAACAACTGAGATAAGACAAAACAATATGCAGCATCAATTAATAAATACACATTACAAATAAACATAATGCTAAGTTTAAACGTAATAATAACCTGATGTGCCAGCTTCCTTGTTAGAATGCTGAAGTTACTGCTCACTGGCACCTGATGGAGGAGAAAATAGAGAAAATGCCTACGTTGCTTTTCATGCTCACCATCTTGCAAAGCTTCAAGAGACTAGAACATGGGATCAAACATGTAAATAATGTCAACACAAGATCAAGCCCTCCTTCTTCCTTACACATACGTACAACAAAGAAACAAAAACCAGATCATTATGCATACATGCCTGTAGGAAAGGTTGGAAAAGACTAAAAATATCTTTATGGATTTTCTCATTGCGAGTATGGAAACATTGACCAAGTAGAGTGTTGCGCATTACTCTCGGAGACAATGTAGACCTTAACCAAAGCTTACAACCTTGAACCAAGCAAAAAGAACAAAAAGAAAATGTTATGCAAACATATATAAATTTAAAAAATGGAATAATAAAGGGAGTATACATACCAAGCATTTCAAATAGTAGTCTCAAGCAATTAACAGCTTGTGAAAATTCACGTGAATCGCCACTAATATGATTGAGTATAATATCAAGAAAAAAGGGATACCGTTCCAATATCCCTTCTTCTAAAGATGGAGGCTCCAAGAAGCCAAGCCTTCACAACATGTACAAAAAAGGTATCATCAAAACAATAGCAAAGAGAAGACTAGGCTAGGCTGATACTACTAAAACACACTTACAGTGATTTGAAGCCAATCCATAAAGACACACGATCCAGCTCGGCTCTTTGTGTTGAAGTATCCAAAGTCGTTGGTAAAGCATCAGCCTCTATAAAGCCAATAAACTTCTTAAGCAATGGCTGCAAAGGTTCCAAGTCTGTTGCTCTCCTATACACGGACAAAACCATTGATCATTACCAAAACAAGAAATACTTCTAAATATTTCTAGCAGCAGAAAACTAGATCTGAATACAGTGACAAATAACAAATAAGTAATGAGGTTCATTTCCATGATTCCACCAATGGAAATAGGTAATATATCAAACAACATCCTACCATGCATCTGAACATAAATTCTGGCTTCATGTCTTCTATCTTTTTTTAAATAAAAGAAGGATCTTGTTTTGAGATAAGATATTTTTAAACTATTTTTCCAGGATTTATACACATGGAGAAGCTGCATTCAGAAAACCCAATTTCTATGGGGCATCATAAACTTCAATACAAAATCAGATTTAGTGAAGCTGAAGCTCTTTCATGCCAAATTGCCAACCAACAATTAGTACCTTAATTTTCCCATGGATCCTGCTAAGCGATATCCAACAGAACGAACACTTCTCTTGCAAAAAAGCAATGCATACACTCCCTGCAAGAAAATTGGCTCACCATACGTAAGCACTTTAAAATACTGAATCTCTAAGCAGAAACAAATACACAAGCGAAAAAATACCGGAAATTGTTGATGCCCAGACAAAGCTAATTCATGCTTATTGTCAATAGCTTCAACAAAGAACTCAAACTCAGTGAATAGAGGCTGATAATCTAAGAGGATTGGGAACATCAACACCTGTGACAAACAATGGGGGAGAAAAATGAGTTTATAAACTCTACACTCCAAATTAGAAAATTCATACACAAACAGAAGAAAATGAAAAAGATATAAATAAAGAGCACTCATAACAACAACGGGGGCATCTATTTTAGCACCAGATAAATCCATCAATTCCCAGTCTAAAACTATTCAATCTGCACTTCTCAACAAACTTTTCAGTCTAGCTAATATATCAACAGATATTGGTAGCTTGTTCTTCTAAATTTAAGAAAATTTTCAGCTATAAGTATAGGAAAGACAGAAAACTTTTGTATCCTTGCCTTCCATACAGTAGTTTAAGCTTTTGGGAAAGATGGTTTTTAACATGGTATTAGAGTCTCTATGCAACCAAGTGATCTAGATTTTGATCCTTGTCGGTGCCATTCTTCTAAATAAAATAAGTTAAATTTCAGCACAAGGTAGGTGAGTCTATCCATTGTCCACACTTCAAGCCCAAAGCACTTGTATGAAGGGACATATTATGCTATAAAATCATTCATTTGCCTCTATAATAACTTAATATTTTGGAAAAGATGATTCTTGACAACACACGACATTCTCAAGTCTCAACAAACTATCTGAACTTACTATTATGATTCCACAGCTGTTGCAAAGATCAATAAACACAAATGGAAAGTAACCAGTCACAAAAATATCAATAGAAAATAATAATAATAATAATAATAACAATACTAATAATAATAATAAATGTAATAATGTAACAAAAGCAAAACAGAAAACAAATTTGGATGCATCAATACGACATATTTCTTGTACTTAAGAAGCAACAAAATACTTTACTTACAAAGAGGAGAATTAAAAGAGAACAGAGGATGCAATTCCAAATTTCCAATAAATAGAATGTAAAGTATCGTATCAACTACACTGCCTCAGAACTGGGGACAGAGGAAAGCAACAGGAAACACACCTCGTACAAAACATTAACAACTTCTGCATTATCACGTGCAGGATTATATTCTTCCCCAGCTATTTTTGCATTGATATCTCTCAGGTGTAATGCCACCCTCTCATTATCAAGCTTATGCAAGACATCAAGAAGAGGACCAATAGAGCTAGACTCGTACTCCATATTATACATGTCTTGGGCTTGATGATGCTGATAAATGCATTGCAGGCAGCCCCGCAATTCATCAGATATTCTCATCCATAAATGTCTATGAGGTGAATCTTGACGGTCATCTTTGAAGTAATTGTAAAAAGTCTCCAACAGGGGGCCCATGATATCCCAAAAGCCACACCAGATATGATTTTCACCAGGCAAGCAAATTAGAAAATTATATGCATCTGCAAACCTGATAGTATGTGAGATTGTTATGGAAAACATGCAGGCTCGCGAAACCACCAAAGCAACACTGCCCCACAATACCTCAATAAGAACATAACATCATTCCTTTTATGCAAGAGAAACAATAAACCAATAATCATTTATTCGTGAGGCGCTTACAGGTTACAAATATGACTAGTGACTAAGATTTCATAAACAAATTATTAATTCTTTAAATTCTCATTCTTTGAGAATAATCGCTCTAAAGTTTGCTTTACTTTCAACAAATAGTAGTCAAAATAATTCCCACTCAAGAAAACAAGTTTTCCGAATACGAGAGAAACCTAATGGGATCGACATTGCAACTCCATGAAAATCAAAACAAACAGGGATTAATTGATTGTAACTTTAAGTCTTTCTCGTACTGAAGTCATAAAAAAAAGCGGGAAACCAGCGACAACCATTGTTCTTTGTGGAGGTGGAAGCGATGGCGCCAGGAGGGATCAACATTATCGTCTTCGTCGTTCTCTCCTTCTCCCTCGATGCCTCTCCAACGATCCAATAGCTCCCGTCTAGTCGCAAGTTTGTTCGCCATTGCTATTGTAGGGTTTACACCTCAGAATTCAGATTCTTTTTAAATACTTTAGTGCCGAGGCTTTGATGCAAGTAATATATACTCAAAAGGTGGAATGGAGGATACTAGTCAAGCATTTCTTTTCGTTCGATTTCGCGCGCCTCATAATGTCACGATAATTTTTTTTAAGGCTTAAATGTATTTTAGGTGATTACAAATGTTTAAAATTTAATTTAAGTCTCTAAAAAAATTAATTTTTTTGGTTATAGTCTTAACATATTTAAAATTATATTGTTTTAATTTTTGTTATTACTAGGACTCTGATTTTAGTTTTTGTTATTGGTAAAATTTTATTAATAGTTGATGTGATTAATAAAATGTTACGTTAACAACGTCATATGAACAAAATGAAATACACTCAATCCATAACTCATGAGTTAACCCAATTTTAAGTGGTGAGCATGTCATAATTTGGGGGCAAATTCAAAACAAATAGTAGGTTATAAACCACATTATGTTATGGATCGAGTGAGTTTATTTTGCTTACGTGACATTATTGATGTATCACTTTGTCAACCACATAAACAATTAACATAGTCTCACAAGAGTAAAATTTTGTAATTATGATATGTTTGAATCAAAATCAAAAAAATAATTCTTTAGGAATCTAAATCAAATTTAAAAAAAAAAGTGTGAACCCAAAACATATTTAAGTCTTTTCTTTATATATAACTTCTTTTGGTAGGGAAAGAAAAGAAAACCAAAACACAGCTTTAGGGTAATGAGGAGTAACATAGATGATGACGGTGTTGGGTGGCTTTGCGTGGTGATGGTTGTATAAAAATTTAACTAATGGGAGAGGATTTTCTCGAATGAGGAAAAAAATATGACAAGGTCAAGTGTTGAATTTAGACTATTCATTTTTTTTAAGTTAGATCTAATGGTCATGTGATAATCCTTAGAAGAGAAGAAGAAGAAAAAGAAAAAGAAAAGGAGTGTCTGCTCGCTGCAACGGCACAGAGAGGAGAGGGCACTGCAGTGACATGGGGACCAAGTCCCACATCGAAAGTGTTATCTAGAGGGGTCTCCAGCTCCCCCTATATAAAGAAATCTCCCATGAGTATTTAGACTCGTTAATTCACTTAAGAGCTTAAAAGGTTTCAAGTGAGTTTATGGGTATAGTGAGTTTATTTTGCTTACGTGACATTATTGATGTATCACTTTGTCAACCACATAAACAATTAACATAGTCTCACAAGAGTAAAATTTTGTAATTATGATATGTTTGAATCAAAATCAAAAAAATAATTCTTTAGGAATCTAAATCAAATTTAAAAAAAAAAAAGTGTGAACCCAAAACATATTTAAGTCTTTTCTTTATATATAACTTCTTTTGGTAGGGGAAGAAAAGAAAACCAAAACACAGCTTTAGGCTAATTAGGAGTAACATAGATGATGACGGTGTTGGGTGGCCTTGCATGGTAATGGTTGTATAAAAATTTAACTAATGGGAGAGGATTTTCACGAATGAGGAAAAAAACATGACAAGGTCAAGTGTTGAATTTAGATTATTCATTTTTAATAAGTTAGATCTAATGATCATGTGATAATCCTTAGAAGAAAAGAAGAAGAAAATGAAAAAGAAAAGGAGTGCCTGCTCGATGTAATGGCACGGAGAGGAGAGGGCACTGCAGCAACATAGGAACCAAGTCCCACATCGAAAGTGTTATCTAGAGGGGTCTCCAGCTCCCCCTCTAACATCCCAGTTTTCCTTAGCAAAGATTTCGCATAATAAACTCGTGAACGAACTCCATCAGAGGTTGGAAGCGTGAGCTGTAAGTGTCCGTCAAGCACCGGATGTACGGGACTATGCGGCTCAGGTAGGGAGAATCTGAAAGGAGTGACTGTAGAAATTATTCTATTCGGTATTTCCAAATTCTGCTGACACTCAAATGATTCATCTCGATCCCTAGAAATGGATGATAAACTTAGACCGGCGAAAAAACGGAAATCGGTTCAGTTTCAGACGATTCCGCAGACACTAGAACAGTCCCGTTTGGCCCCGTCTAGCCAGTAGGACTGAGCAGAGAGCCTCAAGTCTCGGGAAATCCAACTTGTACCGGGAGAAAGTCCCTAATACCTTAGATTAGCCCCGCAACCTTATTGGGAAGTTTGGGAGATAGCGAAACCGCAAGCGGNAAAATAAAAAAATATAATTTTTTAGGAATCTAAATCAAATTTTAAAAAAAAGTGTGAACCCAAAACATATTTAAGTCTTTTCTTTATATATAACTTCTTTTGGTAGGGGAAGAAAAGAAAACCAAAACACAGCTTTAGGCTAATTAGGAGTAACATAGATGATGACGGTGTTGGGTGGCCTTGCATGGTAATGGTTGTATAAAAATTTAACTAATGGGAGAGGATTTTCACGAATGAGGAAAAAAACATGACAAGGTCAAGTGTTGAATTTAGATTATTCAATTTTATTAAGTTAGATCTAATGATCATGTGATAATCCTTAGAAGAAAAGAAGAAGAAAATGAAAAAGAAAAGGAGTTCCTGCTCGATGTAATGGCACGGAGAGGAGAGGGCACTGCAGCAACGTAGGAACCAAGTCCCACATCGAAAGTGTTATCTAGAGGGGTCTCCAGCTCCCCCTTTAACATCCCAGTTTTCCTTAGCAAAGATTTCGCATAATAAACTGGTGAACGAACTCCATCAGAGGTTGGAAGCCTGAGCTGTAGGTGTCCGTCAAGCACCGGATGTACGGGACTATGCGGCTCAGGTGGATAAGTGCGGAGTTAGGGAGAATCTGAAAGGAGTGACTGTAGAAATTATTCTATTCGGTATTTCCAAATTCTGCTGACACTCAAATGATTCCTCTCGATCCCTAGAAATGGATGATAAACTTAGACTGGCGAAAAAACGGAAATCGGTGCAGTTTCGGACGATTCCGCAGACACTAGAACAATCCCGTTTGGCCCCGTCTAGCCAGTAGGACTGAGCAGAGAGTCTCAAGTCTCTGGAAATCCAACTTGTACCGGGAGAAAGTCCCTAATACATTAGATTAGCCCCGCAACCTTATTGGGAAGTTTGGGAGATAGCGAAACCGCAAGCGGAACGGTTGTCCGCAGACGTGGGAGCTTAACGATGTATTAAAGGTATCTGTGAAAAATACTTCTCCAGAGAAAAATTCACAAACACCTAATAATAATATTCTTAGGGAGAGGGAAATTAGAGGATCGCGACGGTATAAGTAGAATATTTTTTGGACGATCGTGCGCGACGCACGGGGACTGCGAACGAGCGAAACGGGACCGAGGTGGGACCCAATCTGATTTAGCACGTGGGGAGGCAGATATTTTCAAGAAAAATAATTAAATATTCATTGATTTGACTTGATTTGACTTGATGATTATCCAAACTAATTAAATAATTAGAAAATGAAATTAAAGGGACATTTTGGTAATTTTTGCCAAGGATAAAATGGTAAAATGGGCATTCAGCCCTTGGGCTATAAATACCCCCTCCCCAAACCGAAAATGACATGAAAAATTGGAATCCTTGCCAGAACTCTGTCCATTTGCCTGATCGACCGTCGTTCTGTCAAACCGAAGACTTAGACACCGCCTGCCTTAAACCCAGTTCACTTCCTCCACGAATCCCCTAACCCTTAGCCACGAAAATCACTTCAAAAACCCAAGGAAAGCTGCAGCAATTTCGGCCAAGAGGAGCTAGGAGGCATCCAAGCAAGCTAGGAGCAAGCAGGAAGCGTCAAAATCGGGAAAAGTGGGTAAACCTGACATAACTACTGTCTATGTGGTCTAGGATGCTTGAGGTTCATTTGTGATGTCTTCTATGTTAGATTATGCTAGGTTTTCTTATTTAATGCCTCTTTGTTCTTCCTTAATGCCTCTTTGATGNAAACCTGACATAACCACTGTCTATGTGGTCTAGGATGCTTGAGGTTCATTTGTGATGTGTTCTATGTTAGATTATGCTAGGTTTTCTTATTTAATGCCTCTTTGTTCTTCCTTAATGCGATGAATTGCTATGTGAATATGTGCTCTATGTGCTAGATGTGCTATATGCTTCATGACTAGACTGTTAGGGAAAATTATGAGCTTGGATTATGGAAATGATTTTGGAAGCTTGGAAATATGTTTATGGCTGTTAGAAATTGGTTAGAAATGATGGAAGAAATGCTCTAAATATTGCTCTTGAGAAACCTTGTAGAACATGGAAAATTGCAAGAATTAGGAGCTGAAATTCGTCAAGAACCGCTGAGCGGACAGGGTTTTCGCTGAGCGGCCTATGAGCGATGAGCGGTATGGGAATGCCGCTGAGCGGTCTTAGCGCTGAGTGGTATACCCTAGGCGCTGAGCGGCCTGAACGAAGACAGACTCCCCCTTTTCGAAAACTTGTCATTTTCTGAACAAAAACTTCACTTTTTATACTGCTTGCAATTATCCATGGATCTACTGATTTTACTAAGCATGTTAAATGTTATGATTTAAGGATTTATGTTCAAGGCTTTCTAAGGTATGATAAAGGTTATGAACTGAGGTTTTATGTTTAACGCATATGAACTGTAATTGGATTGATGAACTGTATTGATGAATGTGCTATGTGATTATGTGTCATGGAAAATGGTTTTACAAAAGGAAAAGAAAGGAAAGGAAAGGAAAAAGAAAAGAAAGGAAAGGTATCGGGCATGACGTCATTTAGTCCCAAAAAGGAAAAAGGAAAGGAAGGAAAAATGAATCTTTTCCTAGACCGTGCGCGGAGCCGGCAAGAAGGGCAAGCTGAACCCTGGGCATGCCTTGTCCCTAGCATAAGGACGGGGTAGGGTCCCCTCGACATCCCTAGCATAAGGATGGACTCTCTTATCGTGAGCTACTGATGGTTAAGTGCTGCCCAGTCTTCACGATACTGAGACAACAAGGAAGCCTGGCGCGGTAGGCCACCGTTACGGGGGGGTTGAGCTTGAAGTATGTGCTCTAAGTGATATAACTGTACATAAGTGGAGGTGCGAAGAAGCTTATAATTAAAATGGGCACGATTATAAGTGGACACGCACTGAAGCTTATTATGTGATTATGTGATTATGTGAAATATGTGAGTATGTGTAACTTAGGAAGTAAGATAGAGAACAGAGGACTTAGTAATGAAGAATAGGTTCCCCAGTCACCTAGTAATTTAGATAAAGCTGCTCAGGCATAGTATGGAACTTAAAATCAGTAGGGTGATAGTATAACTGTGACACTTAGAGACCCCCTGAGTGGCGGAATCATAATTGAGTGTAATACAAGTAGCGAGACCAGAGGTAACCCACTGAGAACCCATTGTTCTCATCCCCCACTCCTTTATGGTTCCAGGTGAGCACGACTAGGATAGAGAAGACGTCATCGCGGGGCAGACAATACGAGGGACGAGGAGAGGTGCTACAGGAGAAAGAACCCTCCCAAGGGAGGACAACTGAAGATCAGACGATTAGCTAGTAGATGATATAGGTGTATTTGTACTTCTATGTGATATTTGTATTTAATAATTATAATATTATTTATATATTGCTTACGAATGTATGAAGGACCGTTGTTTGTTATCTTGGCGAGTACTAATGATATCTTTATTTATCGTTAAGCATGCTATATTTCTGCTCGCAATGTATGCTCTAATGCGACAAGGCTCCTAATTTACTCTATGTGACGTATAAAGAAAGTTTAAATTTGGTCCATACTTTGGGTAACAATATTTTGGAAAAAAAGAAAATATAAACGGGACTAAGTAATCCCCACCAAAGCAGATAACAACCTAGTGAGCATTGTTTGCGACGTACGTGTAAACAGTTAGCTAGTGTGTTACATTTGGTATCAGAGCCAGGGCCCGAGCCGGTGTGCCTGCCGGGGGCGGCAGGAGCCCTGGTAAGGGGGGTGGGAGGTTCCCAAGTCCCACATCGGTT
>QANU01045660.1:0-16417 GCA_003254905.1 Nissolia schottii | reverse complement strand
ATATAAATATTTATATATATATATATATATATATATATATATCTATAATATAAAATAATTATATATATATACAAGCATAACAGTGGCCGAATGGCCACTGCAAATATATACGTATGTAAGCATATTAGTATGATATAATATATAAAATATAATATAATATAATAATAATGAAAAGCATATATGTATATATATACGTCCCAGGACATACATCCCCCAAAAAGAATCAGCATATATATGTTATATGAATATGTATAATTAGATATATATTATATAGTATAATAAAATAATATATATTATATATGTATATAGATAGTATAGGTACATCCCCCCAAAGAAACAAGAACGAAAAGTATAGATATATGTGTAGTACGTATGCTAATATATAGTAAAAATATATTATATAATCAAATAATAATAATATAATAACATTAAACAAGCAAAGATCAAGCATAATGCTTGCTTTTTGAAATGCCTATAAAGGCCCCTCCTAATGCTATTTCAATTTTTTCCTTTCTTTGTTCTTTGTTTCCTTCCCCCAGAAGCGTAGCTTCTTTGTTTCTTTCCTATGTTTTCTTTCTTTATTTTTCCCGTTCGTGCACATCGCGGAAGCGTTACTGGGCTCCGGAAAAATAGGATTATTAGAATATATAGTTGAAGTACTGATTAATTGTAATAGTTAGTAGCTAATTGTTTAGCTAATTAGTTAGTGGTTGTTAGTGGTTAATCATTAGCCTATATATAGGCTGTTTCACTTGTAATTCACACAACTTTCATTTCAATCAATTCTATTCAGTTTCATTTTTCTCTCTTTTCTCTCCCGGTACCATGGATTTCAACAAGGATGAATACACCCACGCGAAGAGGATATTTTCCCTTCATTTCTACCAATTCAGAAACTCGTTTCGAGGTGGGTAACTCTAAGCCCATTGTCTATGTGGTTTCTTTTATGATTATTTAAATGCATTTCTGTGTATGTGAGTGAAAAACTATTTTACAAAAACTATAGGAAATGAGTTAGGGAAGCTAGATTTTGATGATTTTGAGGTTTGGAAACCATAACTGTATGGATTGGATTACTGTGGAGACGAAAAATATTACGCGGAGCAAACCCTAGAGAATTTGCTCTCTGGGGCAATTTTTTTACTGTAGCATTCGATTGAATTCCCACGTATTCGAATGAAAGAAGATTTTGGATTTCAATCGAATAATTCAGGACTTCATTCGAATGAAAGACCGCGGAGGATTTCAATCGAATACTTGAGGATTTCATTCGAATGAAAGACCGAGAGGGATTTCAGTCGATTGAATCGCTAAGGGATTCGATTGAAAGATGCAATCGAATGCTAAACCCTTAGGCATTCGAATGCTCACTGAAAGCTTATGATTTTAAAGGTTCTATGGAATCCAACCATCATAGTTATGTATGTTTTTGTGTAAATTAAGTATGCATCATGAGGACAGGCCGTCGTAAGAGTTAGGACGACCTTAGATAATTAGAAGTTCATGTCAAAATTTAATAAAGATCGTAATGGAACCCCTAGGAAACAAAGAAGGTTTAGAAGGTCCCGACCCCAGTTGGTATAGTGGACCATAGTTAAGGAGTTTAGTTATATGATTAGGAAGCTCCCCTATTCTCTTGGCAAGGTCTTACAGACACGCCTCTCGCCAATCCAGCAAGATGAATTGGTTACGAGCGACGCAGGTAAAGAAACCTGATCACGATATGCAAAACGGGCATAGGCCCAAAGATGCAAAACGGGCATAGGCCCACATATGTAAAACAGGCATATGTCTGTACAAAGGATATGATAACCAAGGGGCCCCACTAAAAGAGAAAAGAGAAACGGACCAAGCGTGTCCACACCTGATCACTCATAGGTTTGGTCCCTCGCCATTCCAGAAAGAGGGGATGGTTGCACTAATTGCATTCGATGTTTACCTCCTATGAGCCTTTCATGGTTAGCTACCATACCGGTAAAGAACGCCGCCGGGTCGATGCAATAGTGGCAAAAAGAGGTTGTAGTCCGAGGCCACGGCTACAAAGGTGTAAGGACTAAGTAGGACGCAGCTACAGAGCGCGTAAGAGATCCCCAGATTCCCCCATGCACTATGTAATTAAATGTATGAAAGGATGATTGATGATATGATGATAAGTATGTATGTATGTATGTCTGCCTAAACCATTATGTATAACTGTTCATGCATTATGTATCGTCAAGGGAGCGTCCTGAGACGACTATTATGTCTTTAGCAGTAACGACATGTTAATAAGCACGAAACCTAAGTAATGAAAAGATTAGTTATCCAATCACCTAGTAAAGTAGATAAAGCCATTCAGGACCTAGACAAAGATAATAATCAGTAGGATTTTAGTATGCATGCACCTAGAGATCTCCTGAGTGGCCTGGAAGATAACGGAGTAATGAACGATAGATACCGCGAGGAACTCCCACTGAGAACGAAAAGTTGTCACCCCCACTCCTTATGGGTCCAAGTATGCAAAGCGAAGGGATCGACGCACGACCGTAGCAGGGTGGTTCCCGGCCGGAGCCAAGTGAAGACGTCCGTAATCGGTTGATAGATATTTTGTACTATGATCTATGACTATTGTTAATTGTTTGTATCATTACTTATTAATAAGCAATGTGTAATTATATGTTGGACCTTGAATTGTGCTTATATGTATATTTATATTTCTCCAACTTGTCACTACCTAAACTGCCAGATACGTTAGCATTTGCATATATATGTTTCCTTGTTCACCCACAGCTCCTAATTTGCAAATTGATACAGTAACAGAATAATTTTCAAATTGGTCCGTATTTTCAAATAAGAAATATTTACAAAGCTAAAAGTAGGGGCTAAAAGTAACCCAACCAAAGCAGAAAACAACCTAGTGAGCATTGTTTACTACGTACGGGTAAACAGTTAGCTAGGGGTGTTTCATTTAGTATCAGAGCAGTTTGGTCCAAGTGAGCCTGAGGACTGAGCTTATCCACACTTTCGATCATGTCTTATTATCAGCTTGCACGGTGTTTAAGTATTGCACCTTTGGGTATAGGACCCAAGTGCATAAATTAGTGGGACCAGAACACTGATCTGCCCTTGTTTCTTGTGCATACTCAGAATCAGTTCGCCATGCACTAAGTCTTGTTGTAACACCCTAGCTAACTGCATACCCTCGAGTAGTAGTACGCAATGCTCACTAGGTTGTTAATCACTTGGTGGGAATACTTATAGTCCTTTATTACTTTTCGAAAATACTAAGTTAAGGAAAATATGGACCAATTTAAAACTTTGTTACTGAGTGCTTATTTACGAAATATGAGCCATGTGTGAATCAAAGTATATAAGACAAACGATAGGGCTTATGAATATTCATTATCCCTAGTCTAAGCAATTACATAATCAATACATGGTCCGTTACAAATGAGTACAACAGATCACATAATATTATAATAGAGTTACATATACATGCCATAGTCATTGATACACATAATAAAAGTTCATCCATCGTATAACCAGCTAAGCATGTCTTCATAGCCTTGAAGATCTGTCTGTCCGTCATCAGTAGCTTGTTCTCTGTTCTTTTCTGATCCTCTTGGTGCTTTTCATAGCTCTCGTCTGTCCCTGGAAGCATAAGTGAGTGGGGGTGAGAACATTCGTCCTCAGTGGTTTACCTTGGCGTCGGGGGATCTTTTTAACTCACTTATCGACCAGGCCGCTCAGGTGTTTCTAAGTGAACATGCATACTAACATCCTACTGATTATTATCTGGCCTAAGGTCCTGAACGGCTTTATCTACTTTACTAGGTGACTAGGGAACTAGTCTTTCTTATCTAAGTTCTCATGCTTGTTAACTTTTCTTGCGTACATACATAGCCGTCTCGAGTGTTCTCTTGACGGTACTTACTTCATACATATACTTACATACTTTATCGTATACTTATGCATCACATACTTGTTCATCACATATTCATTTATCATATCATTGCATTTTCCTGCATGTCATACATTATGCATGCGAACATTGAGACTCTCTCATGCGTGCCGGCTAACTAATGGACCTGGGCGCATCCTGCTTTCCATGCTCTCGGCTAACTAATGGACTGAGGCTGCGTTGGCTCCTAGCTAACTAATGGACCAGGGCCGCGCCGAGTCTTCCCCACTCATGTACATGCGGCCAAACATCTATAACCTGCTTCTATCCTCTGATTGATGTCGACCAGGCAGCGCTATAACCTGAGTGGTTGCGAACAACCGCGGATAACTAATGTTCCGTCTTCGATCATCAATAGAGATAACCATCCACCTAGTGGGAGGGTGAGGGGTTGGCCCTATGACACAACCAAGTGGAGACCCATACATTATCATCATATCATCATCATTTCTTAGGCGTGACGTCACCTTTTCTCATTCATCTTTTCTTTACTTTCTTCCTTTTCATTCCTTTCTTTCTTTCTTTTCATTCCTCATCATTAACCAATCCACCCCTTTGTGGGGACTGGTGAGGGGCGTTTCTGCCAAGAAAGATACCTACTATCATATAACTACATACTGATTCCCTAAGGTTCAATATGCTTTTTAAACTTTACGTGATTAACCTCTAGTTCTCATGATGCATGTTATCATAAATACCACACATAAACTCTACTGTTAAGTGCTTGTTGGAATATAGGGGACATTGAAAACCCCCTTCTAGGGAACCACTCGGTAACTCTAGGGAACCTCCGCGGAACCCACTCAGTCACTCTCCAGGGAACCACTCAGCAACTCCAGGGAACCTACGCGGAACCCACTCAGAAACTCTCCAGGGAACCACTCACCACCATCCCAGGTGCCCACTCAACAACTTTCTAGACTCTTCTCAGTCACTCTCCGCGGAACCACTCAGCACCATCCCAGGTGCCGCTCAACAACTTTCTAGACTCCTCTTAGTCACTCTACGCGGAACCACTCAGCTCCATCCCAGGTGTCGCTCAACAACTTTCTACGGACTCCCCTCAGTCACTCTACGCGTAACCATTCAGCACCCGTCCAGGCGCCGCTCAACAACTCTCTAGACTCCTCTCGGTCACTATCCGCAGAACCACTCAGCACCATCCCAGGTGCCGCTCAACAACTTTCTAGACTCCTCTCAGTCACTCTACGCGTAACCACTCAACATCATCCCAGGTGTCGCTCAACAACTTTCTACGGACTCCCCTCAGTCACTCTACGCGTAACCATTTAGCACCCGTCCAGGCGCCGCTCAACAACTCTCTAGACTCCTCTCGGTCACTATCCGCGGAACCACTCAGCACCATCCCAGGTGCCGCTCAACAACTTTCTAGACTCCTCTCAGTCACTCTACGCATAACCACTCAGCACCATCCCAGGTGCCGCTCAACAACTTTCTACGGACCCCCTTCAGTCACTCTACGCGTAGCCATTCAGCACCCGTCCAGGCGCCGCTCAACAACTCTCTAGACTCCTCTCAGTCACTATCCGCGGAACCCACTCAGCACCACTGCTGGTGCCTACTCAGCAAACTCTCCAAGGAATCACTTAACCACTCCAAGGAACCTCCGCGGAACCCACTCGACACCACTCCCGGTGCCGACTCTGCACTCTTCACGTAACCCTCTCAGCAACTCCAGGGATCCTCCGCGAAACCCACTCAGCACCACTCCTGATGCCCACTTTGCGCTTACTTCCTTACTTATTTTCTCTCATGTTCTCGCACTCATCCCAAGTTCAAACACCACATATTCCAACAGTACACAAGCAACAACATGAACATCCATGAATCATAAAACAACGTGAATACAACCAACAGGCAACATAATATTTATCCTCATCAAATCCTTCCAGCATATTTAACTCCATATTTTTCTCATAATATTTCTATTTTTTTCTACTTGAAAATACATACATAACATACAGATAAAAATCCCATAGACAGGGGTGATCGGACTACCCACCTGTAGAAAAACCTGGTGGTGGTGAGGGAAGTTTGGAGTGAAGTCCCACAAGCCTTGTTGTTTCCAAAGCTTGAGCTTCTCCTTTTTCCAAGATGAAGATCCTTGAGTAAGGTGGAGGGTGATGAGGTTGTTCCTCTTGATTTTGGATGGAAGAAAATGAAACCAAGATGAGGAGACTTGAGGGCTGTGTTTCGGTTTGTGGAAGGTGGAAGGAGATGGAAAAAGTGCTTGATCTCTTGAAGGCTTGGTGGTGTTCTTGAGGTTTGGCTTAGTGTGTTTTTGTGGAATATGTGAGAAATGGGATTTTGCTTAGAGTTTTGGGAAAGAAGTCTCGGTTTTGAGGGGCTGATGGTGAGGGAAATTAATTGAATTTTGGGATTTAATAAATTAGATGAATAGTAGAAGGCATGGGCATAGGTATGACTAGTGATGGGATTTGGTTTAGTGTGTAAGACAAGTAAGGTGATGGTAAGTTTGGAAGCACAATTTAAGGGATTATCTTTGGATAAAATCCCAGCTCTAAACCGTGCAGCCCTTCAGTTACAGCTGCTGAAATTTAACTTCCTTCCTGGTTTCGATTCGCTCGTGTTTTATCGCTCGCAAAATATTCCGTTTATACCATCGCGATCCTCTAATTTCCCTCTACCTCAAGGTATAATCACTTCAAGGCATTTGTGAATTTTTCTCCGGAAGAGTATTTTTCACAGATACCCTTGGCACACCGTTAAGCGTCGGTAGCGACAAACGCCAGTTCAGCTTGCATTTCTGCGATCGCCGAGTCCTCCTAATGAGGTTGTGGGACCAATCCAAGGTATTTGAAACTTTTCCCCGGTACTGGTTGGGTTTCCAGGGACTTGGGACTCTCTGCTCAATTCTACAGGCTAAACGGAGTCGTTCTAGTGTCTACAGAATCGTTTGAAAGTGATCAGAATTTCGTCTGGCAGACGTTTTAAGTTTTCTATCCAATTCTAAAGGTCAAGGGGAATCATTTGAGTGTCAGCAGAATTTTGAGAAACTAAACAGAATAATTTCTACAGACACTCATGTCCTAGGGAATCAGGCTTCCACTTTCCTGACGTCTCCAACGTTGCCAGCGTTTTTGGGCATCCTTTCTTATCTTTAAGCTCTCGGGTATTCTATACTCCTTTTATCCCTTCTAGATTCTCCATTTTCACCTTAATATCTGAAGGTTATAATTCCACCCTCCATCGCTTCTGATTCCATATTCTCTTTTCTTCTCTCGTACACTTAGCACCTCTTTCTTCTCAAGCTTAATACAGTCCTCCAGAACCTAGCCTTTCATACTTCTCTAGGTGAAAACTAATTTGCATCAGTCACTCTCACACTTAATCCTCTTGATCTTCCTTCAATCTTATTATACTTAGGCGTATACTTACATCCTTATTTATGCTCCCACCTAGTTCCTAACCCACTTTGTATTCTGTGCATGTATCCTCATTAAAGACTTATTTATTCCACTTCCACGCTTAACCCGACTTTATATCCTCTCCTATACTCTTCTTTCACTTCTCTTACCTTCCACCCTTGAAATCCCCAACACTTAGCTTCTCGAGCTTTTACTTCCTAAACAGAATACGCCTAAGCACTCCCATACTCTTATCAGTTACCTAGTCCTTTCGCCTTTTCCCCGCACCTGCTAAACTGATTCCTGCGGGGCCAGTGAAAGTCACCATCTCTTCCTTTTTGTCTCCCTCGTTGCTTGCTGAGGCTAGGTTTGTTGCTAACCCCTCCTCTCTTTATGGTCTGGTTGTCCACGTCTCCTCAATAAGTCTTATTCTTCCCTCTTCGAAATTCCAAAGCCTAAAACTCCCTACATCTGGCACTCGTCCACCCTAGCCACATAGTCATAGGCATCCCAGTGCTTAACGGACCCCTGTAGTTCACGCTTTCAACCTCTAAAAGAGTTCGCACACGAATTTACTAGGCGAAACCTTTGCTATGGGAAAACTAGGATGTTACATATGTGCACAGGGGTTATAAAAAAATTGGACATTACATGAGCTCCCAAAATGGACAATTCTTCTTCAGCTTAAAGAATACTCAAGCCTAACATGAAGAAGTCACTTGAAGATCCAAGATAGATCCCAATTCAAGTGATCAAGTTACAATTTTGAAGATTGAACTTAGCTTGGATCAAGATGAGACCAAATTGGTTAATTGTGTCATGGAACTTGGTCCACAAGTTGAAGGCATGTATTCCACAATCTAATTGAGTTTATAAGTTATTGTTTAGAGTTTTTTGTTCATAATAATTGGCTCAAAAACGTGGCTGAGTTTATTTTAGCATAATTGGCATTTGTGGTTGTTAAATCAGCCTTAAAGCCATCAATTAGTGTGTTTTCAGTTTTGTTTTGGATATAAGAGCAGCCTAGCCATGGAATAAGTGAGAACTAGTGCATTGTTTTGCATTTAGTTGGTTCTTAATGGGCAGCCAATTGTTGAATGCTCAGCCACAGGTTACAAAGCATCTTTGGCTGAATATTAATGCAATTATAGTGCCTTTAGAATGGATTTTTGGTTAGGGTTTTTGGGGCAACCTTTAGGAGTTCATTTTGTGACTTTTGGTATTATGTCACACAAATTGGCAAGCTATATAAGGCAACCAAAGTGGTAATACGAAAATTGAACAAGATTCAACATTTCTTTGATTTCTATCAAACTTATTTGTGAGAGTAATTCTCCTGAATTCTTGAGTGATTCAAGAAGTGAGATTATCAAAGGACTTAACCAAATCCTTTGTGTGTTTTGTCTCCAATTGCAGTGATTCCAATCTTTTGGTTAGCTATCAAATTCCGCTGCCTACATTTCTTTCAGTTTTGCTTTGCAAAACTAATTTTTCTAGCCAAGTTCATCAACCAACAAATTGAAAGTTAATTTGTTGAACAACTTGTGTTAGTTCAATTTAAACAATAACTTTGGTTACACATCACAAACTCTCCAAGTGCGAGTTTTGGGCCAGGAAGGTGCAATTCCCCGGCCACGTTGTCTTAGAACAGGGAGTAGCAGTGGATCCCAGCAAGGTCTAATCAGTCAGGACGTGGGAGAGACCCACTTCAGTTACAGAGCTACGGAGCTTTTTGGGCTTTGTGGGATATTATCAGATGTTTATTCAGGGGTTCTCGCAAATTGCCTTGCCACTGACGAAGCTGACCAGGAAGGGAGCAAAGATGGATTGGTCTCCAGTGTGCGAAAGAAGTTTCAGTGAGCTGAAGGAGAAGTTGAGTACTGCTCCTGTGCTGGTGTTGCCTGACCCCCAAATACCTTTTGAAGTGTATTATGATGCGTCAGGTGCTGGACTTGGATGTGTACTGATGCAACGACGCCAGGTGATAGCCTATACTTCGAGACAGTTGAAGACGCATGAGGCAAACTACCCTATGCATGATTTAGAGTTGGCAGCAGTAGTTTTCGCCCTCAAGATATGGAGGCATTACCTGTATGGAGTTCGATTCGAGGTATTTTCAGATCACAAGAGTTTGAAATACCTGTTTGACCAGAAGGAACTGAACATGCGCCAGAGGAGGTGGACTGAATTCCTCAAGGATTACGACTTCAATCTTAATTATCACCCTGGGAAAGCCAATGCTTTGAGCCGAAGATCGTTACAGATGGCACAGATGATGGTGTAGGAAGCGAAACTGTTGGAGGACTTTCATGATCTCAACTTGACTGTGGCGTGCCAACACAACCGTCTGACGCTGTATCCACTTAAGTTAGTAGTGATTTCAAGTATAGAGTTGAAGAGGCTCAGAAGAACTGCCAGGAAGACACCTGGTGCAAGTTTCGCAAAGCTATTGAAGAGGGGAAGATCAAGGAAGTGACGACAGGGGATGATAGAATCTTGCGATTTAACGAACGCATTTGCGTGCCCAAGGAAGGCAGCTTAAGGGAAGATACCCTACAAGAAGCGCACAAGAGTCAGTTCACGATGCACCCCGTGAAACACCCCTAGCCGATTCCGTACGCTCGAGCCGTACGTAATACCGCTAGGTTGTTTACTTCCTGGTCTTTTTCTTTAGTTTTTCGAAAATACTAACTTTAATAAAATAGGGACCCAATTTCTCTTTTTCTTTTTCGTTTTAAGCATACAGTTTAAGACATAACAGCCGTGCGTGCAACAGAATAATATAACAAACGGTATCTCTAGTAGGTCGAACTTTAAGTTAGTGGATACATAGATTACACACATAAAGGGTCCTTTTACAGATACAACAACACACCATATACTAGTTATATTACAGAGCCCATACATATATTCGACAAACACATTTATTCCCTTATGATGCCTATTACATAGTCGTCTAAGTCTCCTTGTGCACATCTTCCTCAGGTTCCACCGCGTCAGCATAGTACGATTCATCTTCCATTCCTGGAGCCATACACGAGTGGGGATAAGAACGACTACGTTCTTAGTGGAAACTCCACGTGGCTACTACAGTTCAATTACTTGGGCATTCTCCAGCTACTCAGGAAAACCTCTACGTTTCATGCAATACTAAATCCTACCAGTTATTATCTTGTACCTACACCCTGAGCAGCTTTATCCAAGGTTGTCAAACTCGAGAGTTTAAGTAAACTCGTGGAGTCTCAGCAAACTCGGATCGTAAACTCGACTCGTAAACTCGTATGAGTTTACATACGTAAAAAAATATGTTATAAGCAATATAATTAGGAACTAAACTTAATTAAATAATGTATTTATAATTGAAATTGAATAATGTTAACTTTAAATTAAATTAATGAAAGACATATCATAAAATACACCTTAATGCATGACACTTAGTGGTTATGTCATACTTTATTTAGTATATGTATTATTTTATAGTTCAATAAAACATAGCTCAATTATGATAAATATATGAAATTAACAAAATAAACTCAATATACATTATCTAATATAAATAAAGTTAGGTAAGTATCTAACAAAGTTACAAAATGTGTACATTTTGAGGTAAACTCGTAAACTCGTAGGTAGATTTTAACTCGTGAACTCGCTAGTAGAATCGAGAGTTTACTTAAACTCGTACGAGTTTACCAAAAAAGAGTTTACATAAGTGTTAACTCGTTTTTGTGTAGTAAAATCGTAAACTCGTAAGATTTTAAGAGTTAACTCGAGAGTTTAACAACCATGGCTTTATCTACACTCAGGATGTCTAGTCTTGTCATTACCTAGGCTTTGTGCTTGTTAACTGTACGTTGTTCCTAGAGACATACTATTCGTCTTGGGACGTTCCCTTGACGATACATAATGCATGAACAGTTATACATAATGCTTAAACAATTATACATGCCTCGTTATCACCATATCATCATTCACCAGTTCATACATTCAATTATATAGTGCATGAGGGGACTTAGGAATCTCTTACGCGCTCTGTGGCTGCGTCCTACATAGTCCTTTCACCTTTGTAGCCGTGGCCTCGGCCTACAACCTCTTTTTGCTACTATTGCATCGACCCAGCGGCGCTCTTTACCGGTATGGTAGCTAACCATGTAAGGCTCATAGGAGGTAAACATCGAATGCAATTAGTGCAACCATCCCCTCTTTCTGGAATGGCGAGGGATCAGACCTATGAATAATCAGGCGTGGACACGCTTTGACCGGCCCTATGGCTCGATCCGTTTCTCTTTTTCTCTTTTAGTGGGGCCCCTTAGTCATCATGTCATTTATACAGACCTATGCCTGTTTTACATGTGTGGGCCTATGCCCGTCTTACATATGGTGGTTAGGTCTCTTTACCTGCGTTGCTCGTAACTAATTTGTCTTACGGAATCGGCAAGGGGCGTGTCTGTACGACGTTGCCAAGAGAATAGGGATTCCTAATCATATAACTAGACTCCTTAACTTGGTCTACCGCACCAACTGGGGTCGGGACCTTCCTAACCTTTCTTGATTTCCTAATGTTCAATTATGGTCTTCGTTAAATTTTAGCGTAAACGTCTAATTATCTAAGGTCGCCCTAACTCTTATGACGGCCTTTCCTTATGATGCATGCTCAATTTACCTCAAGTCATACATAACCATGCAGGTTGGATTCCATAGAACCTTTAAAATCATAAGTTTCCAGTAGGCATTCGAATGCTTAAAAACTGTGCATTCGATTGCTTCTTTCAATCGAATCCCTTAGGGATTCAATTGGCTGAAATCCTTCTCGGGGTTTCATTCGATTGAAATCCTCAAGTATTCGATTGAAATCCATTGCAGTCTTGCATTCGAGTGAAATCCCCAAGTATTCGATTGAAATCCAAACTCTTCTTTCATTCGAATCCGTGGGAATTCAATCGAATGCTACAGTAAAAAATCGCCTCCGAGAGCAAATTCTCCTGGGTTTGCTCCGCGTAATATTTTTCACTTCTAGAGTAATCCAATCCATACAGTTATGATTTCCAAACCTCAAAATCCTCTAAATCTAGCTTCCCTAACTCATTTCTCATAGTTTTTGCAAAATAGTTTTTCATTCACATTCACAGAAATGCATTTAAACAATCATTAAACAAACCACATAGACAGTGAGTTTAGAGTTACCCACTTCCTACGCGGATTTGAAGTTGATAGGTGGAAAGTGAAGAAAATCCTTGTTGCAATAGTATGCTCCAAGAAATTTTTGGAAGTCCCGTAGCGCTCTCGCGATGTGCTCGAACCATACTATGAAAGTGGAAATTTGAAGAAACAGCAGAGCATTTATGATGCTCTGCGGTTTGCACACAGGGGGCTTTTATAGCCGTGGCCCCCCTGTTGCATATACTTAATTATTTAATTATTTAATTAATTATTATTACATTATTATTATTCTATTATAATTATTTTAATTATCCTAACCCTTATCCTACTTCAATTATTTCTAACTGTTCCGAGTCCACACACAAGTCTCCAAAATATCTCAAATTATATATTCGCGACCTAGGAATTTTCCCCGGCCAGGATGGCGGTCCAAAACAAGATATCGGGGAACCTGTTTCTGCCTGTTATTCCTTCGCAGATCACTTTGGGCCCGTCTGGATTCCCGTTTGCACCCAAAATTGAGCACTGCCTTCCGGGGCTTAGCGGGGTCACCACCTCCTAATTTCTTCCAATTTTAAGGGGAACGGGTGTCCTAACTAAATTTTCTCTGACCCTAATTCGGGTTACTTTGCACTTTTTGCCTAGTCAAGGTTGCGGATCGTGCCCAAGACCTCCCTACGGAAAGTCGGGTTGTTACACCCCGAAACCACCAAAATGTACCATGATCTTAAGAAGATGTTTTGGTGGCTAGGATTGAAGAGGGAGGTTGAGGATTGGGTACAGAAGTGTTTGGTCTGTTAGAAAGTGAAGATCGAGCACCAGAAATCGCCAGGGTTGCTGAATCCTCCAGAGATTCCATAATGGAAGTAAGATGCTATAGCGATGGATTTTGTTTCAAGGTTACCACGTACTCGGACAGGAGTAGATGCCATCTGGGTAATTGTGGACAGATTGACTAAGGTTGCTCACTTTATTCCCATCAAGATGACTTATCCACTAGAGAAATTGGTGAAGTTGTATGTTAAGGAGGTGGTAAGATTCCACGACGTACCATCTTCCATTATCTCAGACAGAGATCCTAGGTTTACTTCCAGATTCTGGACTGCTTTTCAGAAGGCGTACGGGTCTCACTTGCACTTAAGTTCCGCGTACCACCCTCAGACGGATGGCCACTCTGAGTGAACTATTCAGAATTTAGAAGATATGCTAAGAGCCTGTGCACTGGATACGCCGGGCAATTGGGAAGAAATGCTGCCGCTCATAGAGTTCGCGTACAACAACAGCCATCAGGCCAATATCGGCATGGCTCCATTTGAAGCTCTATACAACAACAGCCAATCGCCGCTCTGCTGGAATGATAGTAGACAGTATCGTGGTCTAGACCCTGAAGAGACCCAAGAAGCAGAATTGATCAAGCTAGTGCAACAGAGAATGGTTACTACTCAAAGTCGACAGAAAAGCTATGCTGATAACCGAAGGAGGCCACTTGAGTTCCAAGTAGGAGATCATGTCTTCCTATAGGTTACTCCGGCAACAGGTATTGGAAGGTCTTTGAAGATCAGGAAGCTGCACCCCCGATTCATTGGACTTTTCCAGATCTTGGAACGCATTGGACCTGTCGCATATCGGATAGCTCTTCCACCGAGTTTGGCCAACATCCACAATGTCTTTCACGTCTCTCAACTACGCAAGTACTATGCGTCCCTCGAGCATGTACTGGAACCAAAGCAGCTACAGTTGAGAGAAGATTTAGCCCTACCACTCACCCCTCAGTGAGTCATTGATCACAAAACACACCAGACACGCCACAAGGAGATTCCTATGGTACGAATTGTATGGGCTAATGGGGAACTAGAAGAGCAGATCTGGGAGCTAGAGGACAACATGAAGAAGGCCTACAAAGAGTTGTTTGAAAGGTACGAGCTATCCTTATGTCTAAATTTCGAGGACGAAATTTTTCTAAGGGGATGGAATGTAACATCCCGTTTTTCCCCTCAGGGAAAAGTTTGTCAAAATTAAATAAAATAAATTCTAAGACAATTTAGAAAGGTTAGAGAAGTGTGACGAAGACCCTCTCTCTGACCTCTGATGGCTGGGTTTTGATGAAGACAAGAACATCAACAAAAAACAAGAAAAAGGCAAAGACACAACCGATGAATTGCAACGATCAACCGATCATCATATTGAAAGTTCAAGTGTTTTTACCTTAGAGTTTAATAGTTAGCACTTGTTATTGATATCATGGTTAAAGCTCATAAGGTTTTCATTCTAACAAGTCTAACACTTTTGCTAAAACCCTAAAATCATTTAGCAACAATTCTCTAGGGTTTGCAACACTTGGAAAACACTTTGCTGTGTCAGTAATAGATTACTGGATTTCAGTAATTGATTACCAGTGGTTCAGTAATCGATTACAGGGTTTGAGTAATCGATTACCAGCATCAAAAATTTGAAAATATAACATTTTCTGCATGAGTAATCGATTACCAACTTGCTGTAATCGATTACGAACTCGAGAATTTTGAAAATAAGTGGTTTTCATGTGTGTAATCGATTACACACTTAGGGTAATCGATTACCACCTTAAAGAATTTGAAAATTGGCAGTTTCCATGTGTGTAATCGATTACACACTTGAGTAATCGATTAAATGTTCGAATGGGTGTGTTTTTTCATGAAACAGTGCGTTTTTTGCATCTGTATGCTATGGCAATGGTTTATGAACAGGCACCTCTGCCTATATAAGGTTGGAACTCATGTAGAACAAAAAAAGAACTCCAGAACTCAATTCTCACTTTCATACGCACAAAGTTCTGATTAAATTTCAATGGTCTTTCAATCCAAAACTTGAAGAAAGCCCTTTGAGCCTTAACTGTTATATCATTTGTGTTTTCTATTCAGGAAAACTTCCAACCCTGAATTTAGGATTGGTAAAGCCATTGTATTACTTCTTCAACAATTGTGAATCAATTGTGGCACCGTTGTGTTTGGTGTGGTTTTGTACACACCGTAGTGTTCGGTGAGGGCATTGTGTAACCAGGGGAATGCTTGTGTTCTCTTGAAGTTGTTGGTGTAAGTGCCTCGGTTGTGAGGTTGTACACAACACAAGTTTACATAGTGGAAAAATCCCTGAATCAGAATAGGTGTAACAACCCGTATTTTTCCCCATAGTAAAAAGTTTGAAAAAAAATTAAATAAAATAATGTATGAATGAATTTAGAAAGAACAAAAACATTACAAGTGTATTCCTTAGTGGAAAGTTCCCCCAAACAACTGTTCGTAGAGCCCTTTGTAGGAATTAACCTCTCGAGGTTAGTAGAAGTTATTCTGTGGGGTATTTCTAAATTCTGCTGATACTCAAATGATTCCTCTCGACCTCTAGAAATGGATGGAAAACCTAAAGTGTCGGTAAAACGGAAATCGGTTCAGTGTCAGACGATTTTCGGACCAATCCGGAATTTTTTCGAATACCGAAAGTAACCGTAAAATACACTAATAAAATAATAATTCCCCGAATATCTCCACCGGACTCAACTACTAATAAGGGAAAATTAGTAGAGCGTGAGGGTATGTCCAGACTATTTTTCGGACATCCGCACGTGAAGTATCGGGACTGCGAACAATAAAAACAAGATCAAGTATGATCAAAATTGGACTGACAGGATCATGTTTATCCATAGTAGATATTTACATATAATGTACTATTATATAATATAATAATCCTAATGAATAGTAAAAATAATAATATAATACCAATATATAATATATATAATATAATAATAAAAAGTTATATATTATAATATAAATATATATGTATTAAGGACGGTGGGGGCTGCCATACATGCCCTGATTCAATTTCTTTTTGTTTTTCTTTCTTTGTTTCTTCGTCCCCCTCCCCGACGCCTTTTTTCTTTGTTTTCTTTTGAAGCTTT
>QANU01045658.1:0-13903 GCA_003254905.1 Nissolia schottii | reverse complement strand
CGAGATCGGTTAGCCAGATGTCTGATGATAGCTGATAGATAATAAGGGTGTTCTAGTGCATGAGGCTCTCAACTGGTGCGGTATGGGGATGGTAAAATGTGCGCATCCTTACTCGTTCAAATGGAGAGAGATTGTGTCGGATTTGATTGCGGATAGATAATGGTATATGATTGTCACAAATATCTTGGCATTGGGGGGTTGGTCACTTGCTTCAGCTCCATGCCTCCATGAAATAAGAAGAATTTCTCGGATTGAGAAATTCTTGTGTAGTCACAGAGTTTTATATTGGATATGTTATTGACTATATATAAAATGACATTTTAGTTTTAATTGGTGAATTCTTCTAAGATTTGGGCTGAAATGTCATTTTGTGTGTCGTCAAGAATATATTCAATAGAACTCTTAATGATCATACAAGAATTTCTCGATTTTATTTATTTATTTATTTATTTATTTATTTATTTTTTATGTGCAGAGTTTTCATGGGCCTTTTCTTGTATTAGTGGCTTCTGCTACCAATTGAATTCCACTCTTATACTATTCCCGAAAGTGGCTACTTCTCAAGTAGTTATTCTTTAACAGAATTGGTGATGTAATAAATGATATTGTTTCATATGTTAACATGAATATATATGATTCAGCAAGAGTTAGGAGCAAGGATATTGACTTTGATGGCTTATTGCATGTTCTTTTATGTTTTGTCGAGGCATACATAAGAGGCATTGCACTCTCGAAGATAGTCTGCCATGGATTGTCAGATATCGCCTGGCTATCTTAGTTTTTTTCACCTTAACCTGTAAGTCGCTTATTAGTTCTAATTACTTTACATATTTTATAGAAAAAAGTTTCCATGGTAGCTTATAAACAACAACCACAACTACTAAACTAGAACTATTTCTGTCGGTTGACTAATCTGGATTTGTATCACGTGGTTTTTCAAGTTATGATTGTTTTTTATTTTCTTTTTGCTGCAGTGTTGCTTCTTGCATTGGTAGGGCTTGTTTTTGCTGTCATCGCAGTTGTCAAGGAGGCTGCAAAAGAAAGCACGAGTGACATGTGACACACACTTAGATGCATCACACACAGTCTGCAAAAGGGGGCATGTGTAATCTCTTACCCTTTTTAGATTTAACATCAGTGATTATAGATCAATAAGATGCATAGAATACTCTGCAGTTTCCATTAATCAATCCTTTTATGAGCAGGTATACTTAGAAGCTTGTTTATCTTTTCCTTCCCTTTTAGGTTTTTTTTTTTTTTTAATCTTTCTTTTGCTTCGTTTTTTTGATGCTTGTCGTTTGATGTGATGTGTAGAATGATTTGGTATGTTAGAAAATGTAAGTAAACCGTTGTAATATGGAATCCATTAACTTCTGGTACTGCTTCATTTCATTAGTTTATGATCTTTGAAGTGTTACAAATTTGTGTTTGATTAGTTTAGAAGCATTGATTTGCAAATTGGTGTGATCTTGGACACACATCAAAAGATGGATGAATAAAGTAATGTCACATTTTAACTGAGGGATTATTTGATATTAAATAATTTCAAGGACTAGGTTGATGTATCAAGCATCTTTAGAATCATTTGGATGTTTACTATTCAAGTGATTAGTGAAAGTTGAGTTATTTTGTGTACTTTTCGTTTCTGCTTCTTTCAGTGAATGTGTATTTTGAAATGATCAATTTTATTTTAATGATTCATTTTGTCTTCGGCAGTTGTCGTTTTCCATTTGTGACATTCATGTTATCAATGGATAATTGACACTAATAGTTTCAATACAAAATATCAATGGATTGATTGTTTATTTATTTAAGTTCTAAATATATACATTTTTCTTGGCTTTTAGCTTTGTGTCTTGTTATTTAAGTCCATGCAGACTGGGCCAAAACAAAGAAGAGTTACATGTGTGTACTGTGTATGTGGTTTTCTTTTGTCTGCTACTTTCATTTTCTACACTGAGTTAAAAAATAAGTTGTGCGATGTAGATGTTAACATTATACATAAGCAACAACATAACTTGTGTGCAACTACCCTTCAACTGCGCGAGTCTTCTATTTTCCTCTAAACTCAGTCAAATCTACAATGGTTTCCAATTCCACTCTGCACAATCCTGCCTAAGATTTTTGGATCAAGACACTGATTTTTGTTATAAGAATACACTTGTTTATCACAATGAATAACTAACTTAGTTGTGCAATAAACTTGATCTAGCGTGACCTTTAATACAAGGTAATTTATTTAGATTGTCCTCATGAACGGTATAATTATTTATTTAACAATCATTTCATTTTTATTTTTATAAAATTGATCACAATAGTTAGTGTTGTTATCGTCATTATTGTCACCATCACCGTTAAATATATTAAATTATGAGTGAATTTAAAAAGGTAAAAAGTAGTAATATTGAAGAGAAAAAAATAGTATCTAATAACATTTTTTATAACATACCATATGTATATCAAGATTTTCTCATTTTCATAGCTCGAACATGCGAGTTTTAGTCAAGGGGCTAAGGTACTTGTTTAGGTCTAAAGACACAGCATCTCTCTGTTCAACCATTCCAGGCTGGCAAGAGTCCTTAAATCCAAACATGTTTTGACTTTCAGACCCCAAAAAGTGTTCAAAAACACACACAACAACAAAGAAGAAGAGCGCGTCCAGTGAATCTCCACCCACCCCACCTTCATCCCATTCCTCTGTTCTGTTTCTTTCCTCCATTCATCCCTCTGTTTCGCACAACAAGAGACAAAAAAATCAAAACTTATCATCCCCACATGGCCAAAACCACCACCACCACCACCACTCTGTTCTTCTTCTTCTCCCTCCCCCTCCTCCTCCACATCCCGCACCAAGCCCAATCCCAACAGGAATACGTGGACAACAAGCAACTCGGCTGCGACATCAACAACAACACCAACGTCANTGAATAACTAACCTAGTTGTGCAATAAACTTGATCTAACTTGACGTATGATACAAGGTAATTTATTTAGATCGTCCTCATAAGTGGTATAGTTACTTATCTGACAATCATTTCATTCTTATTTCCATAAAAGTGATCACAATGGTTGGTGTTGCTATCGTCAAAGGTAGTAATATTGAAGGGAAAAAAAAAAGTAGTATCTAATAACATTTTTAAACATACCATATGTTTATAATGATTTTCTCATTTTCATAGCTGGAACATGCGATTTTTAGTTAAGGGGCTAGGAGACTTGCTTAGGTCTAAAGACACAGCATCTCTCTGTTCAACCATTCCAGGCTGGCAAAAGTCCTTAAGTCCAAACGTGCTTGACCCTCAGACCCCAAAAAGTGTTCAAAAACACACACAACAACAAAGAAGAAGAGCGCGTCCATTGAATCTCCACCCACCCCACCTTCATCCCATTCCTCTGTTCTGTTTCTTTCCTCCATTCATCCCTCTGTTTCGCACAACAAGAGACAAAAAAATCAAAACTTATCATCCCCACATGGCCAAAACCACCACCACCACCACCACTCTGTTCTTCTTCTTCTCCCTCCCCCTCCTCCTCCACATCCCGCACCAAGCCCAATCCCAACAGGAATACGTGGACAACAAGCAACTCGGCTGCGACATCAACAACAACACCAACGTCACCTTAGGCAACACCTGCAACTCCATCCCCACCTGCCAATCCTACCTCACCTTCAAATCCTCTGCCTCCTACAGCACCCCACCTTCCATCTCCTACCTCCTCAACTCCACCCCTCCCCTCATCGCCTCCGCCAACAACATCACCGACGCCGACCTCATCCCTCAAGAAACCCTCATCACTGTCCCCATCACCTGCTCCTGCTCCAAAACCAACACCACCGGAACGCGCTACCAGCACAACGCCAACTACACCATCAAGGTCACCGGCGAGACGTACTTCAGCATCGCCAACAACACCTACCAGTCCCTCACCACGTGTCAGGCCCTCATCTCTCAGAACTCTTACGGGGTCCGCGACCTCAAGGCCGGGCAGACCCTGCACGTGCCTCTCAGGTGCGCGTGCCCCACCAAGAAACAGAGCGATGCGGGGTTCAAGTACTTGCTCACTTACCTGGTTTCGCAGGGCGAATCGGTTTCTTCCATCGCCGAGATCTTCGGCGTCGACGAGCAGAGCGTCTGGGATGCCAACGAGCTCGCCGTTGAGGCCGTCATCTACTACTTCACGCCGATCTCTGTTCCTCTGAAAACAGAGCCTCCGAAACGGTTACAGAGTACGGTAGCGCCTCCGCCGCAGAGTCCACCGCCGCCACCGAAGACTCCGTCCGGAAACGGCGGTTCGGGGTCGTCCAAGAAATGGGTCGTCGTCGGCGTGGTCGTTGGAGTCGCCGTGCTGGTTCTTATTGCAATTGCTCTGTTTTTCCTGTGTTTCTATCGCCGCCGCCACCGCAACCAGACTCCGGCGCCGTTACCGCCGGGGAAGCCTTTTTCGGACTCTGCCACCACCGTTGGGGTCAAGAAGGGTTCGGATATTACAACCCCGACGACTCAGTCTTGGTCAATTTCATCTGAAGGGGTTCGCTATGCTATCGAGTCCTTGACTGTGTACAAATTCGAGGAATTGCAGACTGCCACTGGTTTCTTCGGTGAAGCCAATAGGGTTAAAGGTTCTGTTTTTAGGGCTTCTTTTAAAGGTGATAATGCTGCTGTTAAGGTTCTCAAAGGGGATGTATCTGGCGAAATCAACATTCTCAAGAGGCTCAACCACACCAATGTGATAAGGTTATCTGGTTTCTGTGTTCACAAAGGGAACACTTACCTTGTTTATGAGTTCGCCGAGAACGGAGATCTCGGCGATTGGCTTCATGGGAAGGAGAAATACTTGAATTCCGTGTCATTGAGTTGGAGGCAGAGGGTTCAGGTAGCTCACGACGTCGCAGACGCCCTCAATTACCTTCACAATTATACCAATCCTCCCCATGTTCACAAGAACTTGAAGAGTGGCAATGTTCTCTTGGATGGGAATTTTAGGGCTAAAGTTTCAAACTTCGGGTTGGCTAGAGCAGTTGAGGATCAAGGTGAAGGAGATGGGGGGTTCCAGTTGACTAGGCATGTTGTGGGGACTCAAGGTTACATGCCACCTGAGTACATTGAGAATGGTCTGATTACCCCAAAGATGGATGTTTTCGCTTTCGGTGTGGTGATCTTGGAGCTCCTTTCAGGAAGAGAAGCTGTTAATAATGGTGACAAGAATGGTGGTGGCGGGGAGGAGAAGTTGCTGTCAGCAAGTGTGAGCCAAGTTCTTGAAGGGGATAGTGTTAGGGAGAAGCTTAGAGGGTTCATGGATCCTGGTTTGAGGGGTGAGTACCCTTTGGATTTGGCTTATTCCATGGCTGAGTTAGCCAATAGGTGTGTTGCTAGTGACATCAATTCAAGACCAAACATTGCTGAGGTTTTCATGACTTTGTCCAAGATTCAGTCATCTACATTGGATTGGGATCCTTCTGATGAGCTCGACCGGTCGAGATCGGTTAGCCAGATGTCTGATGATAGCTCATATAGATAATAAGGGTGTTCTAGTGCATGAGGCTCTCAGCTGGTGCGGTATGGGGATGGTAAAATGTGCGCAGCCTTACTCGTTCAAATGGAGAGAGACTGCGTCCAAGATTTGATTGCTGATAGATAATGATATATGACTGTCACAAATATCTTGGCAGTGGGGGGTTGGTCAATTGCTTCAGCTCCATGCCTCCATGAAATAAGAAGAATTTCTCGGATCGAGAAATCATTGTGTAGTCATAGAGTTTTATATTGGATATGTTATTGACTATATATAAAATGATATTTTAATTTTAATTGGTGAATTCTTCTAAGATTTGGGCTGAAATGTCATTTTGTGTGTTGTATTAATATTCAATATGACTCTTAATGATCATACAAGAATTTCTCAGTTTTATTTATTTATTTATTTTTAATGTGCAGAGTTTTCATGGGCCTTTTCTTGTATTAGTGGCTGCTGCTACCAATTGAATTCCACTCTTACACTATTCCCGAAAGTGGCTACTTCTCAAGTAGTTATTCTTTAACAGAATTGGTGATGTAATAAATGATATTGTTTCATATGTTAATATGAATATACATGATTCAGCAAGAGTTAGGAGTAAGGATATTGACTTTGATGGCTTATTGCATGTTCTTTTATGTTTTCTGTCTTTTCATGTAAAATACTTTTTTCATTGTGTTTTCCTTTTAGGGTCACATTCTCTGAAACTAGGGAATGTGATCTCAGGTTCAAATGGTTGCTTGCTGGTAAAAGGATTTGCATGCTTTCCTCTTCATATTCTTTTAGGGTTGGGTTGGAACATGTTGTTTGTTGACTTGTTCGGTTATTGTTATTAACTTATTATTTTTATTTTTTATTTTGTATTTTGATTAATTGTTGAGTATTTTGGTTCCAAACACATCCAGCCTATGATGCACGGCATTTTAATATTATATATGCATGTGACATTAGTATGTTACGTGTATGATACTGCAACAAATGTAATAAATGTATTGGTTTCTTTAATTTCTGTTTGCTAAGGCTTGACCGGAGCTAAGTTTACATTCTTACAAGAATTTTATTGCATGTCTTTTTCTGAGCAGTTTACAAATGCTGAGAATTCAGCTGGTCAACAAATTAGATTGGAGAAGTCTATTAAGGGTTACCTGCAATAGCAGCTTGACTTGGGTCATCAAGGGGTGTTAATGGGTTGGGTTGGGTTGGGTCGGGTTGACCTTTACTTGAATCTGACTCTATATTTAGATCGAACCAATTTTGAGGACCTGGAACCGACCCTAAATCTAATAGACCTGATCATCTTTGGACCAAGTTAAAATTCGAGTTTAGATCGGGCCAAAACGAACCAAAGTTATCTCAAACTTTAAAATAAAAAATAGCATTCATCAAAAAAATAAATTTGAAAAATTTGCAAACTAAACATTATATTTTCTAACTAAATATTTATTAATTTCAAACACTACAACAAAATGACATAAAATTTATAATAATATTCTCATTCAAACTTCCATAGTTTTAGTAAAACATAAACAACAAAAAATAATAAATGCATTACAACAGATTTCTACACACCGAAGTAGACATGTTTTAACTACAATAAACACCAAAATAGACATGGGCTATGGGATAGGAAGGAATGAAAATAGGAAATGCATAATACAGTAGTGTATGTGGGGCAGGTCGGGTGACCCGACACTAAACCTAAATTCGATATGAATTAAAATCGATTTTTTTAGAGGTGTTTAAAATCGGGTTTAATTTAAATCAAGCCCAATTTGTCCCGAATATTTCGGGTCAGTCCGGATTAGTAGGTTGGTCCTACGTCATACTATTGGTGCTGAGGATATTTAACTCAGGTTTTGGGCCTCCCCTTAATAGTTTAGGGATCCAAGATTCCAAATGGTCAATGCCCAATGGGTCAAGAAAAACTGCTTCTCACAAACAATAGGTATGGATCTATGACCAAAAAATATATAGTAATGAAAATAACGTGAAAACCGACCTGTGAAGGCAGGAGAATATCTGTCCCGTGTTCAAATCAAAGAAACTCACTCGTTATTGGTTAGTACCTAACTTTGACCAATAATATCAATACATGTTCACCTGACAACCTTCAAAAATTTGCATATTATGAACTCATTTTTTTTTTCTTTTTAACTAGGGTGTTTATTGTCAGTAGTAATAGTCAATCTTCTCATAATAATTAAGCTCATACAAAATGATAAATGTACTTAAATGACAAGGTGAGTTCCCACCACATGTCACACCTCGTGATTGTTATCCACCGATGATTTGTGGCAACATTATCTTGGAAGACACCTCGTGGCTCTCCTTCCATAAACTGATTCTGTGCTGGTTTTGGGCCTTTTTTCCCATATGAAGGCTAACACTGCTCTTTTTTAAACATAAGTATGCAATGGCAATATCTGTGATCTTCTAAGCTCAAATGGAGAAATCATTTTATGATCAGCATCATGTTATTTCAATCATTTGAAATAACATTTCGACTTTAATTGGTGTGCTGTCTTATGTTGTTATTTAGATCAAATGTAGGAAGTATTGTGATTTGGTGTCTAGATTAGAATACAAGATTGAAAGATTTGTCATCAATTAAACTCTCTTACAAATAATTCTTTTTTGTTCTTCTAGAACTCAAGACTACAAGAAACTTCTAGAAAACAACGTGGGTAAGCTTATTTAATGTTTAGCCAATCTCTTTTCCAAAAAATAAAATACGAATATTACAAAATCCAATAATTGCAGTGAACATTGTGATAAACATTACCCTTGCGCAAAATGCAGAGTCTGCAAACCTATCATTTGTATGTGGACCCATGAAAGTCGAAAGCTGGAAAGACATGAAAGCTATTTCAACGATGTAATCAAGTTGTATGCATATAATCTCTTAAAGTTCCATTTGGCCACGAAATTATACATGGGACCTTCATTTCTGGCCACATTGAGCAACGGTGAAAATGACAAAATACAAAGATAGAGTTTGCTAGGAGCAGCTCTGTACATTTTGCAACTGCTTGGATTTGATTTGATTCATCTGCACGTGACAGGACCCTACTACGCGTAAGATCTAGATTTGAGACCGTTGTGTGTGATGCTATACTACTCATCTCTTGAAAATATCCTCTGTGCCAAAGGTAATGAGTTTGAATATACTTGAGTTCATATCTTAGTGGTTGTTCTTACAAACTCCAGATTTTTTTAGACAAAAAAAATGTATCCAATCAGCTCTAATTAAGGCACCCATTACCATAGTTTTTTTTAAAAAAAAAGTAGAGTTTGAATTCAAATTTCGAGCAATTACTGAAATTGTCGAAAAAGAAAAAATTCAACTGAATATTTTTTTGTGTGTGTGAGTATAAATTGGTGCAATTTCGAGTGCATCATTTCCCGTATGGATTTTACTGTTATTTGCTCAAAATTTCCCAATTCTACCTATGCATATTGGTTCTGAAGAATCTTACAAGAGACATCCTTTATTGCTGCCACTTTTTGAATAGCTATGTTTAATCTTGAATGATATATTCCTACTTTTTTATTATTATTCTATCCCATTTGATTTTATTTTGTGTGATAGTCACAAGAAAAGAAAAATAAGAAAAGAAAAAGTTATAATGATGACAAATGTGAAAGATAAGAAGAAGCTGGTGATGACAAATGTTCCTATGTCTTAAGGAAACTATTTATGGTATGAATCTTAAATTGATTCAAAAGACTATCCGGTTTATATTAGACACAAAAACAGCTAACGGAACTTGAAAAATAAATAGCTTATGGACTACAATTTTTCAAGAAAACAAGGAAATTTTTTTATATCATTTTTTTCCTGTCCACTAAGAATCATCTCCAAAATTGTCTTACTCAAGTTATTCAGTTCAAACAAATTATACTAGATTTTTTTTTATGCTTAAGAAATTATAATAGATATAAAACTGAGACAAGTAATTTGATGAATGACAAATGTGAATCAACATTAAGATCTGCCAATATACAGAAAAACATAAAACAAACTAACTGTACCGGTAACTAACTTTTGTTTTATATATAATAAATGAATTTAATTTTGATAAATTATTAATGTAAAAACTTTGGGATAAAATACTAGTATAAAAACATTTTACATAGTTATATAATAATTATATATTACCGCATCATTAATAGTGTGATTGGTTTAGGTGTAAAGTATTTTTAAATTAATATTATATCAAAATTAATCTCACAGTTTAATTTATTTTTGTTATAGAATTAAAGAAAAGAGTGCTAAAAATAGGTAATAAAAGAGATCTAGAGAAAGAACAATTTAAATATGGAAGCACTGAGTTAAGAGCTTTTTTTTATGATTTTCTGCATGTGGAGAGAAGGTTGTAAATGTTTTGAATAAAATGCTTTTTAGGTGTTGTGCCAAAATAAAAATGTTTTTTTCAGGTGATATAGATAATACAGCCTCTTAATTTTAGATAAGGTGTGACGCCAATAGATGTTTATGTTTACTATATGTCAATGTACATTTCCAAAACGCTTCAATTTCTTATGCTTCCTCTAAATGAACATCGATGTTAGGCAAACATTAAATTACATAAAGCAAAGCTTTTCAATAAGAACCACTTTATCATCAAAGATTTGATGATGTAACAAATAATACCTGCATAAATCTACCATAAAGAGAAAACCAATATCATATAAGCCGTGAATTTATGCCCTTGAAGATCTTGGGTAAAATTTTCACATGATTTGATTATATTTAAATTTTTACCATTAATTCTCTTTTGTTATGTGTTTTGTTTGAAATCCATTTTGTTAATCAAGAAGGGGAAATTGCAATTTCCCCATTTGTACAAATTTTTTTATGGCAAAATTATGAGAGACAATATTCTCACAATTCTTGGACAAATATCATTTATCCCTTTGTATTATGACTCGTGTGATGTGAACTTCGTTCCATTACGTTCAAAAATGCGCAACTTTCAAATTAAGCCTCCTACAAACTTTTTCATTCGAAATGTTCATTAGTATACATGTACCTAACACATGTGGTTGAACACAAAGTCAAAAGAAGTTGTTGTGGTTGCTCCCAATATTAGTAATATTTCGATTTAAATCTTAAAATTTTACGATCTTATGGGTTTAAAAATGTTAGCCGATCTCACTACTATCACTTAAATCATACAATTTTATGATTTAAATTGTGTTACAATTTCACGTTTTACGTTTTTATTTTGTTTCGGTGACCTTATATAAAATCTCAATTCTTACAACCTTAGTTGCTCTAGTATCTCTTAAGCTTAGAGTCCAAGGTTCGACTCTCATCTCAAAATGGACTAATTTAACCGATATTAAAAGACTAGCTTAATAGATTTTGACAACTTCTAAGACTATTTTTATAGCATGTGGACGAAATCGATGCTAGCAACTCCAGTGAGAAATTTATAGGGTAATTCGCCATATCTCTGCTAAGCCTTCCTTCAATCACATAACACAAACCCCCGCCCTAATATCTACAATATTATTCACATCATGTGCAACTGCTATTGGCAACCACACCACATTATTAAACACCAACCAAGTAAAACTTTGAGCCCTTTCACGTACTATGCCACTGCCCTCCATTACTGCCATCAAGCTTAATTATCAAAGTTGGTTGACAATTACACGTTGACATTAAATATAAGAGTGTGGTAAAAATTTAAGAGATGAAATTCATGTCACACTGCCTATCTCAACAACCTCAAGGTGTCAACAAGTTTCACATTTTTTTAATGTAAGGGGGTGAAATGCATAAGAGTCATAGTATAAAAGAGTAAATTACAATTTTCCCAATCAAAAATGAAAGTTCACTTATAAGTTTATAACCAAGTCATGTAAAAAAAAGACTATGTCCCCATTTTGGCCTTTCGCCAAAATATGAGAGGACAACGTAGTCTCTCAAAAATTGAATGTCTAAATGAAGTTCTTAACTATTTAAAACGTACAACATTAATTGGTTCCTAAACCCTAAACATTAAAACAAGACATTTTAGTCTCCTGAATTTGCATGATCAAAATTACATTGTCCCCACATTTTAAATATTAACGGACTAAATTATTTTGTTTTGTTTTACATGTTTAGAAACTAAAATGGACGTTCAAGTTTGCAAGGACTAGTTTGTCTCCTTATATTATTAATCATGGACTAAAAGAGGATTCACTATGTGAGAATTCCCATCCAGCATCATTCAATTGTTCATGATCTTTACTTCAAGCACAAGGGATAGAAGTAGTACATAAATTTGTAGATGCTTTTCTTTTCCAATTGCTAAATCATGACCGTGACCTTCATGGTGGCAAAAGTTAGGGGCCAAGATTAGGAGCGCAAGTCCTATCACTTTCCAAGTCCTTGTTATCATTAGGCACGTATGCCCAAATGATACACAGCCATGGCCTATATAACACCAAACATGAGGACACCAAATTTGCATGCTCACCAATCCATGCTTACTCATCTCAATCAAGTGGAGCCCTGTAGAGAGAGAGACAGAGAGATAGTTATACACAACTTATTTTCCATTACATAGCTAAACTCTGCATTTTCCATACACCACTAGTATTTCCAAGGCCTTGGAGCTAGAGATTCATTGTAGAACTCTCCCTGCTTATCCCCTTCAGACAAAGATAAAAACATGGTATTAACTTTTGATTTTTCTAGGACCATGTGTGATTCTTCAAAGCTTAAGACTTTGTTGGTTAATGACTTGATGGTTGGTGTGTTGTTTTTTTTTCTGCACACTCAATTTTATAGGTTCTGGTTTCAAGTCATGGTGAGAAGGAAGGTGCAGAAGGCATTGCTGCACTGGATTTTCGAGGCCACCCGGCTGACAAGTCAAGAACCGGCGGATGGATAGCGGCAGGGCTCATCTTAGGTACTTTTTCAAAACCATGGAAATTTGAGTCATGTTCTCAAAGGTTGAAACTTTAGGGGCTCCAATACTTGCATGTTTTTTCTCTTGTGATGCAGGTACTGAACTAGCCGAAAGAGTGTGTGTCATGGGAATATCCATGAACCTAGTGACATACTTGGTTGGAACTCTGAATCTCCCTTCAGCTAAATCTGCCACCATATTGACCAATTTCATGGGAACTCTCAATCTTCTCGGCCTCCTCGGTGGCTTCCTAGCTGATGCCAGGTTTGGCAGATACCTGACCGTTGCTACATCCGCAACCATAGCCGCCGTGGTAAGTTTTCAAAGCTTTTGGAATATGTAGATCCAAGTCTCTCACTTGGTTGTTTTGATTTTTGGGTTTATTAAGCACACATCATCGCAGAGGATGAGCCTTGGTGCAACGGTAAAGTTGTCACGAGTCCAAATACTGGAAACAGTCTCCCTATTTTCAAAAGTAAGGCTGTGTACATCTATCCTCGACTCTAGGGAGGGTGGCCGTTCACAGTTTTACCCCCCCCACAAGTGGAGAAGCCATTGACCTTCACGTCACAAGACAATTACCTTAGGCGCAGGCTCATTCTCTCGATATTCAATTAAAAATTCATGGAAGTTCTGTTGTCAAATTCTCCTTTCTTGCAACAGGGAGTTTGCTTGTTAACTGTGGCCACGGCCCTTCCTTCCATGAGGCCCCCTGCATGCGCTCAGGTCAGAAGGCAGCACCACGAGTGCGTCGAGGCGAGCGGAAAGCAGCTGATTCTGCTATTCGCGGCGCTCTACACCATAGCCGTCGGCGGCGGGGGCATAAAGTCCAACGTCTCGGGCTTTGGATCTGACCAGTTTGACACGAACGACCCCAAGGAGGAGAAGAAGATGATCTTCTTCTTCAACAGGTTCTACTTCTTCATCAGCATTGGCTCCCTGTTCGCCGTGGTGGTTCTCGTGTACGTGCAGGACGACATAGGGAGGGCGTGGGGCTACGGGATCTCGGCGGGGACGATGGCGATTGCGGTTGCTGTGTTGCTCGCCGGCACGCCGTTCTACAGGTTCAAGAGCCCTCAGGGGAGCCCCTTAACTGTGATATGGAGCGTCTTGATTTTGGCCTGGAAGAAGAGGAATGCTCCGTTGCCTTCACAACCTGGCTTTCTCAATGGTTACGTTGAAGCCACAGTCCCACATACTGAGAAGTTCAGGTAACTCAATTGAGCACCCTGTCCAAGAAAATTTCAATGACACAATTTACTTTTTATAAAAAATGTTACATGGACACCCAATTTTATACACTCATACATACACCATTAATAATGCACAAACTTTATTCTCATGAGTGTACAAACATTACAAACTTATAGATGATATTCTCAATTATACTTAATTAAGTACACAAACATTACAGGTATTAAAACACAAACTTTATGTATATAAGTATATGGTGTATGTATGGTGTATATTTTTTTGTGT
>QANU01045627.1:0-10680 GCA_003254905.1 Nissolia schottii | reverse complement strand
CAAGGTAATAGGAGGATGGGAGGATGAGAGAATGACAGAGGATGCCGATGACGATGACGACGACGACGGCGACGACGACGACGATGAGAGGTTGAAGACGATGGGTGAAAACGATGACAAGAACGAGTTCGGGATTGGGGCGCGCGCGTTGTGTATAGTTATACGTTATACGTATAATTATCATTAATTGCGCATAAAATATGTACGGCTGTATGCTTATTGGGTGTACATGGAGACTTTCTGTAATGATACCGCCCATGTTCTTGCCAGGAGGCTGTGGTGCCTTTCTGAGAGTGTGGTTTGGCTATGAGCCTCCACCATTTCTGTCCCCTTTATGTCATGATGTAATCCCATTGTTTTAGCTGAACGAAAATTTTTTTAAAAGGAAAATTTATATTCAAACGGTTGTGTTTGGATTGGAGGATAATTATGTTTGTGAATAATGAGATTTGATGTCAAATTAAAAGAAAAAAAAATAAGTGAGTTTAAATATAAAGCTTATAACAATGCTTTGGCCAAGAAAAAAAGTTGAATTTGATTGATTGGTTGATTATTATTATTATTATTATTAGTAGTAGTAGTAGTAGTAGTAGTGTTGTTGCTGCTAGTGGACCTAGTGGGTCTTGACAAGCACTCCACCCTTAAAATAAAAATTAAAATAAATAAATAAATAGATTTTGAAACAGAAGGTAGGAAGAGAAAGCATAAATTGCAGATCGTGCAACACCAAAAAGAAAAACTGCAGATGGTGGTGGATTGTGGATGGTTACATAGATAGAGAGACGTGTTGTTGTTGTCGTTGGGTCTTGAGTCTTGACAGATGCGAACTTTGTGCTTATTAAGTGAGGAATACAGGGAAAGTGGGTGTGAGTATGGTGGTTATGAATGAATAGTGGGGAGTGACAATGAGTAGAATATTATTTTAATTTTTTTTAATAAATATAAGTTTGGAACTCAAAAGGCTATTCAATTGAATTTTTAGAGAAAAAAAAATGGTTACATTTTGTATCTGCTTTATTAATAAGTATAGAAGTATGGATTATTATTATTACTATTATTATTATTATTATTATTTAGAGGTTGTATTAGTTGAAGGCATATATCATCTACTAACCTTTTCTACCTATTATTATTATTATTATTACTATTATTATTATTATTATTATTATTATTATTATTTAGAGGTTGTATTAATTGAAGGCATATATCATCTACTAACCTTTTCTACCTACCAAACAATGTAATATAAAATGTTAGTTATTTACTTGTGCATACTATACACTATAATATAATATTACTAACAATATTAAAAGTGGGAAACTTTATGAGTGATAATATGTATTACTAATAATCTTATTAAGCAATATGTCAAACATCGAAATTTATATCGAATTCAAGGGAGAAACAAACTCAAAATACTAGCATGTTGGATGAGAGAGCCTCTAGATTTTAAGTGCAACATTTGGATGACATGTGGCTTTCCCATGTGAAATTTATAACATTTTTGTAAGGTGTTTTTTTGGTGCAAGAATACAAACCTCTCACCTACTAAATGCTTTTCGGTGCATTTAATGCAAAAGGGGGGAAAAACACAAATAATGCATTCACAAATTGACAATCTTGTTTGTATATGTTTATTGATTATTAGTTTTTCTAATTCCTTTGATCATAGAATCAACAAAGAAAGTTTTTTCATTGAAAATTATTCCATACCTTTAAGTTTGTAATACATTAAATGCATTAAATGCTTTTAAAATAAATAATCTATCGTTACTAAGAGCACTGATTGAGAAAATTTGTATTAAATTATTTACTAACGCTTGATCGTGTGTTTTTGTGAGCGCTCATGTTGAGCACTTCATTATATTTTCATAAGCATCACCCTATAATAGAAAGTTAACAAGAAAAAATAGGAAATAGTATTGGAGCAAAAATTAATGTTGTTTTCTCATGCATTCACAATAGAGGAGTGTATAACATATATACAAAATGAATGTTTCTGCATTTGTACGATCCAAGAAAAAAATAATAACAACCTAACAATCCTTAACAAACTGATGACTAATTCTAGGTGCATTAGTTTTGGATTAAAAAAATATGGTTAAAAATAATTGATTCAGTGAAAAGTAGAAGCTCCTTTGTGTTTGGATATAATTACAAAAAAAAAAAACACTTTTTATCTTAGAAGTGATTTCAATAATTTTTAATTGTTTGGATGTGACAACTCAAAAGTAATATTTTTGTTATAAAATTACAATAAAGGGCGTGAGAGCATATTTATTGTCTCAAGTTGTATTTTGTTTTTAGCTTTACTATTTGGCATGTCAATATAAACTTAACTTAAATGAACTTAAATTTAATTCTTAGGAATATTTTCATTTAAAATTAATTAAAATGGACAAAAAGTATCCTTTCGGCTACGACAAACTTTGCCTAATTTTTGAACTAGTCACCATTATCTTTAAAAAAAAAATTTACTCTTTCATCGACAATATTTATTTTACGAGTACTCTTACACAGACTTATTTTAATTTATGTGTTTGTACGTTCATTTATAATAAATTTAAACATATAAAATTAGTTAATAATTTTTTTTTAAGTATATGAGATTTGAATAAAATATATTAACATTTATAGAAGTTTAGTAAGTTTTGGCAAAAAATTTCTCTTCAAAAACAGTGGTCGGAAAAACCACGTTATCCAGTTAATATAGATAACATGTCCAAGGTATAATGTCAATTTAAAAAAAAAAAAACCTAAAACAAACACACCCTCTATCTAGTTACAATTTGAACATCAAATAGATCAACACGGGTCATGTGTTTGTCTTGCCAAAAGTAAAATCAAAGAGATCATCGTCTTAAAAAAAAATAACATAAAAAAAATAGGTAATAGTATTTTCGATCAATGGATCAGGTTAGCAAGTAACAATGACCAATCTAAATGGAGAATCTAGCGGACGTTACAGCCCCCACAAGTAAATGTTTTTAGGCACTTCAATATAGGATAGACTTTGATACTATTATATAATTGAGTAAAATTAACTCGATCCTAAAAGTAAGATTGTGAGGGAAGGTTGTTCAATATTATAAAAGCTATGATGATTTATAACGGTATTGCTTTGGTTTTCAACCCAAAATCACTTTATTCAAATTTTTTTTAAAATTGTTGGAGTCTAATTCAAGTTTTTATATTCACTTATTTTTCTATGGGATTATTATATGGATCATAATATATATATATATATATATATATATATATATATATAAAAGAAGATTTGTATTGCACCAGTATGTTGCATCAGCATTATAATTATCTCCAGGTAATTTATTCAGACATATCTAGAACCATGGTAGAGGTACAAATTAAAACAAGATAACTCTAGTAGAAGTAGCAATACTAACATACATGTAGAGACATTCATAGCTTAGTCTAGCCTTATTATATAGGACGCTAATTATGGGAATTTATTAATATTACATAATGTGGCTAGCTATTAACATTATTCATCTACCCTATCCTGGGTACTCGAATGACCGCCCCATGTTTATTGACCCAAACCCAAACTCTAGTGCACCAGAAATCCATTGTCACTATTGTCCCTTCTACCACCACAATTGCATGAACATGAGGATTCTCTTCTTCAATCCTTGCAATTGCTTCCTCTCCTTTTGCTCCCACAAGCTCAGGCCACGAATTCTTACCTACACCAAATTAAGTCAATAAACAATAAACACGCATATCAAAATCCCCAACACAGGAGACTCTCACTTAATAAGGTAAGCGGCTTTATCCTAACAAGGATAGGAAAATTTGTTTTTAGATATTGAAGTTGTGACCTCAAAGGTCACAAGGCAATAACACGTTGAGATTCATTTGCACACCCATCAAAATCATGACTATTTTGCTTTTAAATGTATCATCAAACTAAAGCCATCAATATATAATATTAAGAGTTTAAATTTTATGCACTATATTCAATCTTGTGTTGAAGCATCAACAAAAGTGGTTCACTCTAACACCTACCAATTCAAAAATAAACCATTTTTATTCGTGTGGTGATATATAATTGAATGACAGCGCGCGACTCTTCTATACTTACAATATTAGAAATTAAACTCAATAATTACCTTGACAATAAAATGTCATGTTGCTTTTCCTTGGCTATTGCTCTTCCTTCACTTTTTTCTACCTTATAACTGAGTGATTTCAAAAAAGGAAACTGTGTAGTATATGATTGTATGTGTGTGTATTTATAAGTATTAATTGAGAGTCGTAAATGATTTAGTGTTCAAATAGCTATGAAATAGTCAAACCATTGCATTTATACACGAATTGATTATTCCATGTCCTTATTTGCTCTATATATAGTATGTGAGTTCCTTGAGTGAATGTCACACAACTATATGTTATATATAGATCATGTTCAGTTTGAGATTTGGATAGTTCATGCAGGTTTCTTTGACTTTTCAAGTATATTTCATTATTTTCGTTAAGAGGAGACATATATGTATGAATAGAATGTACTTCCAAATTTTCCCCCTAAAACATGTTAAATACTATGGTGTGGCTGGTACCAAATTTACATGATTTCATACATTCTAGCATTTACATACACAATATTCATATTTCAATTTCAATGCATTTCTAGTATATGAATAAATACCTAAAATAAATTAATTTTTATAATCCATTTTTGGACCATATCAACATTGAGGTCAAATGTTGTCTGAGCTCTGGGAGATCAATGCCACCTTAAGGCTTGGTATAAAACAGTCTTGCTGAATATAAAAATTTTATAATCAAGTACTATATGGACAAAAAAAAGAGAGAAAAAAGCTCAATATTAATAGAGTGACGAGATAATGCATGTCCCTTTTACGAAGAAAAAACAAAACTTCTGTGAAGTTAACTTATCTCTATACTCAATAAATGAGACTTGCTCACATTTTGTCCTCATAGACATAGTTCTTAGGTTAGGAAAAATCCCTTCAGCCACACAACTCAGCCAAATAACATAATAAAATTGACATTTATCAAAAAAAACAAAATTGATATGGTTCGCCCTCAACTCTCTATCTCCATAGATGAGAATGTATCAAATTCATTAAATTTGGGAGCGAAATTACAATCACTAATATAACAACTTTTACACCATCAAAGTTGCAAATCATCCACAAAGACAACATTTGTAGACAAAGTAACAAACCGCCATCATGATAACTTTTACAAACAAAGTTACAAAGCCCCCTGCACAACTCTTGTACCACCGCTAGTGACAACACACATCACTTAAAACCTAATCCTTAAACCATTGCACTTATTCATGAATTGATTGTTCTATGTTCTTATATTTTCTCCATATATATTAGGAGTTCTTGGAGTGAATGTCATACAACTATCTTATATAGACCATGTTTTGGATAGCTAGTGCGGATTTCTTTGACTTTTCAAGTATACTTCCTTATTTTCATTCAGATGAGGCATATATGCATGAACGATCCTTCCAAATTTTGCCCCTAAAATACATCAAGTACTATGGTGTTGCTACCATATTTACATATTGCCATATTTTCTACCATTTTACTTATACAATATTCATATTTTAATTGCAATGCATTTCTAGTAAATGCATAAATAAAAACAAAAAAACCTTAATTTTTATGATCCATTTTTAGACAATATCAACACCAAGGTTGAATGTGGTCTGAGCTCCAGGAGATCAATTCAACCTTAAGACCTGGTATAAAATAGTCTTGCTAAATATAATAGTTTTACAACCAAGTACTATATGGACGAGAGAGACCCAAATATTGTTAGAATGACAAGATAATACATGTCCCTTTTATGATGAAAAAAACTTCCCTGACATCAACTTAATTATCTCTAGACTCACTCAAATGACAGGTACTTCTCATTGATTTATGTGATGAGACTTGCACAAAAATTCACAATTTTAATCCTCACAAACATAGTTCTTAGGTTGGGAAAAATCTCCTCAGCCACACAAATCAAAGTAAAATAAACAAAAGAATTTATGTGGTCTGGCCTAGGGGTGAACATGGGTCGGGTCGGGTCGGACTTGCCCATGTTTTGGACTCGACCTGCCTTTGGCGAGTCGGGTCGAGTTAATTTTTTTGAGTGGGTACCCGCTTGACTCGCGACCTGTTTGGGTCGGGTCGGGTCAAGTTGGCAGGTGACCTGCCATTTTTTAAAAAACAATTATTTTTTAAAATAAAAACATAATTTTTAATTACAATATATATTATGTTTTGATGCATAAATGATCTTAAGTAAAAAAAAATCTAATAACAAAAAGAAAAAAAATATTTTTTGTTTTTAATATATATAAAATAATAAAATAAATGGCGGGTCGGCAGGTCGGGTCAGTTTTGACCAGTTAAACCCGGCACACGACCCAACACAAGTGATGGGTTAGGCAGGTCTGACCCATCGACCCGACCTAACCTAATCCAAAGGGGGTTGGGTCGGCGAGTCGGACCCACCCGCTGATCACCCCTACTCTAGCCTTAACTGTCTACATCATTATATGAGAATGTACCAAATTCATTAAATTTGGAAGCAAAATTATAATCACCAATATGAAAACTTTTGCACAGTCAAAGTTGCAAACCATCCTCCAAAGCAACTTTTGTGGATATATAGTTGAAAACCCTCCACCACGACAACTTTTGTAGACAAAGTTGCACGGTCAAACTGAAGATGAATGCTAGGTGTTGAGGTATTGCGAAACTAGGTGATTATCTGGTGATTCTTACTATCTCATTCTTCCAATGTGTAAGCAAAAATTTCGTCAGAATCATCTTTGAGTTTAACGGGACACACGATATCACCTGTTACATATCGCTAGAGTTTACGACCCTTCAAAAAATCACGCATTGCCTCAACCCAATGGGTGTAGTTCGAACCATTAAGGATAACAAGAATAGGATGGGTAATATCTATCTTATCCATGTTTAAGCACAACGGTAAAAGAGAACAGTACTTTCAAGGTTGAATTGATGAAAAATGACTGCAAAAATGGAATTATCTCACCAAAAAATCATAGGAAGGGTTTACTTGAATGCCACGTCAGCACGCCACGTCAGCACATCATGTCAGCAGTAACAGACACGTGGTAGATGACAGCTCAGCAGTGTGGCGCCATGTCAGTGCTGTGGTCAACTCCCACGGAGCCAGTCAACTGACCTAGCGTGGCGGGTCTGCGGGTTGGGTAGGGGGCGTAGTGGGCTGCGGGTTGAGGTTTGATTTTTTCTTTTGTTTCGATTCGGTTTGGGCTGGGGTAGCTGAGAGGGGAATTTTTTTTTAGAAGGCAACAAAACACAAGGTAGATGGGCTGGGCTTGGACAAGTCACGTGAAAGAGGGAGTGCAGAGGGGCTGAACCAGTGGCCCGTGGAGCTTCGGTGCAATGGCGTTGGGAGGCGCGTGAGGGCGCGTGAGACGTCAGAATGGCGCCAAATTTTGCCAGTGGGTGCGGCGGAGGACGGAGGAGATGGGGGTGTCGACGGTGAGAAAAAACGGTGCACAGGAGGCGGAGAAATGGAGGCGGCAGTAGAGTTTAGAAGGAAGAGAGAGTGTGACTAATTGATACCATGAAAAGAAATAAGAAGAGTAGTGGGAGAGTAATATATTTGTATTTCTGAGTGTGCGATTTATAATAGAGGGTGAGCCTATTTATAGGTTGGAAACCCAACGTCTAAAAATCAAAATACAATCAATCAAATATTTACAAGATCAAATTATAATCAAATCAAATATTTACACAATCAATTATATCATTAAATCATATCATTAACACACACAACACAACACGTTGTTCAAAACCTAAAGCCTAAATCCATGCATTTATTCATGAATTACTATTACTATTACTGTTTCTCTGCTTCCACCTATTTTTGACTCCTTGGCTTTCAAAAATGGTAAGTCATTTTGTATCACGATGTAATTATATCCTTTCTTCTTAGACATAACCTAAATTCAAGGAAGGACTCTTTGCAAAGACACTTGTGAGCTTTATTTGTCAGCTTATTTATCTTCCTTTATTTGCTTGACAATGTCAACTTATTCTCCCTGTGAGTCATCATCTAGTTTGCTTTCAAGTACAGTTTTTGAACAATGAATTGACTTCATTAGAAAGTTGTAACTTTTTTTTCCTTGAATTCTAGTTGAACCTGAATTGAGAAAAAGACTTCGGTTTGGAAAAGTCATTGTCAGATATTTGTGATATCTTGCTTGATTCTGGTGAGCCAGCATAAATTGATGGATAACATGAAAATATCGTACCCAATCCATTGCAAAATATATCATTTGTTAATATATGCATAAATATAAGCCTGAAAATGTCAAAAATTAAGGTAATAACTATATTTTCGTTCAGATTGTAGTTTTTTGAATAAAAGTGCAGGGATTCAAGTTCGAGTATGATATCTTGATATGTTTTGCTTTTTGCTAACCAAGATGTATACCATGATCTAAGAGTGAAAAAAGAAGGTGATCGTTATGATTGATTTGGAATTTTTATAGCCATGAAAGAAATAGTTTCCCCTTATTATTGGTTTTGTCATTTCTCATTTTTTGGTTTAATGTTCCAAAAGTTTATTAACCAATAAAGTTGCATTCTTCCCATAATCAATTACTCGTCTTACAGGTTTTGAATTTATCTTTTAACTCTCTTAGAAGTCCTATACCAGCTGCAATTGGTGAATTAAAAGCATTGTCTGCTCTTGAATTGAGTGAGAATCAGCCAAACGGAAGCATACCTTGGGAAATAAGAGGATTCATGCCGTTGAAAGATCTGAGATTGAAAAATGACTTTCTAGTTGTCCAAATTTCAACCTAACTTGGAATTGCTTTTCATTATGAACTTGGTAAGCTTGATTTTGTTTCCTGGTCTATGTTTCATTTTGGCATGTTATGTTTCAGTAGAAAAGCAAATGATGCAGCATTTAATTGATTTTATTGAGGTTTCATTGATAACTCTCCAACAAGAGTTATTTTTGTTTACTTTATCTGTAGTTTTTAGTTAGGATAGGTTAAGACTTAGTAAGTTTGATGATGATTGGTTGGATTTAATTAATTCGTTTTTTATCTCTGGTATGTTTGATGTGTGATTAAGTGTTTCAGGGCCCGAAATTCAAAAAGTATGAGCTAAAATGAGGGTCAGAGAAGCATCTCGCTCAAGACCTAAGGAGCATTATTCATCTTGCGCATAACATAGCAAACAGAAAGCAACATCGAAGTTCTGGAAGGCATCTCGAGCAAGATGCTAATTCATCTCGCGCAAGACTAAGAAAGCAAAAGGCAAAAAATTAAATTTTGGAAGGCGTCTCACGTGAGACGCTCATTCATCTCGCATGAGATGTGGCAAACAGAGAGCGAGGAACAAGACTCAATGAAGTTGTCTCGGGCAAGACACTATGCATCACGCATGAGACACGACCACAGGATGCCTAAAACGCGTAAAAACTTAGGTTAAAATGCACTAGGGAAAGGGGGCTGAGGCAATTGGGAATCATTACGTTTTCACTCACACTTTTAATTACTTTGGAGGGGTTTTGGGGTTGAGAGTGAGAGAACATACAAGGAGTCACAAGAATGCCGAGGAAGGAGATCGATTCAGTCGCGATTTGATTCCAAGGGTTCCCCATCTTCTATGTATATCTCCATCTTTTCATCTTTTATTCATAATTTTAGTTTTTGCATTATGAACTAATTTTCCTTTTGATTGGGATGATGATGTAACCCTAATATCCTCTCTTAATTCCAATTTCGATATTATTCAGTTATGTTTGTTGTAAATTAATCTCTTTGTGCTTAATGCTTTTCGTTAACTAGCCATTGATGAATTATTGGTAAACTTAGGGGAACTTTGAGAAAAGAAACCTAGGTGGTAATGAGAAATTGATCATAACTTAGCTATCTCTTAGAGATAAGAATAGAGGGTGGTGCAACCCTTAGCGTCAAACGCTACCACAGGATTTATAGAACCTAAACCCTAGGTAAACTAGATCAATTTTAAGAGGTTAGTTAATAATCGGGTCGTGCATAAGAGATACGCATGATTTCAAGAGAGACTTGCGTTAGAATAGGAATCCAGGTTGTCCTTCAAAAATAACTTGAATAACAAAGAAAGTGAATTTAGGGAAATATTAGTGGTGAAATTGGAGTCTCAATCGCCTTAACCATAACTGTATCAAATCTTATTTGTTTGATCTGCGTTTTAATTTCTATCCAGTTTAATTTCCATTGCTTGAAATCCCTTTTACGTGATTCGACTATTGAGTTATAATTTTTCATTGCATTTGTGATCATAACCGTCCTTGTGAGAACGATACTTTGGTCCTAAGACCAATTGTTTATTAATTGCCGATGTGGTATACTTGACACGTGTTTTCTCACACCATTCATCACATGACTTTGCTTCAAAAGTGTTTAACTTGTGTTAGATACATTTAAACTAAAACCAACATGTTTATTTATGGTAGATATGCTTTTGATTGTCTTTTATGCTATCATTGATTCCATGTTTTCTTGAGGCGAGCTCTTTATTGTAACCCCATAAAAGAAAACTTGCACTCTCGACATTGAAATAATCTGAACAAATAGTATGGGCATGATCAATTAATTTAGTCTTATGAGCTATAAAAAAAAAAAAAAAA
>QANU01045619.1:0-12789 GCA_003254905.1 Nissolia schottii | reverse complement strand
TTGGTTATTGTAAACACCGTGGTTTTCGGTGTAGTATTCTGATCATCACCGTAGGGTTCGGTGAAGACATTGTGTAACCAGGAGAACGGTTGTGTTCTCTTGTAGTTGTCGGTGTAAGTGCCTCGGGTGTGAGGTTGTACACAACACAAGATTACATAGTGGAAAAACCCTGCCTCAGAAACAGGGGACTGGACGTAGCCTTCGGTTTGTGAAGGTGAACCAAGATAAATTCTCCGGTGTGATTCTTCTTATCCCTACACTTTTACATTCAGCAATTTACAATTTCCACTGCATTTAACATCATTATCTATTTGGTTAATTGCTGGGTCTTGTTCTAAAATTGGGATTAGGGTTTCAAACTTCTCAAAGAACCAAAATCGGTGAAAAACAAGTAAAACCTAATTCACCCCCCTCTTAGGTTGCTATCTGTAGTTACACTTAGTGTTTTCGGTCATGTTCGCTCATTAACTATTTATGTACGGAAGTTCTAAAAATATTCCGGACATACCGTTGTGACCCATTAATTTTCCTTGTTAATATTTAAACCTTAGTTGGAATATTCTTGAATTTATTTTCATATGAATATATTTACAGACTCCTTTGAGTCGTGATTAAATTACGATAAAACCCTAATTTCGACCCGAACGTCACCGGACGTCACCGGACGTCACGAGATCGTTAAATTATTATTTTTAACTAATATTGCAGAGATAAAATTAATATTTGAATTTTATTTTATTTCTATCTCACCTTTTCCTTCTTATTATATTTGTATTTATTTATTATGTGAAATTTCAAACGAAGGGAAAAGGCGGGTTGTTACATGGTGAATACAGATGTGGGTCCTACCCGGTCTCGTTTCAATCACATTCGGTCGCTCACAGTCCCGGTGCGTCGCGCACGGTTGTCCGAAAAATATTCCGAGCATACCGTCGCGATCCCCTAATTTTCCTTGACCTAGAATTGAGGTCAACTCAAGGCATTTGTGAATTTTTCTCTGGAGGAGTATTTTCCACAGATCCCTTTGATACCTTGTTGAGCTCTTGTGTCTGCAGACAACTGCTCCGCTTGCATGGCTGCGATCGCCAAAGCTTCCTAATAGCGATTTGGGGTTAAATCTATGGATTTTGTGATCTTTCCCCCCCATAAGGTATGGTTTCCCAAGACTGGGGTCCAATGCTCAGTTCTACTGGCTAAACGGGGCCAACCGGGACTGTTCTAGTGTCTGCTGAATCGCCAGAAACTAAGCAGAACTCCATTTTTCTGATGGTTTGATTTTTCCATCAAATTCTAAGGACCAAGGGAAATATTTTAAGTGTCCTCAGATTTTCGAAAAACAAAACAGAATTCTTCCTACAGACACATGTAATTATGCGAAGTTGTTTATTACGCGAAATCCTTGTAAGGGGGAAAATCGGGATGTTACACAGAGTGTGCAAACATTATGTGAAAAATCTGCAAACATTATGTGAAAAATCTGCAAACATTACCACATTATCAGAATCTTGTCCAAAGGGGAATGCAAGCAACAGACAGACAGAGTGTGCAAACATTATGTGAAAAATGTGCAAACATTATTCTCATAAATTTTTTTTAAAAAGATAATGTTTGTTAAATCATTCCTTTTTAAACGAAATGCTTTCGAAACAAAACATGAACAAAACCTGTACAAAACCTGAACCACATCGTAGAACAAACCCTAATACCAACATTGTCTACCATACAAATACAAAAACCATACAGAATCACAAGAACATTACACAAGCACATGCGTTCAAGCGAAATGCACGTAGTGAAAAGCAAAAGGAAAAATGATTGAGAAGATAAAAGGAAAGTAGCAGACAAGGAAATGCATTCACCAGTGCTCGAGGTATTTGTTTTGTCTTCGGTTGCTTTTCTTTGTGGAAGTTTGCGCAGAGAGCACAACGAACTCGTAGAGAACGAAGCTTTGTGCAGAGATGAGAGTAAAAACGAAGGAGTGTGAAGAACGATGAGGACGAAGAAGACGACGTGAGAGCGAAGAGATTTTTGAAAAAAATTCTATTTTCTGATAGATAGTGAGCGAGGAAGTCTAAACGAAACATTATGCAAGCAGGAAGCGTGGCTTCAAGCACACAATGATGAGAGTGGGGAATAGAGTGGATGAGGCAGTTATTTAGTGGGGGCCCACAGTACATACATACTGGTGTATGTATGGTGCATGTACTAGGGGTGTACATATAACATAACTGTTCTAAAAATCACGTGTCTATGTCAAAAGTGACATCAAATATTAGACAGGAGAAATATATAACAAAATTACAATTAACTTTATGAAAGCACTACAAAAATTGTAGCATATAATAATACTGATTTATATAACTTTTGAACATTAATTGTAAAACAAAATTTTGGTGCATTATAACTTTTTTTAGGAAATAAACCATTTATTCACAGTTCATAAATAATTAAGGTTGAAGAGGTCTTGTGACCCCACCTATAGAAACTCTTGCAGAAGTTTAATGGCCCACCCATGCAAAGAGAAAACGTGGCACAAACATATATGTAAATAGTGGTTTTTAGAACTGTAAAATTTAGGATCAGATGACACAATTTGAAAGTGTGGCAACGTGGCACAATATCTTTGCACAAGAATGGCTCAAACCATGATTTTTATTTCTCCAAAGCTTCAATTGTTCTAATTTCACATCTCACACATGAGCTAAGTACTTTTTATATTTGCAAAATACCAATGGCTTTTTAGAAAAAGGTGTGCTCGTGTGAAAAAAATTTCTCTTTATAGTATGTTGAAAAATATTAATAAATAACACTACTTCCTCTCTTTATCCAAATATATCAGGAATTACTTGGTTTTAGTCTTTACCATTAGTGAGATTATGTGTGAGCAAAATAAATTCATTTGACCCATAATTTTTTATTTGACCCAATTTTGGGTGAGGAGTGGTTCATGATTTGGGGGTAATATCAAGTCAATAATGGGTTATGGACTAAGTTATGAGTCACGTCGGGTTATTTTACTCATATGACATTGTTGACATAACACTTTGTTAACTGTGTTAGCAGCTGACAGAATTCTAATATCAGCATAGACCAAAACAAAAAAATAAAAATATTTTAGGGACTTCAATTATATCTCATAAATTTATCAAAGACCTAAAATTGTTATGAAAATATTATTAAGTGGATGCCATTAATTTGTGATATCTCTAGAGATTTGATATGTTTATATATCTCTCCCCCTTAACCTATAAATAGTGTTTTGAGTGCACAATGTATGCACACATTTGAGATAAAAATAACATCTCTCTGTCTATTCTTTCTCCTTATCTCCTCTATTATTTTTTTAGCATTATTCTCATTAATTTTATTATACATTATCAATGACACGCTCTATCTAATTCAAAGAATCAATTTTCTTTGAAAATCAATTCTCTAAGACCATGGAAACTTTTCGTTCATTGGTTAAGCCCAATACCAACAAGGAAGACATATGTCTTGTTGATAGTGCTACAACGCACATAATACTTAGAGATAAAAAATATTTTGTCTCTTTTGTTATGAAAGAGACCAATGTTAGTATAATATGTGGTAGTACAAAATTAATTGAAGGCTCTAGAAGATTTAATATAGTACTACCCAAAGGGACAAGATTTGCTATATATAATGCATTATCATTTAATAATTCTCAACGAAACTTGTTAAGTTTTAAATATATTCGTTAAAATGGATATCATATTGAGCCTGTAAATGAGGAAAATATTGCATACCTTCATATCACGATTATCATATTGGGTAAGAAATGTGTAGTAAAAAAACTACCACATTTCTTCTCCGGTTTGTATTATACAAACATTGGCACATTGGAAATTATGTCATAGTAAACCAAAAGTTTACTGATACCAATATTTTTACCATTTGGCATGATCGGTTAGGCCATCCTAATTCAACTATGATGCGAAAAATTATTGACAATTCATTTGGGCATCCATTGAAGAGTCAAAAGATTCTTCAATATAAGGAATTCTCATGCGCTCTCAAGGAAAGCTAATTGTGAGGCCATTACCAATCAAAATTGATATTCAATCCCTTGCATTTTTTTAACGTATTTAGGGTGATATATGTGGGCTCATTCACCCACCTTGTGGACCATTTAGATATTATATGATTTTAATAGATGCATCAACAAGATGACACGATGTGTGTTTGTTGTCAACTCACAGCATGGTGTTTGCGAGGTTACATGCTCAAATAATAAAATTAAGAGCACAATTTTCAGATGATGTCATTAAGACAATTCGTCTTAATAATGTTGGTGAGTTTGCGTCTCAAGCATTTTATGATTATTGTATGTTAATTGGAATAACAATTGAAGAGCTTGTTGCTCATGCTCATACACAAAATGGTCTAGCAGATTCATTGAAGACACTGGAATGATGTTAAATATGTATTGCGTTACCTACAAGGATCTATTGATAGATGTTTGTTTTATTCAAATGAATCTAGTCCCTAACTAAACGGATATGCAGATGCATGTTTTTTATCTGACGCACATAAAAACAGATCCCAAAAAGGCTATTTATTCACCAGTGGAGGTACAACTATATCATGACACTCAATAAAACAGCTTATAGCTGCTGCTTCATCAAATCATACAGAGATATTAGCAATTCATGAAACAAGTCGATAATGCATTTGGCTTAGATCGATCACCCATCATATTCAAGAAATATGTGGCTTGCCCTCAAAAAGGAAGATGCCAACAATCATGTATGAAGATAATATTGCTTGCATAAGTCAATTGAAAGAATGATATATTAAAGGGGACAAAACAAAACATATTTCATCAAAACTCTTTACACACATAACCTTGAACAAAATGATGATATAAATGTTCAAAAGATTCGTTTGAGTGATAATTTAGCAAATTTATTCACTAAATCTCTATCTACTTCAACATTTGAGAAGTTTATATACAAGATTAGAATGCATCAACTTTGAAACCTGAAAGATGATACGTAGATAGGGGGAAATATTGTACTTTTTACCCCCTTAATATAGATTTTTACCCCCAATGAATTTTTTCTTGATAAGTTTTTCATAGAGACAGTTCTCACTGAAGATATTTTACTCTTTTTCTTTCACTAAGAGTTATTTTCCAAGAGTTTTTTTGTTAGTAAAGTTTTAATGAGCATATTCCTAATGGACATCCAAAGGGAAGTATTATGAAAAATATTATTAAGTGGATGTAATTAATTGGTGAAATCTCTAGAAATTTGATATAGTACTAATCCAATTCATAAAATTGAGGTGTGTATTATTTTCAATAAAACCATCGTCATGATAAAATTGTATTAATTCACATATTTTATAAATATTGAAAATTTTATAGCTATCTAATTTAAGTCAGTAATTCCGCTATGTTGTCATTAAAGAAAATTTGATAAAAATATTGCCATTAAATTTGTTACTAAACGGTTACAATTTTTTTTTATTCAATGAAAAAGATAAACTCTTACAATTGAGTGTAATAATAGTAATAAGCAAGTTAACTTAATAAAATAAATAGAACATATTAGAGCTACTAATTTGCAACACTAAATATAATAACCTCTTATGTTTTTATTTTCCTTTTGTTCTTAAAGTTATATTAATTACAAAATTAAATCAGAGAATAAAAGTAAGCAAACGTGTGATAAATGAGTTTCACTTGTGAATATAAGCCATAAGCAATAAAAAGGAAATTTGAAGAGAGTGGAGATTGGAATTAGGGGACCATTTACTCAAAGAGTAATGGCTTAATCATCCATCACTAATCAAACTTAGATTTCATGATACCGTGCATCAGGGATACTTCTTTAACTCACTTATGAACCAGGCCGCTTAGGAGATCTCTATGTGTTCATGCATACTAACATCCTACTAATTATTATCTTCGCCTAGGATCCTGAACGACTTTATCTAAGTTACTAGGTGACGGGGGATCTAGTCTTTCTTATCTAGGTTCTTGTGCTTGCTTACTTACTACGCGTATATACATACGACGTCTCAAGCGTTCTCTTAACGACTACATAGACTTACATGCATTATTATATACTTATGTATCACACATTCATTCATCACATATTCATTCATTATGTGTCTTATGCATGGGGGAACTGGGGCTCTTTTACGCTTCTGGATAACTATGAGCCAGGATAGCGTCTTTCTTGTCATTCGTTATTCATTTGTCATTTCGAGTCCTTCCAACTTTGTAACTTTGGTCGTCCGGTTACAACCTGCTTCTGCTCCCTATTGATGATGACCAGGCAGGGCTTTCACCTGGGTGGTTGCGAACCACCAATGCAACTTGAGTCATTATCGCCCATCAATAGAGATAACCATCCAACGGTGGGATGGCGAGGGGTGCTCCTGCCAAGCCAATCCGAGCGTGGACTCATCATCATTATATTCATCATTATCATTATCGTTAGGTGTGACGTCACCCTCATCATTTATCATTTCTTGCTTTCATTCTTTCTTTTCATTTCATTAACATCATTGACTAACCCACCCTTTTGGGACTGGTGAGGGGTTTGTCCGTAGACGTGCCAAGAGAGGGATTTCCTATTATATAACTATGTACTTGTCTTAAGGTACACCGAACCCATGGTGGTCGGAACCTGCTTAGAACATCACTTGTTCCCTAGCATTCAATTATGATATTTAAACATTAATGATTAACTTCTACTTGTCTAAGGTTGTCCTAACACTTAAGTGACAACCTTGTCCTAATGATGCACTGTATCATATACATACTACATGCAATCTATAATATCTCACTTTCTCCTTAGCGGAATTTCGCTAGATAATTGTCCAAGATATTTCTAATTTCAGTTGAGTCATGAAAATTATGAACTCTTAGGATTAAAATTGTCTGTAGAAATATTTCTGTACGTTTTCTTAAATTTCTGCAGACACTAGAACAAACCCTTTCTGCCGTCTGAATACAACCGCGCGTCTAATGTGTCCATAAAAGGTACGGCTACAGACGAGAATTCACAAACACCTTAAATGAACCTAGAACCTTCCTTAGAAAAATTAGGGGATCACAAGGACGTGATCAGAATATTTTTAGAACAGCCGTACGCGAATTACCAGGATCGGGAACGGATCAAAATTGATCTGTCGGAGACCTTTACATACACAGCCAAGAAGAAGCCAAGTGTGGTCAAAGGATTCAAAAGGTGGGTGAGTCACATGGTGAGTCATGACAAGGACATTTAGCATAAAGACAAAATAAGGGTATTTTGGGAATTTTGCCCAAGGGAAAAATTGGAAAGGAAAATTCGGCCGAGAGGCCTATAAATACCCCGCAAATCTGAAATTTTGTGGAAAAATTAGAAAACCTTGCCAAAGCTCTGTCCGATTACACAATCAACCATTATTCTGTCAAACCGAGAACCAGAGACTTTCTACATCACACCCACTCTAGATTCTTCAAAAATCCCCTAACCCTAACCCACAAAAAGCCCTCAAAATCCCTAGAGAAAGCTTGAAGAAACTCAGCCCAAGAGGATTTAGGAGGCATCATAGCAAGTTAGAAGTTCGTAAGAAACACCGAAAACGAGAAAACGTGGGTAAACCGGCATAATCACTGTCTATGTGATTTAAGATGTATGATGATGTTTGTGCTATGTTTTATGCTAGATATATATGTGATTAGGATGCCTTTTATGTGACCTTGTTGTATATATATGTTGTCGATAATTGTCTGGATCTGCTGGTGTTGTTTGTGATTCTGTCAGAATTTAGGAGAGCCTAAGACGAAAATGGGTATATGACACGATTTTGAAGGGAAATGTATGCTAATATTTTTATCATGAAAACCTACTGTTATTTTTGGATTCTACGCGAAAAATTGAGTGGGGATGTCAAGTTTTATGATTTTTGGAGTCCCCGATGAATTTCTTAGCAAACAGGCAGAAAACAGGGTTCTTAAGAAAAAGGGCAAAACGGGAATTTCACATCTTGGGACTGAAAAACTGGGTTTATTTTCAGAAAATATGGGTTTAGAAATATCAAAAACCTTAAGGGAAAGTCTTGATTCCATCGCGTTTTTGAGAACTAAAATTCCAAAGAAAACAGGGCGTTTACGGGGGCGAAGTAGTAATTTTGGGAAAAGGGTAAAACTGGAATTTCATGCAGTTGGGGTCAGAATCTGGATTTTTAAACATGAAAAATGATCTTAGGACTATCAAAAACCTCGGGATAAGGTCTTGGACCTCTCCGATTTTTGATCCCTAATCTCTGACAGAAAACGGATGTATGCTTTGTGATTTTTAGAATAACTACTGGATATGTTTGTTTATGTTTAGAAAATACTTGAGCATGAAGTATTGAGCTATGTATCTTCTATGTGTTATGTGTTACATAACAATGTGAGTTTATGCTTGTTTTGCGATTTATGGCAAGAGTTGTTGGGAATATATGAGATTTATGGTTGGAAATGGTATGGAACATGAAAATATGTCTCTTATATGTTACTGAGCTATATTTGCTCTATGTGAATGATTGTCTTGAAATATGGATGAATGATATAGGACGTACACATGTGGTTGATTTATGGGATACTGAACTGTGGGCGGCAGTCCTAGGGTGTAGATGGCATCGCGTGTGGGCGGCAGTCCTAGGGTGCATAATGCATGGCGTGTGGACGGTCCTAGAGTACATAATACATCGTGTGTGGACGGTCCTAGGGTGTACAATACATCGCGTGTGGACGGTCCCATGATATGAATGATGAAGGATGTATGTTTGATTGAGAACTTATTCCTTAGGAGCCAGGGCAGAACATAGAAGACGTAGTAATGAAAAGACTAGGCTCCCTCAAACACCTAGTAATATAGGTAGCTACTCAAGACTAGCAGGGATATTAATAACTAGTAGGGATGTAGCATAAATGTGACACGTAGAGACCCCTGAGCGATGGAATCATAATTGAGACAAGAAAATGAGTTGCAATGACCAAGGTTTCCCACTGAGAACGCAGAGTTCTCATACCCGCTCCTTTATGATTCCAGGTGAGCTTGATACATGAAGCGGCAGCCTCGAAGAAGAGGAATCGAGAAATAGAACAGCAAGAACTAGGACAAGGACGTTACAATTAGCCCTTAGTTAGCATGATCCATGTATTGTACTTCTGTGAGAAATTTCGTGTATGTATTAACTATGATATTACCTATGTAAATAATTGTGAATACATGTCATGGACCACTTGTCTGCTTATTGTTTGACGTTGCTATGTTGGAATAGTTACTTGTTAAGTATAAAGCTTTAACGCTTGCATTATAAATTCTATCTGATATGAGGCTCATATTTTATATTGTATATATATAACGAAAAAGTTTCAAAATGGTCCATATTTTCAAGCATAAGATAATTGTGAACCTTAAAGTAGGGGTTAAAAGTAACCCCGACCAAAGCAGATAACCACCTAGTGAGCATTGCTTGCGATGTACATGTAAACAGCTAGCTAGGGTGTTTCACAATCTTCCACATACATCATACATCAGTCAAATCCATGCTTGTTGGAACTATGGGCCCCGAGACAGTTTTCATAAACATTTGTTCCCTGTTTTAGGTTAGCTCAGCGCCCTAGAGTTCCCTGGGTCACTTAACATCCTCAGAAATTCCCGGTTCGCTTCGTCACCCCTATCCAGGTCTCCATGGGAAAACTAGGTCTCATAACTCATTTTCAAACCATCCCTTAAAATGTTCTTCAGGCCGCTTAGCGGTGCCTTGGGCCGCTCAACGGTCCCTGAAGCTTGCCCGAAACATTTTCCCTTCACAAACTTTATTCCAAAACCGTCCCCTAGGATGTTCTTCAGGCCGCTCAGCGGTCCCTTGAGGCCGCTCAGCGGCCTGAAGTCTCCTAGAGCTTTCAAAAACGTTGGTAAAAACTCGTGGCTAAGTTCAGCCCTAGGCCGCTCAGCGGACCCTGGAGCCGCTCAGCGCCCTAGGCGCAACTTAGGCTTGCTCCTTGGTTTCCTTACTCTTTTTTCCATCCTTTCCCATGCTCACTTCTTGGGGTTCTTCCAAAAGTTCCAACAACCATTATACAACATATTTCATCTTAGAAAACATATCCAAGTCATCTATACATTCTAAGCCTAGCATAACTAACATAATCTACAACAGTTCACAGGATTGCACAGAATCAAACATAAGCACACATAAGCCACCAAGGAGGTGAGCAAGCTAAGTTTACCCACCTTCTTAGAGTCTTGGAGAGGATTAGAGATGGTTAGGAAGGTGAGGGTCCCCTGGTGTGTAGCTTCCTAGCTGGTCTCCTGGTCCTGGCAGCGTTCCTGTAGCGTAACGGCAGGGTTTCCAGGGGAACCAACTTTGAGCAGAGACTTTAGGAGATGAGAAAATATGAAAATGAAGCCATGGAGGGGCTATTTATAGGCCAAAACCGTGGTGGTCTTGTCCATTTTGGTCCACATAATTATTTTGCAAAAGAAAAAGGAAAAAGAAATTAAATTAAACGGATAAGAACGAACAGTTAGCGCTTAGTCAGCGTGGACTTTTTGACTGGAATTTGTGGTTATGGTGGGGAGAGAGAAAGAGAGAAAATTTCGTGATAGTGACCATGGGCCCCACTTCCCAGTCCCGTTTGGTAGTGTTTTGTCATATGTTGTCCGCGTGCTTCAAGTACGGTCGTCCGAAAAATATTCTGGTCGTATTTCCACGATCTCCTAACCTTCTTAATGAGGATTTGGGGTTAATCCAAGGTATTTATAACCTTTTCCTTTATAAAGGTATGGTTTCTAGAGACTTTAGACACTCTGCTGAATTCTACTGGCTGAAAGGAGTTGTTCTAGTGTCTACAGAATCGTCCGAAACTGAACACAATTTCGTCCGCAGATGTTTTATGTTTTCTATCCAATTCTAAAGGTCAAGAGGAATCATTTGAGTGTTAGCAGAATTTTGAGAAACTAAACAAAATAATTTCTACAGATACTTTTTGTCATAGGGATTCATGCTTCTACATTCCTAACGTTTCCAGTGTTGCTAACGTTTTTGAGCATCCTCTCTTATTTCTAAGCTCTTTGGCATTCTACATTCCTTCTATTTCTTTTATATTATCGATTTTCACCTTAATATCATAAGGTTACCATTCTAACCCCGATCACTCCTGATTTCAATTCTCTTCGCCTCCCCCGTACACTTAACACCTCTTCCCTCTCAAGCTTAATACACCCTCCTTTGTCCACCAGAACCCAACCTTTCATACCTCTCTGGGTGAGACCTGAATTGCATTAATCACTCTCACACTTAATCCTCTTGATCTTCCTTCAATCTTCTTAAATTTATGCTTATACTTACAACATTCTTTGTGCTCTTACCTAGTTCTTTTACCCATTTATATTCTGTGCATGTATCCTCCTTAAAGACTTATTTATCTCCACTTCCACGCTTAACCCAACTTTATATCCTCTCCTACACTCTTCTTTTACTTTTCTTGTCTTCCCCACCTGCATCACCGAAAACCCAGTTTCTCTAGCTTTTACTTCCCAAACAGAATAAGCTTAAGCACTCATACACCCTTATCAGTTACCTAGTTCTCTCGTCTCTTCCTGCATCTTCTAAACTGATTCCTGTAGGGCTGAGAAAAGTCGTCCTCTCCTCCAATTCTGCCAGACGCTTCCTTGTTTGACCCTCTTCCTTCTGTCTCCCTCGCTGCTTGCTGCAGCCAGGTTTCTTGCTGACCTCTCCAAAATCTGGCACTTGTCTACCCTAATTGCGTAGTTACGCACGTCCAGGTGAATGACAGACACCTGCATCTCAAACTTCCAACCACTAAAGGAGTTCGTACATGAATTTATTATGCGAAATCTTTGCTAAGAAAAAGTGGGATGTTACAGTAAGAAAAAAAAAACAGGTCCATATTTTAAGATAACAGAACTATTTTCCATCGATAGCTAGGGACTACTAGTATTCCCACATGACGAATAACAATCTAGCGGACGCGGATTATGACTTAAGCATAAGCTGCTACCTATGGTGTTACAAAGACACCACAATACCATAACCCAACAAAGTACATAACACTTTATTCAAAACTCATTCTTCAATATTATAATCCCTAAACTACCACACTCACACAACAACAAATAAAAAACTCGCCCTTACATGTTGCAAAATAGTGCAAAAAGAGGGAAAGTGATGGAGATGGAAAATGATGATTAGGGCTTTGTTTTATAGTGGCAAATGATGTTGATGGTTAGATTTTGGAAGGAACATGTGAGGGTTCGGGGGGCAAATGGGATGGAGAGTGAGTGATGGAGTGTGAGAGTGATGGAGATTGAGAATGATGACATTTGAGTTTCTTCTGGTTCTCAAAACGATTTCGTAAAACAACGTCGTTTTGGTGAGGGGCAAAACGACGTTGTTTTATTAGTGGGAGGGGTTTAGGGTGAGTAGGAGAGAGAATATGTGGTGATAAAAAAAGAGAAGACATAAAATGAAGAAGTTAAGGGGGCGTTTAATATAAGGTAATCTATTAGATTAGTGGTAATCTAAATTTTAAATTATTTGATATTCACATTAACATGTTTGATGCGACATGATTATCGATAATCTAGATTATTCAAATAATCCACATCGCAAAATAGTAATGTGGATGATGTCTATCTGAATTAGTACATCTGAGTAATCCTAAGTAGTAATAATAATAATACAATAAAAACAATAATAATTATGAAATTAATAATAGTTATTATTATAAAATTAATAATAATAAATAAA
>QANU01045596.1:8744-31344 GCA_003254905.1 Nissolia schottii | reverse complement strand
TAAAAATTATCAAAAATAAATAAACTAAGTAGAATGGGGTATTTACTCCATTAAATATTCAAGCAACCACCCAATTTAATATGTTTGATAATGAGACAATACATGATTACATGACTCTATAAAAGAATCTTTTACATCACCAACAACAACTAAGCCTTTTCCATTATGGGAGAGTCGGCTACATGGATTAAACAACATCACAATGTCCGGTCTTAGACCACATTCGCATTCAAACCAATTTGCTTGCATCAAAATTAGATATCCATCAAACTCATTTAGATTTTTGTAAGTTGGATACAAAATTTGATGCAGCAAAGCCAGCAGAACCACCAACGACACAGAGCAGGGAAACTGCAACCTGCAATCCCACCAACCCAATGTTGTCCTCAGGAACCAGGTAAACAAACAATGGCCCCAAGAGGAGTAAACCCAGGCTCAGTGTCAAAAGCGTTCCTGGAGTTCCTGGATCAGTTGCAGCAGATAACACACCCAACTCTTCTGCCTTTGAGAGGAGCCCCAGCTCCTCGATTTTCGAGAGGGAGAAGCCAAACTTCTCTGCTGCAGATAGCAGCCCTGCTTTCTCTGCCTTGCTTAGCAGTCTCAGCTGCTCCATTCTTGTGAGAAGCTTTATGGGAGGCGTGGCTGTTGCGGGGCTGCTCCGGGGGCCTTCCCCGAGTGGGAACACAGTTGAGTTCTGCAATGTGCAATGTGGTGCAGTAATTGTAAGAAATTAACCACAAAAACATGACCCGGAACATGTCATGCCATTACATTGTTTCATATATTATTTGGGTATAAACCAACGTGGAGTAGACAAGGTTGTCAAACTCGAGAGTTTAAGTAAACTCGTGAAGGCTCAGTAAATTCGAATCGTAAACTCGTAAGAGTTTACCTATGTAAAAAATATATGTTATAAGCAATATAATTAGGAACTAAACATGATTAAATTTTGTATTCATAATTGACATTGAATAATGTTAACTTTGAAATAAAATAAATGAAAAAAAATATCATAAAATATACCTTGATGGATGACACTTAGTTATGTCATACTTTATTCTGTACATGTATTACTTTATAGTTTGATAAAATACAGCTCAATTATGATAAATATATAAAATCGGCTTCGTAAACTCAATAGATATTGTTTAATACACACAAAGTCAATTAAGTATCTAAAAAAGTACCAAATTTATACATCGAGGTAAACTGATAAACTCGTAGGTAGATTTTAATTCGTAAACTCGCTAGTAAAATCGAGAGTTTACTTAAACTCGTACGAGTTTACCAAAAAAGAGTTTAACTCGTTTTGTGTAATGAAATCGTAAACTTGTAATAGTTTACGAATTAATTCAAAGTTTAATAACCATGAGAGTACACATTACAACAACTAATTTAACTAGATAAAGGTCTTTTAACATTAATTCTTTTTTTTTTTTCAGTCACAACACTCGAACTAACACCTTACTTAAAACAAATAATTGTCAAACCACTTGAAACCGAGCCACTCATATGATCTAACTCTCACGAACAAGCTCTACAATGTTTTTTTACGAGTTAATAGCCACCACAATGCTTTCTCTATCCTTAATTCTTTGGTTGCCAATAACACCAGAATGGAAGAAGCTTGATTCATCAAGCCCAACTTACTTAACCAAACTGTATTTAGTTAGTTAGTTAGAACCAACCCTTATTTAGTTAGCTGAACCGACTTAGTTAGTCCGAAAGGAGGAAGTTAGTTACTTCCATCCACTTCTGTATATAAGCCTAACAAACTGTATTCAATCCATCCTTCTCTTTTACCACTTTGTTAGCCAACATAAACTCCTAGATATTTCCTACATTGGCTTTTTTTTTTCTTTTTTTTTTTTTTTGTTCTAACATTGAAAATATATAGTTTCTCTTGATCATTACACTCTATTTAAAAAATAAAGAAATACTTCTTAATCAAATTGTAGACTACGCAATTATACATATTTTTTTCAAAACAAAAACTATAACATAATTGCTAATTGATGCTCCAATATTATGATAGTAGCTAATTGAGGTATGGTTGTGTTGCACTGACCTTTCTAGAGCCTACAGTTCTAGAGACGGATGGGAGGGGCTTCTGAGTAGCCATGGATTTGATGAGTAAAGAGGGTGAGAAGTTCTTGTCTCTTCTGCCATGAGAGGAGGGATAGTGGGTGAAGGGTAACCTTCTGCCATTGCTGCTGCAAATGGATGCTGCGGCCTCCATAGCCATTAACCTTTCTTCTCTCCTTATCGCTTTAGCTCTGAGATTTTGGTGGCTATGGAAAGCATGAATGATGATGCCATGGCCAATACATCGGATTGGTGTTCCAAATTTTACATGTCCACGTGTTTCAACATGGTTGGTGTTCTTTTTTATGACCTGCCACGGAAAGATGTTTGATTTCAGTATGGATATTTTTTTTTTAAAGATTTTGTTAATAAGTAACTTAAAGTAATTGTTAAAAAATATAAAATAAAAAGATTTGATTATTTTTTTTTATGTATTTAATCATCAAAAACTTTTAAAAAGTTATATTTTTAATAAAATACTTACATTTTAAACTTTTTAACGAGTATCCTTTAAAAACTTAAAAACTTTTTTCATACTTAAATTAAAATTTTATACTAAACTGTTAGTTAGAAAGAAATACAATTGTATACGAATTAGAGCATAATATGCTCTTCATTGTCCTCCTCCAACTCCGACAACGGGGATTGGAAGCAATATCTATGCTACTCACAGGGGTGTTAATTTTAGTTGAGATGTGTATTTTTTTTATTTCTATATTTTGTATAAATGCATTTTTTTATTTGTATTGAATATTATATTTTATTTTAAATAAATTTTGGGTATGATCTATTAGTTATATGAAAGTTTAATTAAATTTTAAAAATTCAAAATCTAAAAAAATCTTTAAAAAATTTAGAAAAATCATTATGGACGAATATTCTTCAAAACTTGAATTAAATAATTTTTAAATTACAAATTGGTAGATCTTTTTTTCATTTATAGTAAATAATAATTTTTGAAACCAAATATGAGTTTTTAACTTTATTTACCAACAAATTCTAAAAGCTACGTTTGTCAAACGAGTTGATTTAGCCCATTTAAGTGTGATTTGTGTTGTCCCATAAAATGAGTTGGGTGGGTTTTATGACATAAATGTTAAATCAACTCGATTATGGCTAGTTTGAGGGGTAAATAGGCAATCATCTTTTTTTTTTTTTTACTTTTTTGTAGAATTTTGTAAACCATGTAAAAAAATGTAAATATTCTATTTAAATATTATTCAAAATATCCAAAAAACAACTATTTAAATATTGCTCAAAACCACTTAAACTCTACATTCTAATTTACTTCATGATTTTGAATAATAAAAAATGACTCCAAGATCAATAGCATTTAGTAAGATGCACCTAGACTTTAAAGGAGCACCGCCATTTAGTTTTGAAGGCAACAATTTTTTATACGCAATGCCCTTAATAGAAAGAGGGAAAAAAAAGTGAGAGTGAGTTCAACACAAACTAAAGTTCTAAATTTCAACACAACCTCTTAGAAGAGCATCACTCATTATCAATCTCAAATTCAACATAATCTTGTTGTGGTCCAAGTGTAAATGTAAAACTCCCACATTGATGAAGTTTGGATTAAGTGAAGAGTATATATTTGGGAAGACACATAAACCCATTGTCGTAAGGTTTTGGGTTAAGATGTGACATCGAACTCGCTTTTGTATCTCACTTAGTCTATTTATTTAAATCTCTTCCGAGGTTGGGCTCCCCTCACCGCTTTAAGCCTAACAAATCGAACATAAAAATTCAAATAAAAACACAAATAAATTTCATTGTTAACAATAGTTCAAGTTTTAAAGTTCAATATTATATAACAATGTTAGGGAAGGGGGCTCATAACCCATAAAGATCAACACCGATAGACTAAGTGATAAAACCACGCAAGCGAATTGGACACCGCATCTTAAACCAAAACCTTAAGGTAATGAGTCTATAGTTCCTTCAACTTATAAACTCTCTCCTTAGTCCACTACTAACCAGTGTGGGCCTTTTTACTACACTCACTCTTGAAACCCAATAGTCTCCCCCTTAAGTGTGAGGCTCACATCAATGTCTAAACCCATTCGAGTATTCAATAACATTAACAAGAGTCACACTTGTTCTTTAAGATCCCACACCTGGATCCAACGACTATCATTCTCCAATACTTCACCAAGTTGATCCAAACCATCAACTCTAATAACTTGTTGGAAAATGGGAAACTCATAACTTGGGAAGATCAACACCGATAGACTAAGTGAGAAAATCATGCAAGCTAATTGGACACAACATCTTAACCAAAAAATTTAAGGCAATGAGTCTATGGTTCTTTCCACGTATAAACTCTGCAACTAGTCCATCACTAACCAATATGGGACTTTTTAATATACTTAGACTTGAAACTCAACAATAACACATGTTCAATCATCATTGTTCAAAGTCAAAATAGAGTTGAAAGTTGAGGAGGAGGATGACTCAAGGTGAACTCACGATTGAGGGTTGAGACAGTGATGACAGGTTAAGGGTCGAGGACGAGTTAGGGTGGGAGGATTAGTAAAAGATTCAATTTTCACAAAGAAAGCAAATATGAAGGAGAAAAGAAGGATTTAGCATGTTTGGGTTAGGCACTTTTTTGTGTCTTAGGTTTGGGCATCTGGCCCAATAAGTTTTTTTATTTCTATTAAAAAATGGGTCACTCATATAAGCCACCATGTTGACCTGTCTAACTATGGTTATCAAAAAATCTGTTTTAACAAAACCAAACCTGAACCATATAAGCAATTTTTGAACCGTATCCCATTTTTTCAATCTGGTTTGTAGATGTATCCTTTTTTTTCACAAAAGGGTTTGCAACCAATTTTAAAACCAAAATTGACTGGTCCTCCCTTGCTTAGACCCGTAAACACATACGTTATTCTCTTTTGCCTTTATTCTTAAATTATTTATTTTGTCTTTATTATAATATTATATTATTATACTTAGATGAACAATTGGAGAAATTAAAATAGAAAATAGAGGAAGAGGGAAGAAAATCACTTACCTCGGTACCCCACCAACGAGTATGCCAAAAAAAAAAAGTAAAAATAAGGGGGTGTAACATCCCTTTTTTAATATAGAATATTGTCTTTTAATATGGTACGTAGAGATTAGCATTATACTGTTAAACAGACATATGTTTGAACTACACAGTCACATAATAATATGTAATATTACAGTAAGCTAATAAGACAAAAATAGTTCATTCAACTAATCAGACAAAATAGTAGTCAATGTAGAAAATCAATTAGTCAGCCAATTTTTCTAACAGTCAACTATTAATCTTGCTTAGTCAATGCTTGGGTCAAAGACCCAAGAGGGGTCTCAGGTCTAGTTCCCATGTCTATTGGGCATCTAGGATATCTTCATCCTTGTTCTGCACTGATTCTAAAACTTCTAACTATTTGCTAATTAGAGTCACGGTTCAAAAGTTAGGTTATGAGCCACTTGCCCCTGAAGTCCACTTTGTCTCTACCTAAGGTCTCCCATAGACCAGAGATAATATGGGATGATAATGTGGGACCCATTCTCTTAGTATTTTGAAAATAATTGACTACTTTAGTCCTGATATAGAAAATTCAAAAGGTTGCTTTTTATTTTTTTTAACGCATCTCACATCTCGTAAAGTCCTTTCTATGACTTTATATGTTTAACAAGTCACCTTTCCCCACCTATTATGCCCCAGCCATGAATCCCTCTATCCTTTCCCCATTTATTTTATTTCATTTTTATTTCATTCATCTCATTTTAAAAATTTCAAGAGCAAAAGCCTAAGTCTTATATCCCAAAACTCTCTCTTATCTCTCATAAAGCTTTCAAGAAAAAACACCACCACCACCACCATTCAGCACCTGCAAAATCGTGGCCTTATTCACCCCTAAACACTCTCATAAACTTATCAAATCATCACACTCTCTTCACAAAAAATAAAGCCTTCTTCATCCTCTACAAGCTCATCATACCATTTATTTTTCATATAGGTGGGTTTCTATGCATTATTATGCAACAATCTCTGGTGATCATTTTAGTTTTAATATATATTGTCCTACTTTTTTTCTCTCCATGAAAATGTGTCTTCGTTGGCCACCTATGTGTATGAGAAAATCGGTTTGGGTAGGGTTTCTTAGGGAAGCTTGAGTTTGCTTTGGTTTGTAACTATGTTCTTGAGTTTCTCATGAGATTTCCCTCAAGAAAAATGTATTTCTCCCCATGAAAACCTCAATGGAAGATTCAGTTTGGTAATTTTCTTAAGGTTTTCTATGTATGTTTTTGTTTCTAGCTTTGTTTTTTAGTTCATTTCAAAGTGCTAAGAATCTTCATGAAGTGGTTTCTTGTCAAGACGAGTTTTTCCTATGAGTTAGGTTTTGGTTTATCTAGAATCGGCCAAGGATGTTTTTCAGGCCTTAAGGTTTTGTTTTGTGAGGTTTGATGAGATTCCTATGATCCATGGTGGTTTCAAACATAAACTATGATAAGAGTTTTTGGAACAAACCAAAAGGTGATGGATTTGTGCTCTTGCAAGGTGAGATTCAACCTTAGGGTTTTCTTATAGTTAGAGTTTTGTTTGTTGAAGGTTGATGATATTTAAAAGATTAATGGATGTTCCAAACATAAACTATGATAAGAGGTTTTGGGACAAACCAAGAAATGATAAACTTGCACTTTTCCGTTCTTAGGGTCTTGACCCTCAAGTATGTATTCTTTTAGGGTTTTTCTTAGGGTTTTTCATGTAATCCATGGTCGTTCCAAGTACAAACTATGGCATGAGTTTTTTGGAATAAACCAAAGAGTGATGAGCTTATTTTTTCTTGATGATATATTCGACCTTCTTAGGTTAATAGAGTTAGGGCTTTAGTTTTTGAAAAGTGTTAGTGTTTTTGAAGCCCTTGAAAGATTTAAGTTTATGTGTGTGTAGAAGGTTTTGGTGAAAAATCAATCCCATGAGCCGCATTGAGTGGACTATGGTTTAGCCATAGCAATCCCTTTGCTAGGATTAGTTTTCACGAAAAGTGTTGGCAATTGGGCCCACAAATGGGCCCAATTAGGGCCCATTTGCGGCACCATCTTCTTTAGAGAGGTCTAGCTCCCTGCCATTGGATGCAGGGAAGAAGGGCCTGGTGAGTTGTTTCGGGGACTTGCAGGGAATGAGAAGTGCTGAAATTTGGAAGAGGAGAATGCTGCTTGAGAGGCACATTGGGGATACAAGGCATAAGGGTAACAATTTTATTATTGTTTTATTTTTCAATCTTGTTCTTTTGGTTGACACTCGTTTCAATTTGACATGAATTACTTTATGCACTATGTTATATTAATAACAAAAGTGGACAATAAAGTATGAATAACATACAAAATACAGTGAATTTTAATTACGTATGGCCCTGCGTACTTATTGTACTGTACAATAATTTTGTCTTCTTGTTGTATTTTATACGTTGTTCATATATAATTGTCTACTTATGTTGTTTCACGTAGAATTTCTCTTGCTTTATTGTGTACAGGTGTTGTTTCCTCTGTCTCATTTTACTTCATTGGCTTCTTAATCCTTCTGGTGATTGCAGTAGTGTTTGAAAAATGCATTGCTGTCTACATAATAAGCTAGATTTTTTAAAAAAAAAAAATTAAATAAAATTCATTGTTTTGGACACTACCCCCATCCCCACCCAATAGAGTGTGGCATCGAGCCTAGCTGACCATGTGTTTGCATGGCTCATTTGCGTATGAGGCTCACTGAGAAATTTCTGTGTTGGATATGTCATAGGCCACTAATGAATGACGTTTTAGCCTTTTAAGAATGATGACCCACCAATGATGACCCGCCAATTATAGAACATTTTTAATATGACACTGTAGGACTACACAAGAATTTATTGGCTAACACGTATGGGGTCTTTTAGTGTGGGGAGAGGGGGAGGTATCTTTGCAAGTTCTCAGGGTCTAAAGGCATTAACCTCTGTGACGTCAACTTCACTGTTGTGCCAAGATCATCCTCCTCCACTCCTTTTTCATGTGTCTTTTTTTCCTTTCTTTTAGTTGATTTTCAAATTATTTATCAATTTTGAGTTTTATAATATTCTGATAGATTTTATTTTCATCCTAGTGTTACTGGTGATTAGTGCCAAGAGAGAGACTACATATAGATTATACACAGATTTATCTCCGCAAACCTGTGTTACTGAAAGCTCTGGGAGAATGGAGATGAACATTCATTAGCTACTTATTGTTTTAATTCAAAGACAAATGGAATGTGAAAGCAATAAGAATACTAGCATGAAACAAGTTGAAGATAATCATAAATCATAATATGACAATGTATGGCAAATAAAGAAATGACAATGGATGATGACTATGATATATTTTAAAGAATATGAAGTTAAGTAGTTAACCTTATTAGGGAAGAAGATGCCATCTAATTAAGATGAAATTGTAGATTCTGAAACTTCTAAATTATATGCATATATATCTAGAGTGCAAAACACTTGAATATAGATATATATTGGGAGGAACTTTATTTTAATGCATGTCTGCAACTATAGTTAGATATGATAATTTGCCACCATCTTTTTGGAGTGAGAAAAAATTAACTGGGATATCATACTACCATATAGGGGTGGGGTTTAGTTGTAGTGAAAGAGAGGAACAAACAAAAATGGAGGTTTACTTAATAGAAAGATTCAATCTATTTATCTCAAGCAACTTAGGAAAATTAATAAAGCAATAGATATTGTGCATGTTAACTATGTTTTCTAATAATGTTCTTCATTGCTTGCTTGTGTTTCATGCCTACCCTTGGTATTCAAATGCCACCACTAGGAAGATTCTTGAGCTATAATTTGACAGGTGCATTTCTCATAACTGTTCCTTTATAATCCTCCATTATAACTCTATTTCCTTTTTCCCTTTCCTCACAAATAGAGTCTCATTCAGTTAGTTTTTGGCTGCACAGAAACTTTTGATTTCTGTGTATCTCATGGTCGAATCTCCACTCCTTTTTTTCTTTGAATAAACTACATTGTTCTTTTGGCCTATTACGATCCTGGGGTGGTAGAGTAGTAGAGAAAACCATAAACTGCTGAGTGTAATTACTGAAAGAATGCATGCAAATAAAACAAAATCAGCATAAATATTTGATGTGTCTACATGTACTATCAAATTGAAAGTGTTTTCTGCGGCTGCATCATTGGTCTTATTCATACTGCTGATGCTGATGCCCATGTAATTTTGTTAAGTATTGGTGAAATGAAAAATAACCTTGAATTAGTTATGCACACATATAATGTATGTTGAATATACTTTATAGATGTGCCTAGGTGTTTACATAGTCAAGATGACAAACTTGATAGTAAACACATATACGATGACCCTGAACAAGTTATGAGGTAAACTTGTAGTAAACGATTTTTGAAAAGACAAGGAGAGTAATGAAAACAAATGCATTTGGTACTTAATGTGTGCTGATAGGGAAAAAGTTAAAAGAACCTTTCTAAAAGCTCCTTTTAACTCATTCCCTGTTGAGTTATGTTCTTGTATTGTGCTTAACTGCATAAATTTTTTTCCACAATGCCGTTTGCTCCTTATATATGTGCGGTGACATCACAACTATGATGATCTTGTATGAAGGGCTTTATTTTTCTTTCTATGACTTTACTTCATCTCCTCAAACTTCTGTATTCATTAATAGAGTGGTTGTTGTTGCAGTGCCTGGTGCACCAACATTATACTATACAGAAATATTTTATGCATCAATGAAATGCCAGGTTATAATTTCACAGCATACTCTAGATCCTGAAGTCCATTTATCATAGAAATTGGTTTTGTGCTGCATGAATTGCTTAGACTAAACTGTTGTTGATATTGTTCTATTTAATTTCTGAATCAACTTAAATTATTAAGACCATCCACTCGTGATTTTATTACCTCCAAACCAATGTTCATTTACTTCTATAGGCTGTAAGTATGCAGTCAGGCTAGTAATGAAGCACTTGACAACACTACTCTGAATTGTTTTATCTATGATGATGATCAGAAACTGGACTTAAAATTAGTGACAGTAAAGATGGATTTCGCGAATTTCCTTGCTTGACTTTTGTCATTTAGTCAAGGATATTTGCATTTAGTATAAAAGATTCATAATTTGGAAGAGGGATTTATTCTGTTCATGACTTCATAGCTTCCTGGTAGTGTTATATATGCAAAGTTACGCTTTAGATAAATTGGATTCTTAATGTAGCAAGATTTTCTAAGTGTACTACCATTTGCCCGCACCCCCTTAGAAAGCTGATTTGCTTAAAAGCATTGTGATTTATGAGTATTTTGGTTCTTTATACATTTTTAACTCTTGAAGAGATAGTGGCTTGATTACAAATAAATACATAAAATAGAAACTGATTTTCTCATATGACATTAACTGGGATACATAACTCTAAATCTTTTGATTGTTTTGTTCCACCTCACCCAACATCACTATAACACATGTAGCAGAACATAGGCAAATTTTGTATAAAAAATAATTCTTGTAATGGCTATAAGTATGTTTTTAGTTGCATGCTAAATTCATTAATGAAAGTTCAGCTTTAAAAGAAAAGCTCCTCACGTTTATCACATTAACTCAGCGAATATATTATAGATAACTTATAATGCAATAACTTGTGAATATCTTGTTGATAACTTCTTATAGCTTAACTGTTTTGTTGGTTGATCTTGCTTATTTGAGGCTGAATCTCTCACTCGTGGCTTCCATCCACAGTTGGCTCCCACAACATTCCATATATGGTTCGAAGGCATTCGGCCGCAAGAGGAGTTGATGCCAACATCCAGACACAAACCAAGCAGGAACATGATTCCTTAACTTCCAAGAAAACAACAATGGCGACTGATGCAAGCTCGGGAACTATTGTAGCCTCAAAGGTGATGTGATGGAGATCCTAAGACAGATGCCAAGTGTAACCACAACCAGGGATGGCCCCAACGGGAAGACGATAGAAGGGTTTCTGTACAAGTACAGGACTGGCCAAGTCTGCATTATGTGTGTTTGCCATGGTAACTTCCTCACCCCAGCAGAGTTCATTGTGCATGCTGGAGGAAAGGAAGTGGCTAATCCCATGAAGCACATCATTGTCTATACTAACTCATTTTAGTGGCCAAAGTAAGTGTAGCTCTGGATTTTATGGCAACTTACCCCCATCTTTAGGATCTAGAAGATAGTAGAAAACAATAAATGAAACTTTCTTTTAAGTAGTTTAACTTCTATAATTATCTTATCCATTGATCAAGTTGGTCAGTGTAAAAATGAAAAACAGAAAATATCATCGAAGGTTGTTTCTTCCTTGAACCAAACTTTAAGCCTCCCTTATCTTTTTACCTTTTTGTTATTTTTTTGCCTAGCTTATCAAACAAACCTAGGGAGCATTGACTATAGCATAAGCAGTTAGCTAGAGTGTTACAAGTGACGATCGAATCCTCATTGACGCTCACCAAAACGTCGTTAGATTTTAGTGCGCGGCTAAATAATAATTTATAAACCAAGAAAACCCCGAAAACGTAGTAAAGGGGGTTAACCTAGGTCGTTTCCCAAAGAAGCAATTTAGAACCAAATCAATAGTTAAGTAAATTGGGGGAGGTTTGTTTGTTGAATTTAAAAGCGAGTAAACGAAAGTAAAGATAATAATGATAAAAGCAATATCTTGCATACGGCGTTTCGAGATAAAGGATTAATTTTCATCGGTTCCTGATTAACTTATCCATGAAAGGAGATGTTGTTTATTAGTTGAAATCTCTAACTAATATGCAATTTACTCAAGAAATTACGATCGTCAATCTCTTTAAGCATTCGTTAATACAGGTATTAAAACCAAGATCTCAGCATTAAAACCCATATTAATTAAGTACAAATTGCACAACGTAATCAAATCTAATTAGTTCTCCTTTAGTTCCTCAATCTTAGTTGAATAAATCATACAATCGTCAAGATTCATTAACTTAGATTTAGCCTTAACTTATAACATGCAATCGCTATATTATTAATTAAGGTGGAACGAGTCATGAATATTCTTTAAACGTAAGACCTCAAATTAATCTTAATCTTGAGTTACCGCATGCAAGATATTAAGAAACTACTCCTTCATGGTTGGAGGATTGAAACTCAAAGTAAATAAAGAGAAAGGAAAAATAAATGACAATAGGAAAAATAAATAATAAGGCAAGAGTAAATGAAAATAGAAAGAAATAAATGAAAGATAAAAGTAAAGGAAAAGAAAATGGAAAGAGTAAATAAACTTAAAGTAAGTGAAAAGAAACAAAGAAGTAATTAAAGAAACGGAAGGATGTAAATAGCAATGGAAGATTAAAGCAAATGAAAAACAAGAAAGAGTAAATAATGAAAGAGTAGATGGCAAGAAGAAACAATAAAACCTAGAATTAATTCGGCAGAACTTCATTAAAAGCTTTAAAGAAAACAAAGCACTTTAACATAGCCTAAGTGCTTTGAAATAAAATGTAAAAGGTGAAGAATATGGAAGGAAAAAGGAAGGGTTTTGGCCTAGGAGAGCTTAGGGAGAGGTTGGAAGAGGATGGGGGAAGAATGCCCTAAAGGGGTGCCTTGGCCACCTATTTATAGGCCAAGGCTCGGCAAAACCGCTCAGCGGTTTAGTACCACCGCTTAGCTGTGGAGTCAATCTTGGCGGCTACGCGGTTTTGAGCTGGCGCCAGGCTGGCGACTATTTCTAGAATTCTGGCCGCTCAGTTGATTGGTAATCCCGCTCAGCGGACTGACTTGGACAGCAGTCAGTAAAACTGCAATATCTTCAGCTACAGACCTCCAATTGAGGTGATTCAAATTTCCACTTAAAGCTAAGAGATAGAGCTACAACTTTGTAGTTGACATCAAATCGAGATTCAATCTCTATCATGGCTCAAAATCAATGACAAAGTCAGTGTTAAAAATCCTCTACTCATCTTTTAACCAAATCTTTTTGGATTTGAATTTGATCTTGCATTCATTGGTCCAAATCTTCTCTTCACATCTTCAATGATCCTCTTGAACATTCATTTCCTACAATTAAAATAGAAAACTACAAAATAAATCTACATATTAAATTCTAAGATAAAAACAATGCTTGAACTTGCCGTTTTCTCAATTTCTCACAAAAGAGGATAATGTGCAAAAACGTATTGATTAAGTATAAAAACCACACATTTTTAGTATGAAATGTTCATTTGTAGAATAATAAAATAGGGTACAAAATTTACCTATCAGATTAGCCCACACTTGAACAATTGCATGTCCTCATGCAAGAAACTAAAGAACTTAAGTAATAACTAAGCAAAGATGAAAAATCTTTTTGGTGTGGCGACACTATTTACATCCCCTTACAAAGCCGCGAAACTTAGGGAGGCACTTAAGCCGACTCACTGGTTACTAGACAACTGTGCAAAATTCATGACAATCCAGAAATTAGAGTACATTTAGACAAAAGATGATATCATTGTGCATTTAAAACTAATTTTCTTGGCATATCAATCATGAACAAAGAATAAGTCAAGGCATGTTAAAATCAATTGAGCCTCACAGGTTAATGTGTGTCACTCGTCACTCAAAGTGTATAGGTTTATTCAATGCTCTCTCAAACACTGCACTAGAGTCGCCTCCATAGGCTTGACTTTCTTCTAAGCATTATGGATTACCAAATATATATGACATGCATCAAGAGGTCTTTTACAGGTTGTAATGGGGTCAAGGTCAAGGTGGGATATCATATGGCCAGTAGGTTAGCTTAAGAATTAGTAGAATTCAGGGCATATATGCTTAAACAATGGTGCAAGGACCTTGATCTTCATTGGCTTTTCTTGTCACTGCTTACTCATACTTTAGGGGAGCATTTTTGTTGGTGCTAATTTGGTTGTTTTTACAAAAAAAATTGCACCCTTTTTTTTGACAATATGGTTGCTCTCCCCCCTACTTAAATGTTACATGGCCTCATGTAACCCCACATTTATTGTTTAGCACATATGAACAGATGGACCACAATTCTCCTAAGCCTTAAAGCGAGGTATATCATGGTTTTTCTAGGTTAAATGGCTTGTAATGTGCTAATTATACAATAAAAGGGTTTAAGGCTCAAAGGGGTTATCAAAGGTTAAATATTCAAGGTAGGCGTATAAAGATATGTAAGCTAAATGCACAAGAAATGCCTCAATCATATCTCATGTCACATACAAAGGTAAAATTGTAAGCAAAGAATCAGGCAAGTTCTGGATTTGAAAACTAGTGAGTGCACACACAACAAGGAAAGGAATAGCATGTAAGGTTGCTATCCTATAAATGGCTCAAAAGCTTACCGGGTGTATTATCCAATTGATCAAAGCATGCCAAGATTTATAAAATGTTCAATCAAACAATATACCATAATCACCCACATCAATTCACATTGCACAAATCAATCATCCACTAGTCTAAATTATACCTAATTCATGAAATTGCAGAAGTGATGCACAGTTAAAACTCTTAACTTCCCCACCCCACACTTGAAAAATTGTACTAACTTTGATGCACAAAATAGGGTAAGAAAGAAAAGACAAGGATAGAACAAATAAATAAGAGATATGGATTAGAAAAGCTCACAAACGGTGGGTTGTCTCCCACCCAGCACTTTTGTTTATCGTCCTTAAGTTGGACGCTGATAGTCACTTCCTTGGTCATGGGATGGCAAGAAATTGGACCTCCACTTTGTAACACCCTAGCTAACTGTTCACGCGTACGTCGCAAACAATGCTCACTAGGTTGTTATCTGCTTTGGTGGGGATTACTTAGTCCCATGTATTCTTTTAAAAATATTGCTACCCAAAATATGGACCAAATTTAAACTTTCTTTATACGTCACATAGAGTAAATTAGGAGCCTTGTTGCGTTTAGAACATGCATTTTGAACGGAAACATAGCATGTGTAACGATAAATAAAGATATCATTAGTACCCGCCAAGATAACAAACCATGGTCCTCCATACATTCATAAGCAATATTTACATAGTATTATAAGTATCAAGCACAAACATCACATAGAAATACAAATACACATATGTCCTCTACTAGCTAATCGTCTGATCTTCAGCTGTCCTCCCTTGGAAGGGTTCTATCTCCTGTAGCTCCTCTCCTCGTCCCTCGTGTTGCCTGTCTGCTCGGACGTCTTCCCTATCCTCATCGTGCTCACCTAGAACCATAAAGAAGTGGGGGATGAGAACACTGGGTTCTCAGTGGGTTACCTTCGGTCTCGCTACTTGTATTACACTCAATTATGATTCCGCCGCTCAGGGGGTCTCTAAGTGTCACAGTTATACTATGTCCCTACCTTCTATTTTAATCCATACTAAGCCTGAGCAGCTTTATCTAATTTACTAGGTGACTGGGGAGCCTACTCTTCATTACTAAGTCATCTGTTCTCTATCTTACTTCCTAAGTTCACATAATCACATAATTCACATAATCACATAATAAGCTTCCGTGTGCGTCCACTTATAACCGTGCCCATTTTAATTATAAGCTTCTTCACACATTCACTTATGTACAGTTATATCACTTAGAGCAATTACTTCAAGCTCAACCCCCCCGTAACGGTGGCCTACCGCGACAGGCTTCCTTGTTGTCTCAGTATCGTGAGGACTGGGCCGCGCTAAACCTCAGTAGCTCACGATAGGAGAATCCACCCTTATGCTAGGGGTGGCGAGGGGACCCTACCCCGTCCTTATGCTAGGGACAAGGCATGCCCAGGGTTCAACTTGCCCTTCCTGCCAGCTATTACGCACAGCTAGGAAAAGATTCCTTTTTTCCTTTCTTTCCTTTCCTTTTTGGGACTTAGTGACGTCATGCCCGATACCTTTCCTTTTCCTTTCCTTTCTTTTCTTTTCTTTTTCCTTTCCTTTTTGTAAAACCCTTTTCCATGACACATAATCACATAGCATTCATCATTACAGTTCATCAAATCCAGTCCATTTTATTTACAGTCCATAAGCATTAAACATAAAGCTTTATTTCATGATCTTGTCATACCTTAAAACATTTAAACATAAATCCTTAAATCATAACATACTTAATAAAATCAGTAGATCCATGGATAATTGCAAGCAGTATAAAAATTATGTTTTAAGAAATGTTTTTGTACACATAAAAATTGATAATTTTCGAAAAGGGAGTTCTGGCCTTCGTCAGACCGCTCAGTGCACCCTGACGAATTTCAGCTCCTAATTCCTGCAATATTCCATGTTCTACAAGGTTCCTAAACATCAATCCTTAGAACATTTCTTTCATCATTTCCAACCAATTTCTAATAGCCATAAACATACTTTCAAACATCCAAAAATCATTTCCATAATCAAGTTCATATTCTCCTAACCGTCTAGTCACAAAGCATATAGCATATCTGACACATAAAGCACATATTCACCTAACAATTCATCAAAGAGGCATTCAATAAGAACAAAGAGGCATCAAATAAGAAAACCTAGCATAATCTAACATAGAACACATCACAAATGAAACTCAAGCGTCCTAGACCACATAGACAGTGGTTATGTTAGGTTTACCCACCGTTACCGTGGTGCCGACGGTTCCGGCTTGCTCCTAGCTTGCTTGGCTGCCTCCTAGCTCCTCATGTCCGAATTTGCTGCAGCTTTCCATGGGTTCTTGGAGTGATTTTCGTGGCTAAGGGTTAGGGGATTCGTGGAGGAAGTGAACTGGGTTTAAGGCAGGCGGTGTCTGGGTCTCCGGTTTGTCAGAACAGCAGTCGATCGACAAACGGACAGAGTTCTGGCAAGGATTCCAATTTTTCATGTCATTTTCGGTTTTGGGGTGGTATTTATAGCCCAAGAGCTGATTGCCACTTTACCATTTTGCCCTTGGCCCAAAATTACCAAAATGCCATTTTAATTTCATTTTCTATTTATTTAATTGATTTGGATAATACCTAGGTCAAATCAAGTCACATCAAGGCATATTTAATTATTTTTCTTGAAAATATCTGCCTTTTCTTGAAAATATCTGCCTCCCCACGTGCTAAATCAGATTGGGCCCCACCTCGGTCCCGTTTCGCTCGTTTTTGATCGTTCGCAGTCCCGGTGCGTCGCGCACGGTCGTCCGAAAAATATTCCGCTTGTACCGTCGCGATCCTCTAATTACCCCCTTCCTAAGAATATTATTTTTAGAAGGTGTTTGTGAATTTTTCTCCGGAGGAGTATTTTTCACAGATACCTTTAATACATCGTTAAGCTCCCGCGTCTGCGGACAACCGTTCCGCTTGCGGTTTCGCTATCTCCCAAACTTCCCAATAAGGTTGTGGGGCCAATCTAAGGTATTTGGGACTTTCTCCCGGTACAAGTTGGATTCCCAGAGACTTGAGACTCTCTGCTCAGTTCTACTGGCTAGACGGGGCTAAACGGGACTGTTCTAGTGTCTGCGGAATCGTCCGAAACTGACCCGATTTCCGTTTTTCTGACACTTTAAGTTTTTCATCCATTTCTAGGGGTCGAGAGGAATCATTTGAGTGTCAGCAGAATTTATCAAATCCCGACAGAGAAATTTCTACTGACCTTTACAAGTTAATTCACACAATCAACTCAGCGAACAGTCTACTCGCAGTTACTTGGGAAAATTTTCGCTAAGAAAGGAGTGGGATGTTACACTCTATACTCCTTCTATTCCCTTTAGATTCTCCTTAACTCCGTACTTATCCACCTGAGCCGCATAGTCCCGCACATCAGGTGCTTGACGGACACCTACCGCTCACGCTTCCAACCTCTGATGGAGTTCTTTCACGAGTTTATTATGTGAAATCTTTACTAAGGAAAACTGGGATGTTACACACTTCCTCTTGGAGATTCCCAGCGGTGTCATAGTACGGCTTCAGACGATGTCCGTTGACTGCGAATGTACTAGCCGTTTTTGGATCTTTCAGTTCAACCTTACTGTACGGATGTACCTTGGTAATCACATAAGGACCGTCCCATTGGGATCTGAGTTTTCCAGGCATAAGTTTGAGCCTAGAATTATAAAGCAACACCATCTGTCCTTCTTGAAAGGATTTTCGCAGAATGTTCTTATCATGGAATAATTTGGTCTTTTCTTTGTGGAGTCGGGAGTTCTCGTATGCATCCAACCGGAGTTCTTCCAATTGTTGAAGTTGTAATTTTCGGTGACTCCCTGCTTGTTCTAAATCCATGTTGCATTGTTTTACGGCTTAGTATGCTCGGTGTTCCAATTCTACTGGCAAGTGGCAAGGCTTGCCAAATACCAATCGAAAGGACTCATCCCAATGGGGGTCTTGTAAGCTATCCTATATGCCCATAATGCATCATCCAATCGCAGTGACCAGTCCTTTCTGTTAGGCTTGACCATTTTCTCCAGGATCCCTTTTATTTCCCGGTTAGATATTTCAGCTTGTCCGTTTGTCTGGGGATGGTAGGGTGTAGATACCCTATGAATAACCCCATATTTACGGAGCAAAGCTTCCATGCGCCGGTTGCAAAAATGTGTTCCTTGGTCACTAACGATTGTTCTCGGCATTCCAAACCTGCAAAAGATGTTAGACCGGACAAAAGACACAACTATGGCAGCATCGTTAGTTCGAATAGCAATGGCTTCAATCCACTTTGATACATAGTCAACAGCCAAAAGAATGTAAGTATAACCATGAAAAACAGGAAAAGGGTCCATGAAATCAATTCCCCATACATAAAAAATTTCACAGAATAATAATGGTTGTTGGGGCATTTCATTTCTCTAAGTGATGTTACCTGTTCTTTGACATTGTTCACATGATTTGCAGAATTCATATGCATTTTTGAACAATGAAGGCCAATAAAATCCTGAATCTAAAACTTTTCTGGCTGTGCGTTTGATGAAAGCCTTTTTAACCACTTTCTAGGATCTTGACATAGTTCTAGGTTTTGTCACAACCATGCCAATCTCTTAGAAAGTTTGTCTGCGCTTTTGTCGTTCAAATTAAATATTTATATTCATACCTACTTTACGGCTTTCAGATTCCAAAAGGAATCCGTTTGCAGTATAGGGTATGGTCGATCCCACAGAGAGTTGTAAAAATACCATTCTTGAGTTCATTTAATTAAACAATGAGGTGAAGGATTTGATAGTTGATAGTTTAGTACATAAGTAAATAAATGACATTAAAAGTAAATAGGAAACAAATCAGAGGTAGTTCCGGAGCTTGTTGGGAATTTTAATCACATCATAGTTTCATGCATCCAGTTACTTATTACATAGAACTATCGTTTGATTGCCCGCCATCAGTTCTTAACTTGTCATCACTTTCGCGCATGACAAGATCACAGGTTTCCCTTGTCAAACTGTCACTTTCGCACACAAGTTTAACAAAGTACGCCAGCATTAATCCAGATGTTAAAACGGCTAACCTTTATTCCAGTTACGGCAACAAGATTAGATGAAATGATTTAGGTCAGACTCTAATGATTGTAACTTTCGTTCACAACGTTCAGGTCTGTGTCCTAGTTAAGCATAGCGTTATTGATTTTAATCTGGTTATGACTTAATTAACATAACTTTCGTTCATGTAAATAAGTCCCAAATCAAGAATCAAAACACTAAACAAAACTAGCATTAGGCATGAAATCATTCAAGCAAATCATAGAAAAAGGATAGATTCATATATAATAGTTACGTGGATACAAGAAAGCTACAATAGTAATCAAAATCCCAACAAAAAGAGGGTTAGGAACCCATCTTACGAGAGAATCTCGGAGGCGAGGTTTCGGCACTTACCATGACACGTGCTCACGCTATCATGGCCATGGCTTCGCCAAGCTTCCTCGATCTCCGGCTCCTTCACAAGCCTCGTCTTTGTTCCTAACCTAACCTAAACTAAACTAAGCTTTAAAAGTGCAAAATAAATGAAGAAGAATGGTGTTTTGAGGGGGATAGGATGAATGATTCGGAGTGGTGTCGGCCTCCTCTATTTATAGGCAAAATTTGGGTCCATCGCTCAGCGATTTGGGTGTCATCGCTGAGCGATTAAGTCTTTATCGCTGGGGCGGCGGTGCGTAATCGCTGAGCGATTGTACTTTGCATTAAATGCTCGGCAGCTTTTTGCAGGCGGTGCTGACGTGTCGCTCTGTGATTGGCTGGTCCTAGTTGGCTCCAGCTGGCTCAATGATGGCGCCGGTGCAAGTGGCTTGCCGACCTACTATCGCTGAGCGATACAGGTAATATCGCTTCAGCGATAACCTTTAAATCGCTGAGCGATTCCTTGTTGTTCGCTGAGCGATGCCTCGTCCAGAATCTTCTTTTTAAGCTCTTTTCCAATTTTGCCCTTTTCTTCCTTCTTCATGGGATTATTCTTCAATAAAACTTCTTGCATCCATCTTCCAAAATATATTATAATTCCTACAAAATACGGGGAATTAATTGGATAATTCATTAAAAACATAACAGATAAGTGCCATTTTGAATGATAAAAATTGTATAAATTGGGCACTTATCACTCCCCCTGACTTAAAACCTTGTTTGTCCTCAAACAAGAGGTAGTAGAATCATTTTACGAGAGATTAATGCTTATGAACAATCGGTTAATGCAATGAATTGAAATATTTCAATTTTGAGACTTTGTGAAACATAAAAGGACCTGAACACGTCAAATGCATCAATACTTGAATGGCATAAGCAAATCACACTATCCAATGTCTTTTCCACCAAGGAAGCTATCATTATGCACGCTATGGCCAGTGGGCCAATTTAGGGTAAGTGTTTACGCTCCTTGTCACCATTGAATTATAACAATTTAAATTTGTTACCTGTCTCATCATTCAATGCAAAGTATGGTCATGCAAGGATCACAAAGGACTTCCAAGGGTTGTAATGGGGCCAGGCTACAAAGAACATTAGTTTTTCTGGATATGCAAAAAATTTTTCCATTAAGAGAGCAAACCATTTTCTATTGTTGCCTTTCTTTAAACATTGTTTTCTTTTCACCCTTTTTCCTTTTCCTCTATCCCTTCTTCTTTTTCTTCCTTTTGTTTTGGGATAGAATGTGTTCTTTTCTTTATTTTGTTCTTTTTATCTTTTCTTTTTGTACTTTCCCACTTTGCCCATCCTTGTCTCCCCCTGACTTAGATCTTTTGCACATAATCCACTTTTTGAATGCTCTCTTAATTTCGGATATTAAGGGATAACATTGTTTTTCTTTTTATGGCTCGGGGACTATGAAACAAAAACTTCTCATGTTAGGTTCAAACGGGGGGTGGCAAAGAGTGTTCCTAATTAAGGGTAGGCTTTATTTGGCCAAGTGGGTTTAAATTCTAAAGAACAAAATGCCTTGATCATTTCCCATTATTTCCATACAATTTATCAAAATTAGAGACTCAAACAAATTCAATTGTAAAAAACAATGGTGATTCTCTCTATCTCACTTAAGTGTATGGCTCACTCCCTCACTTGGTTAAGGTTTTATTCTCTTGGTTTCAAAACATCTTCAATGTTATGCTTATGCAAACCAAGTAAAAATGCATAAGAACATGCTCATGGTATCTATGTATGAATCACAAAGTCTATGATAGATATTGAAACAAGTCAATTCATGATATAATTGTGTTCATGCATCAAACCAAGTAAGATAAACTACTACTTTGTTTTTAAACAAACAAGTTTAAGCATATAATAAACTACTAAGGAAATTAATTAATTAAGGTGTTAGAAAATTAAAATGCTCCCTGTTCATGGTGAATTGCTTGAAGTAGTCTTCTTGATATAATATCTCCATAGTTGCTCGAACTACTTCATCTTGCTTCACTGATTTGAGGAAATAGAGGCTCATCCTCCTTGAGGAATCATGCTCTTCATCCTCTAGAAGTGTGTATCTCTTTTGTTATGGTTAGGAATCCTCAATGATTGTTCTTCGGCCTGCAAAAACAATCAAAGAAAACTTCCTTTCTCCAAGTAGCATTAGAGACATCATGTTTTATCTTGAATCCTTTTGTAGACAGAATTCCCTACAACTTTGCGGACAGAATTTCCCGCTTAAGTGGACAGAATTTCCCACTTCTTGTGGACAGAATTTCCCACAATTTTTTTATAGATTCAAAATAAAATATCTTTAAGGTGCTTATTGAAAAGATTCGTTTCTAAAAAATTTCGTTCATTTCGCAAATAAGAATTCTTTTTCATTTAAAGCATGTGCACCTTTCTTAAACAGTTGTAAAGGTTCAAAAATCACTTATTTGGTTTAAGATTAAAGTGCTTCAGGTAAGCTTAACTGAAAAGAATAAGCACTTCCACATTTTAAACCAAATTACATGATTTAGGTAACCTTTGATTTCTTTTTCACCATATTTTATAAAAATTGTTTTTAACACCTTAAATTAATTACCTTCAAAATAAGCTACTAAATACTAAAAACTTACAAAAACTCTGGGTTGCCTCCCAGACAGCGCTTTGTTTTACGTCGTTAGCCCGACGCATTTTTCTTCTAGCTCTCCTCTTCATCAT
>QANU01045572.1:175098-223703 GCA_003254905.1 Nissolia schottii | reverse complement strand
TACTTGTACGCGTCTTCATTAAATGCTTGGCAGCTTTTTGCAGGGCGGCGCTGACGTGGCACTCTGTGATTGGCTGGTTCCAGTTGTCTCCAGCTGGCTCAATGATGGTGCCGGCGCAAGTGGCTTGCCGACTTAAGTTCACTGAGCGATACAAGTAACATCGCTGAGCGATTTGTCCCTTTGCGCTGAGCGATGCACATCCTTCGCTGAGCGACGCTTTCCTCCAGAATCTTCTCTTTAAGCTCTTTTCCAATTCTGCCCTTTTCTTCCCTTCTTCATGGGATTATTCTTCATAAATTATGCTTGCATCCATTCTTCAAAATATATTTAAATCCTACAAAACATAAAGATTTAATTAGATAATTCTTTAAAAGATGTGAGAATAAGTGCCATTTTGAACGATGAAAATTGTGTATTTTGGGCACTTATCAGTAAACGGAAACATTGCTATAATTTTATGAGAGATAAAATTAAAATTACCTTCTTGTTAGAAAATGCTCATTTTGTATGAAAAAGAAAAAAAATTTCAACCAGCCCATTTAATCCAGAACAAAAAAAAAGGCCCATATAGCTAACCTTCACCAAATCAAGGCAAATAATTAATTGCCCAAAATAAATAAATAAATAAACTTGCAGCCTATATCATGGTTAGCCAATAATAACCTTCACCAAATCAGAATTTCATGGCACATATTGGCCCATTATGCAAAACACAAAAATAGTCCATTGTCCTTATAGCACCAAATTTTGCCCAATTTCACTGATCAATCCTCAAAGCAATTTCACTTAAAGCACCAAATTAGGTAGCATATATGCAAATCAATCACTTAAATTCACCGTGATTCACTTAACTTCAAGCATCGTGATTCACTTAAATACAACAAATCAATCACTTAAAGCAATTTCCAAAATTTCAGCACTTATTTTCAACAATATATTCAGAATCACAAACAGTAGCATATATGCAGCAATTACGAAATCATAAATGATAATGGACATATCAGCACTAATCAGCACTATCACAACATATAATCAGCCCATATCACAACACTTAATTTGCACGTAACCACGACGCAAATCACGGCAGCAAGCCGCGGTACCACACCAACCGCAAATCGCGGCAGCAAGCCCGCAACACCAACACCACCGTAAATCACGGCAGCAAGCCGCGACACCAGCACCACCACCTGTAACGCCGCACATCACATCCATCCCTGCACCACTAATACACAAGCAGTGGGCAGCGACAATTCGCACGGGGAGGGACATCCTTTGCGTCGAGGGAAAAGGCTCACGAATGTGGGGGGCTTTGTCCATGGCTGTATCCATGGTTGTATGGGTTGAGATAGTGCACCGAAAAAAGGTTCATGAAATTGAAAAATAAGGGTTCACTGTGTCCATGTTGATAAAATTCCCAAAATTAACAATTGCATGTGTGTGTGTGTGTATATATATATGTAAACGAAACCTGTGCTGAATTGGGATTACAAAAATGAAATTCCCAAATTCCCAAATTTAGGGTTCATAAAATTTGAAAAATTGAATAACCAAATTATTGAAATACGATAGCGCAACGGAAACTAAAGCACAAATATCAATTTTTCAAATTATCCACAACACAAATCCTAATAACCTGACAATGATAGGTGGCTCTGATACCACTTGTTAGAATTTATCATTTATATCACGTCAGATTATCAAGGATTAGAGGATCACATAAAGAATATAGGATTTAACAAATACCCGTATCCATAGGTAAGCAATAGAAATCCTTTTCTGCGACTGATGCACGAACGAGAGCATTAGTTCCATGGCCTTCCTCAACCAAACCTCCTTAGTTCCTCAATGGGACCTTCTATTTCTCTTCAGATGGGGAGAAATGAAACGTTTTTCTGATTTGGTGTGTTGGGGACCATAAACGTTCCTGACGTATTTAAGCTCACCAGGGTTCCCATTATCCCTTGATAGGCCAATACTGGCATCTACCCATTTGGGCCCACATTCGTTTTTTTAAGTCTAACAGGCTTTTAACCAAATAATTAGATCACCAAATTAAGCCATTTATGATAAATAGCTAATATAATCGTTAACGAATATGAGCCCACAAATATTGGAAATATAAATTTCCAACATCCTACCCTATTATTCATCGTCAATCCATTTTATTCCAACATTATTGCTATTTCACATAATCTATCAAAAACAATATTGTTATTTCACATAATATAACATTTTTCATATTTATTGAAGAGTTAACGACTAAGTTAGTCACCAAGAAATGAAATGTCTCAGCATCCAATTTCATAAATAAAAAAAAATTAAAGCGCTAACTTAATTCTTAAAAAAAAATTGGGTTAATTTAATCCCTTTGTCTAATTTTTTAAGAATTAAAGTGGGTAACAAAAAAAATTTAGAGACTAAATTGGCCCTCAAAAAATAATTTAAGGACTAAATTAACACTTTAAATTTTTTTCATAGACCATATTGGTCATCACTCTAAGATTAGATGTCACTTTCGATTAAAGCACATAGTGAATTATTGTAAGGATAAAATTAGAAAAATAATAATTAATAGTTGCTTAATTTTAAATAAAAAAATGCTATCTAATATAGTAGAGTAATGTTAGGTGTATAACCCAAATGTTGTCAATCATGCTATTAACCAATGTTCTACACATCGACTGCACAAACTTTTTCTACACACATGTACAAACTTTTTCAAATATGAAACCAAATCAAACCAAATTTGTGGCACATTAAATATGAAAAAGTAATTGTTGCACTCTCTCTTCATTTCCCAACTCACACTCTAAGCACGTTGACTCACTCTCTACAATGCACAAACATTTTAAAGCATATGCACAAATTTTTGAACTGACATGCACAAACTTTTCAACAACCAGAAATAAAAAATATGATGGAAACGTAAACAAAAATGATGATGAGGAATAAAATTTTTGTGTTCACATGCACACACTTTTGAATAAGAATGTACAAACTTTTCTATACATATGCACAAACTTTTGACCAATCAGACATGAACAAACTTTTGAAGAAGTGTGCACAAACTTTTCTATGCACATGTACCAATATTTGAAAAACCAAAAATAATGAATATGATGGGAACAAATGAAAACGCCTGGATTCATAAAGAATAAGTTAGAAACAATAAAAAAATGATGGGAGATTGGGAAAGAAGAGGGAAAAAATAAAGAATAAGAAAAAAGGAGAAAAAACACATTAAAAGAGTAAATTGTATAAAAGTTGACACCTCATATATTCAATAGAATGATACATCAAGTGGATTATGATGGGCATTTGCATTTAGTCGCACTATAAAAATGTGATTAAACACATTTTCAAAAGTTTAGCTAAATTACATTTATAATTTTACCCCTCACTCTCCTTCAATTTGCAATTTCTTTTTGTCGTCATTTTACTATTTTTCGTTCACCACTATTCTCTCCCTCTGACCTTTTCTTCTTCCATCCTCAAAGATCCATTTATCTTCCTGTTCGTCTTATTCTTTCTCATTTTGTTCGGATTATTCTTCTTCCACTTTTTCGTATTATAATTATACTAATTTCTTTCTCCTTTTGTTCATGTATGTAATGGTGATGTGAAATCAATCAAAATTTTAAATTTGAGCAAAAAATATTTAGAATTGTGATTGTGCAATGTAAATCTCTGTTCCGCTCTTTTTCATATAATTGGTGATTGAGATGAAGGATCAGAAAGATGAGCTCGGTGATGGAAAAATGATGAACTTAGTTGTGTGAGATGAATAAATAAGGGTCAAATTAAAAATGTAATTTAGACATCTTCATGAAATTGTGTTTAACCACATTTTTGTAGTGCAGCTAAATACAAGTGTTTACTGTAGTCTGTAACACCCTACTAAGTGCTTATGCTATAGTCCTAAGCAATGCTCACATGGTTGTTATCTGCTTTGGTTGGGTTACTTCTAGCTCATACTTTTAGCTTTGCAAATATTTTTTTCTCGAAAATATGGACCGTTTTGAGACATTATTCCTTTTCTTTATAAATTATGAGCCATACGTGATCAAGAAAGCATATAGATAGGCAAGCGCTAGATTCCCAAAAGACTTAAGCAATAACTAGTCTATTGGATTATCATACCGACTATTTCAGAATATATATATATATATATATATATATATATATATATATATATATATATTTGTATACAATCACATGGTCCAGGATACAATTACAGATTTAACTAATAATACATATTACATTTAATGCACATAATTGTTAATGGTCCAACTAGACCATTTAACTGCTACATAATACAAAACAATAATCACCTTAGTGCGTAGACCAGAACTGGTTATCCTGTAACTTCACTGGAGCTTCCTGACCTCACGTCCTACAGTCATCTTGTGATGTCTCGTCCTCTCAGGTGCACTGGCCATACCTGCCTAGAACCATAAAGGAGTGGGGGTGAGAACATTGCGTTCTCAGTGGGAATCCTAAGCCATAGCTATTGGTTCATTTCTCAGTTATGATCCAGGCCACTTAAAAATCTCTAAGTGTCAATGCATACTAAAGTTCCTACTAGTTATTGACACCCGTCCTAGTCCTGAGTAGCTTTACTTAGTTTACTAGGTGACTGGGGACCTCTAGTCTTTTCATTACCTAGGGATTCGTGCTTATTAACTCTATTCGCTTGAGTAACGTGATGTTAGATCACATACATCTATAACTTCCATATAAGTTGTCTCGAAAGTTCTCTTAACGGTAGTTTATAGTACGTACACACATGCATGCATGCATGCATACATACATACATACATACATACATACATACGTATGTACGTACATCACATATCTTATGCATGAAGGGATCTGGGGTTCTCTTACGTGCCCTGTCAAGCATGTGTATTAGGGTCGCGTCCTTCTTGGTTCTTTATGTCCATCATTCTCCTTTGTAGCCATGGCCGTCAGCTACAACCTACTTCTATTTCCGTATCGTGTCGGCCAAGCAGTGCTCTAACCTGAGTGGTAGCGAACCACGGATGCACGATAACATACTACATCGAACAACGATATGGAACAACCATTTAGCTTGGGATGGCGGGGGGGCTTTCCTTGTGATAATGCTAGGAGTGGACTCGTTCGTTCTTATCATTTTTCTTCTTCATTCTTCGGGGCCATTTACGTCACTATTAGAGGACGTATACTTCAGTCACTACTGGAGGACGTATACTTCTTACTTAAATCTTAAATCAGGTCTATACTTGCGTTTAATCATTAACCAATCCATCTTGTTGGACTGGCGAGGGGCTTGTCCGTAGACGTGCCAAGAGAGGGGATAATCCTAATCGTACAAATATGTACTTTCTTCAAGGTACACCAGACCCTCTGTGGTCGGAACCTTCTTAAGATATCACTTTTTTTCTCTAAGATTCAATTATGATCTTTAAGACCTTAGGTGATTGCTTTCTAGTTATTTACAGTCGTCCTAAAGCACTAATGACGACCGAGTCCTCATGATGCATGTTACACAAGTACAACACAAAGTTCCACGATCATTCTTATAAGTATATACACGTTATAGTGGTCTAGTGCTTGTTGGAATATGTGGGTAAGTTGAAAACTCAGGTCATTCAGTGGTCATTCGAATGACACTGGAATTTGGCCCGCAGGTTGGTGAAATTCATGAGTCATTCGAATGACATGAAAATTTAGCTCTCTGTTTGTAAAATTTAGGAGTCATTCGAATGACCTAGCTTAATCATTCGAATGACATGAAAATTTTGTTCTTTGTTTAATTTATGAGTCATTTGAATGACCATGGCTAAGTCATTCGAATGACCTGACAAATTTGCTCCTGGATGAGTAAAATTTTAGGGTCATTCAAATGACTATGCTTGGTCATTCGAATGACCTTACGTCAGACTCATTTATAGTGTAGTTTCTTGCATGTTTCTCACATTTTAACACTGAAAATTTATTTAGGTTTCCCCCATGTTCCAACAATCACTATAATACATTTTTCTAACTAACAAACACAAAATCACTCTTGCATCATAATAAACATATTTCCTACATAATGTCTACTACGTTATATTTTTCTACACTATACACATAACACATAAAAATCACCAAGGAGGTGAGTACGCTAGGGTTACCCACTTCCTAATCGTGTTTAGAGGCAGTGAAAGTTGTGAGAAAGTGTTTCTACGAACATTAGTGCGATCCTACTATTTTTCTTGAGTCTGATAGCATAACTGCTGAATGTACAAATGAAAAGTTTGTAAACTTAACAGATGAAAACAATGAAACAGGCAGTGGCCTCGAAGTGCTATTTATAAGCACACAGGTCAGTGGCCTTTGGCCCATTTTTCATTTAAATAAAAAATGAAATTAAAGGATAAATACTCATTAATTGCAAATCATGAATAGTGACCCTATAGGATAAACTTGTTGACTTCTCTTGTTAACGAGTGTATGTGCGTGTAACCGTGAGAGAGAGTCTAGTGAGAGACTTCTCTGAGAGCTTGGCCATGTGGCGTGATTTCTGACCATGCTTAATCGGGTTTGATCGTTGTATATGTACGAATATCTTAAAAATATTTGAAACACAAGGTCATGATTTATTAATTTTTCTTATCAAGGATTTAAGTTAACTCAAGATTTTTGTAAATTTATTTTCATAACATAATATTTTACAGATATTTTTGAATCACAATTAAATTTTGGTGATGATCGAAAATTAGTCTAGATCTCACAAAATTTTGTGAGATCACAAAACTATTATTTTGACTGATATTTTGGAAAAATAAATGAACTTGACGATAGAGAAATGATGAACTTAATTGAACGAGATGAATAAATAAAGATAAAATTAGAAATGTAATTTAAATACACTTACATATATTTAATCACATTTTTGTCTGCAGCAGTCCATTTAATATATCAGATGTATTTTGGAACTCATCTAATATTAGATACTTGTGTATTGGCAACGTAACAAGGCTGACCAATAAATGTCCAAGAAAGGTAAGGAAGAAGACTGACTGACTTCCAAGGTTTGACTAGTGAAATTGTTTGGTTCAGCTGCCAGTTGAAAGGGATTCCTTTTTTTTCAACGATCGGAAATTGATACTTGGGGTCGTTTTCGTTGAAGCCACAAGTAACCGGGGCAGGTATCATTTTTCTTCGGTCAACGAATCAAATTAACTCTTCCTTTGCTTCTGTTCGGTTCCGTGACAGAGAGAGAAGCAATACAAACGAAAAAGGCATGTGCCAAAGACGCGTGGACCTTGCGTTCTCTACTCAGCAACCAAGGTAATAAGCCTCTCTCCGGAAAATACCTCATGGCTTCTGCATCTGTCTCCTTCGTTTGCATGCTCTAATTAGGTGCCTTACCGTTGCCTGCAAAAGGTTTAGTATTGTGAAGTTTTATTATCTGAGATTTCTTGTTGCTCAAACTCTCCCCGTTTTTTTCCCCCTCCACCTTTACCTGTCTTTGGTTGCAGAAATAGAAATTCTCAACCCTTTTTGTCCTCTTGCATTACACACATGCATTTCAGTATCATCGCTTTGTTTGCTTTCTCTTTGCATGTCACACTCATTGGCCGCTTCTTCTTTTTTTTTCTTCTTAGGTTGTGCCGTTCGTAATCCATTCTTTCTTTCGCAATCAGAGTTTCCCACGACTCGTTGAACCGAACTAATTATATATGAGATGAGTTGCTTTTACTACCTAAAAGACAAATCAAGGAAGTGGAAGCGAAGATCAGCGCCCGAACTGAAGAAACAAGAGAAATCCAAGCCCACGGGAGGAGTCACCAAGTCTTCGGGATCTTCGTCTTCCCCTCGCGGCATACCCGAATTGTACGAGGAGAAGGCTCACAATTTGCGGGTCTTCTCGTACGGCGAGCTCAGGCGCGCGACGAACGATTTCAGCAGGCTTTGCAAGATAGGGGAAGGTGGATTTGGGAGCGTGTATAAAGGCTCGATCAAACCCGCCAATGCGAATGATGGCGATCCTATTTCAGTTGCCATCAAAAGGCTTAATCAGAATGGATTGCAGGTAAGAGATTCAAAATATTCCATGTTGCAAGGAAACATGTACTGTTGATTTTGTAGAAAATAGGGAGAGAGTAATATATGAATGTATTACTGAGTTGTGAATTTACATAGGAGGTTAAGCTTATTTATAGGCCGAGGACTCAACGATCAAAACACAACGGCTAAAAACAAATTACAATCAATTTACAATATTAAATCAAATCAAATCAATTATGTAAACATTTACAATCATTAACAGATTTGATTCGAGTAGATTGCATAAGCTAAAATTTTAGTGTTATCTCCTCTATTTTCCGGTTGTTGTGGTTACTCGTGTGAGACAGCCAACTAAGTACCACCCAAGTTTCAAATGATACTTGATTTTTCAGTTCTTGTAGGCTTCAGATCCACCCAAAAAAAAAAAAACTTTACGCTGCTAGTGAACCGTACTTTAAAAGTTGTTCAAGCTTTTACAGCAGTGGAAATTATTACACACTGCAGTGGTATGCCATTTCCTTGTTCAATGGTAGCACAAAGAGATGTTTACTCTGATGGTGAATCAAATAAAAAAAATATATATATATTGCTCAGAGCAAAGATATTTATATGTTTACTTTCAAACAGACTAAGAATAGCAATTGATTGTTTGGTGGCATAGGTGACGGAAATTTCATTGTCGCAAAATCGCCTATCCTGCTTTGTAGCGGTATCCTCTGTTTCAGAAGATATAAGTAACAATAGGAAAATGTCACCATTGCTGTTGTACTATCCTTGGTGTAAGAACAATAGGGAAAGTCTTGTTGAAGCCTTAGCAAGGAGAGTAGATCGTATGTAGGTAGTAGAGCGGAACAAGAAAAACTATAGGTAAAACTATTGAAAATGATTTTGATTTTAATGGTTTTTCTATTGACATGGCTTACGATTGTACACTATAGCATTGTCTGATATATGTAACTCACTCCATGTTGTAAGACAAGGTTTGGTTTTTGCTGTTGTTGCTGCAAATGTTATCATCTGGTACAAACCCTGAGAGTTAAAGTGATTTTGCTGAGTGACATTCTCTCAAACTGTATTTCCTGCCTTCCATTTGCATTTAACATTAACTTTGAATAACTTTAAAAATTATATTATGGTTTTTCCTTTTTATTCTCCTTGTCTGCCTAGCCACAGGTCATATTTATGTCAATTAAATTTATTTAGCCCTATTCCTTTTACTCTGAAACTAATATTGTATGAATGGTTTTGTCAACAAAAATAGTGCATAAATGAATGCTTTTGTATGTATAAAAACTACTTTAAAACATTACAATTATTCATAGGTTCTTTTAACTCTGAATCACTTTGAAATTAAAAATCTCTTTAATTTGGCTGGAATGGGAAAAGCTGCATAAACTGATATGTTGTGCCTGAAGAATTTGAAGTTTCTATTCACATTTTAAGATCCTGAATTATTTGCATTTGTATATAGAGATTCAATTTTTTGCTTTCTCTCTCACTCTTTCTTCACTCTGATCTTATTGTATGGACATCCTTTCAAGGTTAAACCATTTTTTTTCTCATACCTCTGTTATGTAGGGTCATAAGCAATGGCTAGCTGAAGTTCAGTTTCTTGGTGTTGTGGAACACCAAAATCTTGTCAAACTCATTGGATTCTGTGCTGTGGATGGAGAAAGAGGAATCCAAAGGCTACTTGTATACGAATACATTGCAAATAAAAGCTTAGAGTCTCATCTTTTCAACAAAGCCTACAATCCTCTTCCTTGGAAAACAAGACTCGAGATAGCACTTGGAGCAGCTCAAGGGTTAGCTTATCTGCATGAAGACTCTGAAGTACAGGTAGTTAAGGCATTATCATCATCATACATTATCCCTGCTCTCCCACTAAGAGATGCTAGAAATTAATTAAACAATATTCATGTTCGCTCACTTAATAACACAATAGTTTATGGCTTTATGTTTTTGAATGAGTTGGACTTGGATATGGTATTGACCATGTGGTAAGGACTTTGATACTTAATTACCACACTAGTTTTTATAATTAAATCATGATTTTAGCAAAAAGGTGGAGGGGTATGTGTTTTGTCTATACTTAAAGCTCAAAGGCTTGTGGCAGTGGAGATGTCAAAGATTTAACATTCATGATTCTTTGTTGAATCAAAAATACATTTATGATTTGTTCCCCAAGTTGCTCAAGCTTTTGGGAGAGTTGGCCAGGGATAGAATGAAATTAAAAAAAACAAAAACAAACAGAAACAAAATAATTTACTTCTAACTGTTGACTAAAATGCTAATATTATTCTAGAAACTACATGGTTGAGGTCCTCACTCATAACACTGATAGAGCTATAATTTTCTTGTGATACATATTTATTTTTTAATTTTTCAAGAACTATTCAGTCACTAGCCTGTGTTTTTGTAGCTGTTGTCACAAAATTGACTTTGAAACAAAATTCTATTTTTATCCTTCGATTGCTTTGAAACACACATCTTCCTGATAAATATGAAGTTAGAAAAACAATCATTAAGGATCTCCTTTGTGACAGAATGAGGGCCCTAACTTTTTATATTCTTATTTCAATAACAGAGATAATCCATCCTTTTGCTTTGTCTAAAATGACTTATAACACAGGCAGCAACAGATTGTGTCTGGCTTGCACGATCTGATTTTGCAGAAATCATTTTGGCATAGGAACTTAAACCATTTATGTGATCACATATTTTATCTTCACAACTCCTGAACATTCATATAAATTTTGGTTCGCAATGTGAGCTGTGTTTAATTTAAGAGTTAGGATATTAAGTTCATATAAATTTTGGTTCGCAATGTGTGTTGTGTTTAATATACGAGTTAGGATATTAAATTTAATGACATAATAATGGTGCAAATTTGTGCTGGTATGCTTGAAGGATTAAATTGAGATTTCGATGTTAGATGGAAGTCATTGTAATACATGTTAATATCTAAAATTCGGTTAATTTTACTCGAAGAAGAGGGGCAAGTATTGTGTAATTTGCCAAACTAGGCTATGTCAGATTATTTCGAAAGAAATGTTTAGACAATTTGATACTTCCTTAAGGACATTAATTAGTAGTGACATTGATGGATTAATGATATCTCCGAATAATTCCTTGTAGTTATACCTACTCATGGATGTTTATTGATCGGTATTTATGATTATCACTCATTTAGCATTTTAAATTGCATTTCGCTTGATTTAACTTTTCTTCTTTTGCTTTTAATTATTTATTTTTGTTTTGCTAATGCTGTAGGTGATATATCGAGATTTTAAATGCTCAAATGTGTTACTGGATGAAAATTTTAGTCCAAAGCTGTCTGATTTTGGACTTGCTAGGGAGGGACCGGAAGCTGGGAATACTCATGTTTCTACTGCTGTAAGCGTTTGTTTGCATTATATTTGTTCAATATAATTTTCTTGTGGCGTTAGTGTAATGGTTTTAGCGATATAACTGAATGCGAAATTATGGAGATTATGGTCGATTATTCCATGGATGTAATTTCATACATTGTTAATTTACAAGAACTCATGAAACAAGGTTACCGCTACTAGTTCTGACCTGTGAATCTAATAGATATAACGATAGTAAGGAGTGACTTTCAAAAAAGATTGTGAGCATGAGCAACTCTCTATAGATGGAAAAGTATGTTATGGTTTTACATGTTTACAAGCATGATAACTAATTGTTCTACAATGTTTCCGTGATTGCTGGTGATATATATAGCCTCCACTGCACAGTGCATATGTATGTCATGAACTTTTCTTGGTTGTACACTATTAAATACCTGGACTGGAAAGCGATGCGTCCCTAATGTCTTTCCAAATATATGGAGTATTTAAATTAAGATCAAGATTATGCAATCCTCATGTAGAGTATTTTATGTCGTCAGGTGATGGGGACATATGGTTATGCTGCTCCAGATTATATTGAGACGGGCCATCTAACTACCAAGAGCGACGTGTGGAGTTTTGGTGTGGTGCTTTATGAGATACTTACAGGAAGGCGGTCCATGGAGAGAAACCGGCCCAAAACGGAGCAGAAACTTTTGGAATGGGTGAAACGATATCCTCCTGATACCAGAAGGTTTCTCTTGCTGATGGATCCGAGACTCGAGGGCCAGTATTCGATTAATGGAGCAAGAAAGCTGGCCAAGCTTGCCGATAGTTGTCTGAATAAGAGTGCTAAAGAACGACCGGCGATGAGTCAAGTGGTAGAGATACTGAAGCAGATAATACAAGATTCTGATGATGATAAATCTGCAGAGGAAAACATGGACATATCAGAAGGTGATTCGCCTGAGCCTGAAGAAACGCCCGTTCAAACGGCCCCAACAGAATTATGGAAAAAGAGGATGGCCCATCTTGCAAAACTTGGTGAGCATGCGGAGAGTGATAGTAGAAGGAGATTTATGGTCCTACAGAGAGCCAAAGTTCCTTAGTAGTTTCATCTCTAGAATTAGCAACACTTGAGTATTTTATCCTGCAGTTGAGGTAAACGGGAGAACAGATGTGTCATGTATAGAATGGTGAGCAGGAAATACATTCAACAAACTTCGTTGTGTTTAATGAGCGCTTATTTTCAAGTACATGTCTCGAATGCATTAGTTTTGAAATAATTAAACACGTGCCATGAATTCTCTAGATCTTAGGTACATGAATTTAGAACGCCAAGCACAATAAGAAATGCGTACCTCTAGAGGACATCTTGAATTTTGAGAGACTTGTCATTCTTAGACTTGCAAGATATACGCGTATATATTACAGGGTAGACGATCTTCGCCACTGTCTCCCTAGGAATTTCAAAGGCAATATGAGACGATAATCGCAGCTAAACCTTGCTCTTTTGCGAAAGGATGTCTAATTTCCTACATCCTAAACTCATATAAGATCACGACACATATTCAAACACACTTCAACATATATTTAGATTGAAAGTCTATTACGTGATTTTCGAGGGTTAAGGGCTAACTTGATCCTTTGAAGATTGGCATTGTGGTCTAAGTGATCTCTCAAAAAAGTGCCAACTAAATTCTTGAAACACAAACAATAAAAAATCTCTCCCCAAGCCGCGCTTGCATTTTTCATTGCACACGGCTTTCCCTATGTATATATCTAAATAAACGTGAGTTACTTNACTTTCTAGTTCAAAATCCTCCAGTCTGACAAAAAAAGAAGAAATGAGACTTTCATTCAATATTTTAATTGAATTCTATGTAATGATCAATAATTTAATTTGAGTTTTATTAGATATCTGCACATATCAAACTCCCAGTAACAATTTATTGTATGTATGGATTTTTTTTGAAGTGGAATTGACGAACAACCAATACCAATAATAGTGTTTATTAATGTCGAATCAAAAATGGGGCGTGGCCAAGCGGTAAGGCAACGGGTTTTGGTCCCGATATTCGGAGGTTCGAATCCTTCCGTCCCAGAGCATATACATTCATGATGTATATCCTATTGGAATACAAATAAATAGTATCTCGGGATAAAAATTACCCCCCCCTTTTTTTCATTCGTCTCTAATCTCAATCGAGTCGCTTTTGAATCCACATCTTCAAACTCTATTATTATTTTTTTTATAATCACTGTGGATTATTTTATTTGAATATATATATTATTAATATATATATATATTTATATTAAAATAAATAGATATCTTATATATATAATATATATAAGATATAAAACTATAAGATATAAAACTTTTTCAAATATTTAATTAAATATATATTTCTATATATAATATTTCAAATTCATTTTTTTCTAGTTTATAAAACAAACTAATCGAATAGAAAATCTATTCATACATTATCTAGTGAATTTGAGTTTTTTTTACTTCTTTACTTTAGATTTAGAGATTCTCCATTCATATACAAGGAAAACCTAAGTTGAAGGTTACACAATCTTAATATTTTCCTTTTTTACTCATCCTCAAAGGAAAATATTGGGGAGCATCTTGTTATGGTGAAATATATATATATTAAGGGCATTTGAGTAAAATCATAACACGGTGATCATGAATAAATAATGGGTCGAAAAGAGAATGGGTCCTCACAAAAGAAGACATTGGTCGAATATTTTGATCGACCACGAGTAAAGATTACAGTCGACCATGAACGAGGATCCTAGTCGACTATGAATAAGGACAGGAGATATAATCGACCAAAACTATGAAGAAGTTCTCTTTATTAACAGTTGAAGGAGGATGATAAAGGGCTTGAGTAGAAGCAATAAATGACGTTTACAAATAGATCCTAGTTAATCATCATGGTTGACCCTATCCAAACCTTTGAAGAAGTATGGAATACTAAGTAGAGGGTTCGACCCTTCAGAAGATGATGAGGCATAATAAAGTGAGTTCAAATACCAAGAGAAGGTTATCCATAAAAGGGATGTGTCTATCAACAACGTGCAATAGTTACTGTGTACGTGCTTAATTTCACAGAGAATATAACTGGTCACTTCGTGGAAAACAAGGGAAGTGGAAGAGTGGAGTTTTGATAATCAATCTACAACCATCAAGGAAGACACGTGACAAGCATTTAAGGGGGGTCACTATAGGCTACAACTAGGGATGCCCAGAACAGAACTAAAGAGAGATTTTTTTACTTGGAAAAGAACAGTGAGGAATTCCAAGTAGATTTCTCATTTCTTTCTTTTTTTTTTCTTTTTTTTTTCCTTTCTTTCTTTTGTTCATCCTTCTTTATTTAGCAATTTAAGTCCACTACATTGTATTTCCAATCCAATCATTTTATCAAACACTTGATTATCCCATTATATTAAGTTGTTCTTGAATTCGCATTTTTGCTAAAAGGACCCAATCTTCTTGTTTTTACATACTTATTTGATTTACGTGGCAGAGGGTTCATTGAATCAAAATCCACATAAAACAACTTCTAAATCATTCTCTAGAGTGACATGAATGGTGGCGTAGCTCTAATCCACACCATCTTTTGAGCTTGTGTAATTATTTTAAGGAAAACAATTCATGTAGAAAAAAGGAAAAAAAAAAATGATAACGGAGTTTGAGAGATGTTATGAACTTGCGTGAGAAAGGTGAGAGAAACTTGGGAGAAAAGAAGATGTAGAATAGTCGCGCATGGGAGGCAATGAAACATGACAAAAGATAGTTAACCTTCTAAGCACGTGAACCGATAAGAGATATTATGTGTAACATCCCGCTTTCTCCTTAGTAAAAATCTCGCTAGATAGATGCCTATGAAATTCTCATTGTAGGTTAAACCATTAGAAATATGAACCCTTAGGTTAAAAGTGTCTGTAGAAATAATTCTGCTCATTTTCATAAAATTCTGCAGACACTAGAATAATTTTTTTTTGTCATCTGAGTACAATAACGTGTCTAAGATATCTGTAAAATAAGCAATTACGGAAGAAAGCTCACAAATACCTTAGATTAACCTAAATTCTTCCTTAGAAAAATTAGGAGATCACAAAGACGTGATCAAAATATTTTTAGAATAACCATACGCAAAGTACTGAAACCGGTAACTATCAAACCTGATCAAAATTGATCTGTATGTGACCCTTAATTCTTGGCTACAAAAAGTGGCCAAGACACAAAGCCCATACACGGCCAAGAATGGCCCAAATGGCCAAAGTCAACATTCAAGCATGAGTCATACATGAGTCACCTAGTGACTAGGCATGCTTATGTCATGCAAGGGCAAAATGGTAAATTAGTCCAATGGCATTTTTGGAAAGTGAAATTTAGCCAAGGGCCTATAAATATCCCGTAGAATCCGAAATTTTAGGGAGGAAAAAAAGAACCTTAGCGAAGCTCTGTCCAATTCTACATGCAATCATTACTCTGTCAAAACACCGAACCAGAGACTTTCCTTCACAAAACCCAATCCAAGTCCCCTAACCCTAACCAAAGCAAATAACAACCTAGTGAACATTGTTTGCGACGTACGTGTAAGCAGCTAGCTAGCGTGTTACACTATGCGTGAGATAAAATGTTAGTTTAGTAATCAATTGATTTAATGAAATTATTGCCCTTATTATAAATATGTTTTGAAAAGAGTGAGTTAGACTTCTTTTGGCAAAAATAAAATGTGGACTTCATGTGAAGGTCAGCAATCCAAATATATATTTTGGTATATAGCTAGGACAATTTGACCAACATCATGCAATCTTAATTAGTAGTCAAAATTGAGATTTTACGTAAAATCAAATGTACAAAATAAAAATATAAAATGTGAAAGCGTAACACAATTTAAATCGTATGGTCATTTGATCCAAGTGGTAGTATTGAGATCGGTTGACCTATTCAAACTCGTAAGATCATAAAATTTTAAAATTTAATTTGAGATTTTACCAACATTGACTAGTATAATTCAATCAAAAACAAAATCTACTAATAGTTGTGCAGAGTACTTTGCGAGAAATTGTGCTATCTTTGACCTGAAAGTGCGCATGTGAAAAACTCAAACAATGTGAAGAGAAATTTTTAAATACTTTTAGAAAAAGAAAATCTTCCCTTATTCTATTTAATATGTTACAAATCAACCATGTCATTAAACTTTTTATGAATGTAAAAGACACCATTGACCCAAAAAAGTTGAATTGTCAAATAAAAAAATGAAAAAAAGAGAAAAAAAATAAAAAGGTCTTGTTTTAAGAGTTTTTATTTTGTCATTCTTTATTTCTTTGTTGTTTTTTAATAACTCAATGTAACCAAAAAAAATGTATAAGTAGATTTGAACAATATCTAAATATGGACATTGCTTTGAAATTTGTTTACCATTATCCACAAGATGGCCGCAAGGGGATGTGATCCACAAAAGGTTCCTAATTACGTGTTTATATTTTATAGATGACACTTGCTGCAGAGAAGGGCCGTAAAAATGAGAAAGAAATGGAAACAATCAGAACCTATAATTATATAGCAACTAGTCTCGTTTCGTAGTCCATATATATAGAAAGAATTTACTAGTATCTTTTAATAATAAACCTAATTCACCGTGAATTAGTAAGGTAAGAAAAACTTAGTGACAATGCAGGCTGTGAAGGAAAAGCTCCAAGATATGAATGCCATGCGAAAGGCCAAGGCCGAATTAAAGGCCGAAGAAAAGGTACTTAGAATATTATAATGTTCATTATTCCCACAAGAGTCCTACCACACGTACACCAAAAATATACACTATACATACACTATATACTTATATACATAAAATTTGTGTTTTAGTGTCTGTAATGTTTGTGCTCTTAATTAAGTATAATTGAGAATATCATCTATAAGTTTATAATGTTTGTGCACTCATGAAAATAAAGTTTGTGCATTATTATTAATGATGTATGTGTGAGGGTATAAAATTGGGTGTACGTGTACCATTTTTGTTCCCATGATGCTTAAGTAGGAGGTGAAAAAGCAGGGAATCAATTCGGAAAAAAAGATCTAAAATTGATGATTCGCGGAGTCGAGAATCATTGCTTGTCGTTTATATCTGCCGTATATGGACATTGATGGTGCCTGTTGTTGTTGCAGGCTGAGAAGGAACTTGCGAAGGCCAGAATGGACATAGCTCACGAGGTAAGGTTGGCAAAAGAGGCTGAGGCAGAAATGGATATGCATGTGGCGAAGGCAGGGGAGAGAGCTGAGAAAGAAATAGCGAAGCACTCACCCAACAATAAATTGAATGATTCGAATCCTACGGATATGGGCACGATGAGTTCAACGGATGATGTTGCTCCCATGGAAGCAGGAAGCGATCAACGCCGTACTTATTCGGCAAACTGAAATGCGCCTCCAACGTTGGAGGGGTGATCTAGAAATTGTCAACCTTAGTTTTATTTGCAGAAGACTTGAAAGAGTTCAAAATTTTCTTGCAACTAAATGATATTTCTCTTATATATATATATATATATTTTTTTTTCCTTCTTTTATTTTGCTGAAATATTGTTGTAACATTCTATGGTGGGTGTCTCCATTATTTCTATTGAATTGATTATTAGGAATTCTTGCTGTAATTAAGCTTCCGATGTTAATTGTTGAGAAATGATAAACTCATGATGATAATCATCTCCTTCTGGAGTGAACGTATTCTTTTAGGTCTTACCATCTAAAGAATGGAGTTGCTCTCAGAGCAACCAAAATCAATTGTTATACGGCATTGACCCAGTATAGGGGCGGACCTTGGGTAGGCTTGACCCTTAAGATTTATATAAAATTTATAAACATATATGTTATAGTTGGATCAAAAATGTCAAGAAGAGGTTGAGAGAGGGAAGAATTTTACAAACGAAGGGTTGACATGAGGAACACACTATTTGATCGATGAACTTTGTAAAATGGAATACATAATTTTGCTGCATCCTTCAGCCTTTATATAGGAAGAAAAAAAAACCTATGATTAAAAATATTACAATGGTCGCTCAATTTGAAAGCAAATGCGTTGGTGTAGTGTTGCCCAAGTTGCTTATCTTTGGATGTGAGTGCATTCAAATTGATCTTCAATTGACACCAAAGTTGCAACTGGTGAAGAGTCAAAGGCGGTGGTGGTAATTCTTGGCCACAATTTGGTCAAATTGATCAAGTTGTACCAATGATAATTATGTAATTTAAAGATATTTTGTTTGGAAGTTTTAAGTAGCAGCTAGTCGCAACAGGTTGATTATGAAGCAATTGATAAAATATTTGGTTTTAAATAGTCATTTTCAGCACTCTTCCTTAACACTTTAGAAACAAACACAATTTAATTTTGCGTAGGGAGTCAAATGTATTCATTTTAAAGGCTTTAGTTAGTGATGGTTTTGTGTGGCTTAGAGAAGGGGGGTTGAATCTAAGCAAAAGCTTTTTAATTTCGAAAAATTTATTTTTCTTTAAAAGTTATCTCGTAAAATTTCAAGAGATATCTCCTTGTTTTATGGGAGACAAGTTTTCTGAAAAACTCAATTTCTTTAAAACGAAAACAGAATTTATTTGAAGAGTAGAGAATATAAAAGATAGAGGGAAAAAGAAAAACTCACACAAGGATTTATACTGGTTTGATTCCTTAATAGGAATCTACGTCCAATTCTTCAAACCCCAAAACTAGTTTTCTTTCACACAAATTTCAAGTACAAGAACCAATAGTTCCTTTCACTCAGGAACTCTCAAATCAAAACAGAAACTTGAAACAAAACCTTTCTCTCAAGCACTCTGTTACTCGCCAAAGAAAAATTTCAAATGACAAATATTTTCCAAAACAATGAAGACACTCAAAACTTCAAATCAGAGTATAAAACCAAAATAATCAGAAAGGGAGAAGTTTGTATGTGAAGCTCTTGAGAAGGAATATCACAGATGGTCTTTGCTCTGGTGTCTTGACTTTCAGAGTGCTCAAGGATCACTCATTTATACTTGATCCTTGAATATTGAAGCTTCAAGATCATCTCCTTTATTTTTGCTATTCTTCCATGATTCCTCATTGTCATAACTCGTGTTCTTTCTTCATTTGTCTTCAATTAACTCATTTTTCGTTGATGCCTCTTCAAGGAAGTTTTTAACACGTGCTTTCTCTCTTGACCGTTGTGAGTAATGCTTCTTGTTTCTTTTTCCATGAATTTTGCTTTCCATTTTGTTTTATTCTTTTTCTTCACCTATAGCTGTATCATAGCCTTTTTAGTCTAGGAGAGTTTCTTGGAAAAAGGTTGTACTTGATAGCTTTTTTTCATGCTTTGACTGAGATCTTTGAGTTCCCAAAGTTTCTCTTTTGTTGCTTATGTCAATGTCAATCATTTATTTTGTTTCTCTTCCTTCCCTTTTCCTTAAAAAAACGAGCCCCTACAGATTGAAGCACATGTATTTCCGTTCTGTTCTCTTGCTGCTTCTTTGCTTGTCCTTTATTTCCTTTTGTTGAAAGATCTTTCCCTTTATTTGTCCTTCAATTTTGACACCTCCTTTCTTTCCTTCTTGAACGAGTCACCACATGGGAAGTATATATTTTCCTTTCTTGCTTATGAGGACAGTATATAGATAATCCATCTTCAGAATCATATATATTTATTTCTTTCCTCTATTGCCATAAAATCATGTTTGTCAGCCTTGTATCTTTCCTTTTCTCATGGTCTTGTCTTGTCAAAAGGACAAATTGTTGACTACTTCTATTTAGCCATAAGTCACGGACTACATCCCATACTTTCTTTGCTTTTGTTGCATATAATTTGCTGGGCCCATCTTCCTTTTCTTTCTTATTTTACTTGTGATATTATTACAACTAATTTGGGACAAGAGAAAATGATTTTACTAACAAAATTAATTAGCCTGAAACACTAGCACACATTAGAATGTTCATGCAATGTTTGTCATCATCAATTTATTATTTTGCAAATTTAATAAACAGTTAGCAAGTCTACTAATTGATCTTCAGAGGAGCGATGAATCAAAATTACTTCATTAGATAGTTAAACTTCTCTAATAAAGTGAAATTTAATTTTGATGTGTTTATATTGCCTATGGAATACTGGGTCCTTTGAAATTTCAACTGCAGAGAGACGGAAGCATTTGATCTTAGTTGAATTCTTTTGTCCATAACTAAGAGCCAATACGAGTTTTCTTAACCATATTGCTTGGTTTACAACTGAAGCAGTTGCAATGCATTCGGCTTCAACTGTTGATTGAGTTGTTCTTTCTTGCTTCTTTGAGCTCTAAGTAAAGATACCAGAACCCATAGCAAACAAGTATCTCGAGGTGTTTTTAAAATCATCAACACAACCACCCGAGTCACTATCGGAATAGCCAATCAACATGACTTCTTCATCTTATGGATATACTTACAACAGACATTATGCCTGACCTTATTGCTATTAAGTACAAGAGGCTTCCAATAAGACTTCTGTATAGGCCTTCATCAACTTCCTTGGCATTAGTATAATTGCTTAATTTTTCACTTGTCACCATTGGAGTACTCATAGGCTAGCATTCTTCCATTAGAATTTTTTTTAATTATGTCAAATGCATATTTGTTCTGGCATATAAAAATACATTTATTTGACTGATTGACCTCCATGCCCAAAAAATATTGCATAAGTTTGAGGTCTGACATTTCAAAGACTTTCTACATCTCATCTTTAAATTGTTGGATGAGTTTGGAATCATCACCTATTTATCAACATGTCATCAACATATAAGGTTACAACCAAGGTTTGGTTGGCATTTGTCTTGACATACAATGTTGCTTTACTTGAGCTTCTAGTAAAACCAAGCTACAACAAATGATTGCCCATTCTAATGTACGAAGCTCTAGGAGCTATATTTAAGGCCATAAAGAGCCTTTTTCAATATTTAAACACGATTTTCTATGCCAAGTATAACAAAGTCTTATGGTTGATAAACATAGATTTGTTTATCAAGAACGCCATTTAGAACAGCAGAGTTTACATCAAGTTGATGGATTTGCCAAGATTTATGGGCAGCAAGAGCAATAAGAAGTTTAATGGTGTCAAACCTTACTATTGGTGCAAAAGTTTGATCACGTCCTTGTGATCTCCTAATTTTTCTAAGGAAGAGTTTTGGTTAATCTAAGGTATTTGTGAGCTTTCTTCTGTAACCGTATATGTTACAGATACCTTAGACATGCTATTATATTCAGATGACAAAAATGATTTATTCTAGTGTCTGCAGAATTTTATGAAACTGAACAGAATTATTTCTACAGACACTTTTAACCTAGTAGTTCATATTCCTAATTATTTATCCTACAATGAAAGTTCCTAGGCATTTATGTATCGAGATTTTTACTAAGGAGAAAGCAGGATGTTACACATTTCATTTTGGCGTGAATGCATTGCCACAACCACTATTATCATCAATAGGCTGCCATCTCTATTGCTTAAACATCAATCACCTTATTACTTGTTATATAAAAAACAATCTAAGTATGTAGCACTTCGGATTTTTGGTTGCTTGTGTTATGCATCCACTCCTTTATCTGCAAGAAACAAGTTTTCAACAAGGGCAACTCCTTCAGTATTTGTTGGTTATCCCATTGGCTATAAGGGTTACAAGTTGTACAATCTTGAGACTAGGCATTTCATTAGCAGGGATGTTCAATTTCATGAGGATTTTTTTCCTTTTCAACATAACTCTCATCTCAGCTCACAACCTTCAGTGTTTCCTGAATATGTACTTCCCAATCAGATGGTTGATTTATCTCATTTGATTCCCTCTAATGGACCTGCTAAAGTTACTACTATTCCTCCCACTGTTAAGGTACCTATTGTTGATAATGTTACTGACCCTACTGTTGATATTACTGTCATTAAACCTCACAATTCTATTGAGCCTAATCCCCCTGCTATTGTTCCCATAGTCACCACCAGATCAGGCAGAACCATCAAGACCCCTGTCCATTTATAGGATTACCAATATGCCCCAGTGAGATATCAACTATGCAACCATGTCTCTTATCATAGGCTCGAGCCTACATACAATGAATTTGTTCTTCAAATTAGCTCAGTCTTTGAGCCCTCTTTCTATCATTAGGCAGTGAAATTTTCTCATTAGAGACAAGCTATGTAAGAGGAGTTAATGGTAATGGAAGCAAACAACACTTGGTCTGTGGTTAAGCTCCTTGCTAATCAGCATTCAATTGGCTGCAAATGGATCTACAAAGTTAAATACAAATCCAATGGTAAGTAGATTGGTACAAGGCTTGACTTGTTGCTAAAGGATATACTCAACAAGCAGGAATTGATTTCCTTGACACTTTTTCTCCAATTGCAAAGTTAACAACTGTGAGAATATTGTTAAGCATTGCAACAGTAAAAAAATTGGACTCTTCTCTAATTAGAAATCAACAATGCTTTCATCAATGGTGATATATTTGAGGAAGTATTGACAAACTAAAACGTTGTTAAATTCCAATGTGTGATCAAATAATAATTTATAAAACTAAAAAAAACCCCAAAATGAAGTACAGGGGCTAACCTAGTTTCTAAGGAAGCAATTTACAAGCCAACTCCAAGTGCAATTAATAGGGAGTTTGAATTGATTTTAAAAGGGAAATTAAAACAAAAGTAAATCAACAATAATTAAAGCAATATCCTGCATACAACATTTCTAGATTCAAGGATTTATTGTCATCGATACCCTAATTAATTATTCATAAAAGGGGATGTTGGTATTAGTTGAAATCTCTAACTAACACGTAATTCACTTAAGAGACTATGATCGCCAATCCCCTAAGCATTAATTACACAACCTAATTAGATTTAATTAGTTTTCCCAAAAAATTCCCAAATCTTAAATCAATAAATTCTACAATCGTCAAGATCTATTACTCTATAATCAACCCTAACCAATAACATGCAATCGTTATATTACTAATTAGGGGCAGAACAAATCATGAATAAACATTAAGCGCAAGAATCTCCAATTAAATCCTAATCTAGAGTTACCATATGCAAGATATTAAGAAAACTGCGCCTCCATGGTTGAAGGATAAAAACACATGATAAATAAATTAAATAACAAAGAAAAGAGTAGAGAATAACGTAGAATTAAAATAACAAAATCTGAATAAAATAACGGAAGAACTTCGCAAATAATTGGGAGCTTAAGTTGTCAATGCGAGCGCTTCAACAAGAACTAATAACTAAGCACTACTAACATAAACCTAAAGTGCATAAAATAAAAGGGAAAAATTCAGAAAATAAAAGTGGAGGCTGAGTGTTGAGAGAGTATTGAGAGAGGATGTCTATTTATAAAGGATGGGCCTAAAGTGAGTGAAAATCTCGTACTTTTAAACAACAGTTGGTAAAATAGTGATAACTTTGGCTACAAATATTGGATTGAGGTGATTTAAGTCTTCAATTAAAGCTAAGAGATAAATCTACAACTTTGTAGTTGAAGTCAAATCGCGATTCAACCTCCATCCTGGCGCAAAATCTATGACAAAGTCAGTGTTAAAATATCATTAGCAAATCTTTGACCAAATCTTTTTGAATTTGAATTCAAATTCGTATTTTATGATCCAAATCTTCTCTTCAAATCTCTTCTTCAAAATTTGTATCTTATCTAATCTCCTTTAAATCTTCATTAATCCTCTTAGCAATTTATTTTTCTGCACTCAAATTAGAAAACTAAAAAGGAACCAAAAAAATATACAAATTGATTTCTAAAATGGTGCCTTAAATTGCATTTTTCTCAATTCCTCATAAGAGAGGATAATGTGCAAAACATATTAATTAAACATTAAAACCACACATTTTTAGGATGCAATGTTCGATTATGAAACATAAACATATGGGATAAAATCCCTCTATCAAGTATATATGGATTTGCCTCTTGGTTATTCTGTTAAGGGGCAGCGTGAGCATCTTGTATGCAAATTACATAAGTTCATCTATGGCTTAAGACAAGCATCAAGGCAATGGTTTCACAAATTTTTGACCACTCTGATTGCTGCTAGTTTCATCCAATCTAAGAGTGATTACTCTCTTTTTCATTTAGGACCAAGACAGGATTTGGTTGTCCTTCTAGTGTATGTGGACGATATCATTGCTGAAAGTCCTTCTCCTACACGTGTTGCAACTGTCAAACATCAACTGCAGTCATTCTTCAAACTGAAAGTAATTGGTGATTTGAAATATTTTCTAGGATTGGAGATTGCATGATCACCTCGTGGCATATGTTTGTCTCAATGCAAATATGCTATTTCCTTACTAAAAGAAACAGGTCTCTTAGATTCAAAACCGACTTCCTTACCAATGGATCACAACATCAAGATGAATGCGACAAATGGGGACTTATTAGGGGATATCTCTCAGTATAGACGGCTCATTGGCTGCCTCATATATCTCACAATTTCTAGACCTGAAATCACTTATGCTATAAATATATTGAGCCAATTCATTGCAGCTTCGCGTGTTCCTCATTTACATGTTGTTCATCACTTGCTGCGTTTTATCAATGGATCACCAGGAAGAGGTTTATTCTTCAGTGCTTCTTCATCCTTGCAACTGAAAGGCTATACAAATGCTGATTGGGGAAGTTGTTCCGATACAAGGCATTCCACCACAAGATTGTGTCTTCTTAATTAGGTGATTCATTGATTTCATAGAAATCAAAGAAATAGGTTATTATGTCCAAATCTTCTACAGAGGCCAAATACAAGGCACTCTTTGCCATTGCTTGGCTCAACACCTTGCTCAAGGACTTTGAAGTGGTTTCGAACACAGCTATGGTCTTTTACGACAATCAAGCTGCCATTCATCTTGCCACCAATCATTCATTCCATAAGCGATCAAAGCATATCAAAATTGATTGTCGTTTCATCCGCAAAAATGTAAATTCACGTGTCATTGTGCTCTCTCATGTCAAAGTTAAATTTCAACTTGCTTATTTGCTCACCAAAGCAGTCACTGCTACTCAGTTTCATGCCATTGTTTCCAAGTTGGGGTTGTTTGATCTTTACCTTCCTACTTGAGGAGGAGTAACAAAGTTAATTAAAGTCTTTTAATGAGTCTTAGTTAACAGTTAGTTATGCAACTANTTGTTGGGTTGGGCTCCCTTCCTATGTGGAGAAAGGCCCAATATTTGCAAACCCACTATTCTCACTTAATAGTGGAGAGGGGTCAGTTGTTAGGGTTAAGAGAGGGGGCTGAGAAAACAAGAGAGAAGATAGAAAGAAGGAGAAGAGAAGAGAAAAACGTTTTTCCCATTTTTTGTCTGCACAGCAATTTTCGATCGGCCGCCACTGCTTCGTTAACCGTTGGATCGGGCTGAAATTTTTACAACCGGTTCGGAACTTGTGATAATTTAATCTGGACAGTCGGATCGTAAAGAAGTTGCCTGAGCAGTGAGAAATTGGCCACGCACAGTAACAGCGAGGTTGGGGTTTTCTGGTTTCTTTTATTCTCTATTTCATCATTCTTGCCTTGTTCTATTGGCTGATTATTGAGCACGATTTGTGCTGTGATTGAGACTCTCTTGTACCCTTATTTTGATCATAGTGGAGCTTGATTGACTGGTTTGTGCCCGTGGTTTTTACTTCTCACATTGAGAAGGTTTTCCACGTTAAAAATTCCCATGTCTTCGTGTTTGTGTGTTATTGTTATTGCCATTATTTGTTATTGCTCCTCATAGATTCTTGCAAGTTGGGGAAATTATTATCCGCTGCATATAGCTCTGATTGAGTTGTCGAATTATTGTGTTGAATTTCCCATCCGCCACAACAAATGATTGCCCATTCTAATGTACGAAGCTCTAGGAGCTATTTAAGGCCATAAAGAGCCTTTTCCAATATTTAAACACGATTTTCCATGCCAAGTATAACAAATAACAAAGTCTTATGGTTGATCAACATAGATTTGTTTATCAAGAACGCCATTTAGAAAAGCAGACTTTACATCAACTTGATGGATTTGCCAAGATTTATGGGCGGCAAGAGCAATAAGAAGTTTAATGGTGTGCAAAAGTTTCATGGTAGTCCACTCCTTGTTGTTGAGCGTATCCTTTGACCACCAATCTAGCTTTATGTTTTCATACTGATCCATTAGAGTTGTGTTTAGTTTTGAACACCCATTTGACTCCAATTAATTTTTGGTTACTTGGTTTTTCAACAAGTTGCCAAGTTCTGTTTTTGTTTATCATCTCTAGCTCGTCCTGCATTGCTTTTCTCCAAGAAAGGAATCCTTTTACATATGAGTAACCGGTAGGTTTCGTGATAGCGACGTTAAATCTTTGATAAATATCCTACAAGGTTCTTGTACCTCTAATTGGTTCATCATCATAGGTTTCATCATTAATGTTGAAATCTTGTTGACTTTGGTTGTCAACAAGAGTTTCAGCATCAGAATTTTCCTAGGTCCAGGTTGCATTTTCATCAAACTTGACATCCCTTCTAACAATTAATTTGTTAGTTTGTAAAAAAAAAAAAAATCTATAACCTTTGGTTATATTGCTATAGCCAAGGAAGATTCCTTTTTCACCCTTGTTGTCAAGTTTGCCTCTTTTTTTGCTGAGGCACTTGATAGTAGCATATGCATCCAAATACTTTAAGATGATGCACAAATGGCTTAGCATCATACCAAGCTTCATATCGAGTCTTGCTCCTGAACGCTTTGGTAGGAAACCTGTTTAACATAAATACTAAAGTGTTGATAGGTTCAACTCAGAAATGTTTTTATAATTGTTTTTAAAAAATGAGACAACTAGCCATTTCCATCATAGTTCCGTTCTTCCTTTCACTTACACCATTTTGTTAGGGGAGTTTAAGTGGCAATAAAGTAAACTGGTGTTCAATACTTACATCTCTACATAATTGATTGAATTGGTTGGAAGTATATTCAGTGTCGTTGTCAGACATAAAATTCCCAGCATACAGTTCCTCTTAAAAACGTGCTATGTTCTTATTCCTAGCTTAGGTTTGCCCAAATTCTGACAGAGTCGCAGATAACACCAGCAGTTCTAGACAAATATCAACAACACATATATATAGTCATGGTCACATACAACATCCTAATAGCATATATCATTTAACATAAAACCACATAGACAGTGGATAGGTCGGTTTACCTACTTGTTTAGCTCTGCTAACAACTCATATGCTTTTATGTAAACTCCTGACTTGCTATGGCTTCCAAGCTCTGGTTCTAGGATAGGCTTCTCCAAGCTTTCTCTAAGAACTTGAAAGGAATTTTGGTGAGTAAGGTTAGGGAATCTTGACTAGGGTTTGTGTAAGGAAGTTTCTGGGTTTGTAGTTTTGACAGGATAACAATTGAGTGTGTATTTGGACAGAATTTTGACAAGGTTCTCCTTTTTTTATCCCAAAATTTCGTATTCCATGGGATATTTATAGGCCTTGGCCGAATTTTCACTTTTCCAAAATGCCCTTGGACCAATTTACCATTTTGCCCTTGCATGACATATGCCATGACATAAGCATGGTGACTCATGCCATGACTCACCACTTTGAATTGTTGACTTGGCCATTTGGGCCATTCTTGGCCCTGTTTTGGCCTTGTGTCTTGGCCACTTTTTGTGGCCAAGAATTAAGGGTCACATGCAAATCAATTTTGATCAGGTTTGGTCATTCCCGGTTCTGGTACTTTGCGTATTGAAACACCCTAGCTAGCTAGTCCACGCTTAAGTCGCAAACTTGCTTACTAAGTTGTTATCTGCTTTGGTTGGGATAGTACTTAGTCCTAATTACACGTTTGAAAGTATAGTTACTTAGAAAATATGGACCAAAATTTTTCTTTCTTTTATATGTATCATAGTATAAAGTAGGAGCCTTGTAATTCGTAGAACATGTAATGCGGGTAGTAACATAACATGTTTAAATAACATTAAAGGAAATAATAAACAAGTAAACCTAGTACCAACCATTGGTCCATATCATATATTCACACTCAGATACACATGTACTAATATAGCTGTCACGTACAAATATTTAACACAAAAGTAGTACTATCACATAGGGTCTATTAGCTAGAAGCCTATTCTTTGGCTCCTTCTTCGGGGTATTGCGCCTCCTCGTTCTGTTAAACTCCTTGCTCCACCTCGATTCCTGGAGTCATGAATGAGTGGGGTGAGAACATAGCACTCTCAGTGGAAAACCAGAGGATCTGGGGAACTTCATATTCTCATTGATGATCCAGGCCGCTCAGGGATCTCTAAGTGTCACAGTTATACTAAAGCCCTACTAGTTATTAATGTCCATACTAAGCCTGAGCAGCTTTATCTATATTAGTAGGTGGCTAGGGGACTTATACTTTCATTAACTACGTCGTCTGTTCTCTAGTCTAACTCCTAAGTCATATAATATCACATAGTTCACATAACTATACTATGGCAAAAATCTCATTTTTTGAAAACTGGTATAAGCTTCAGCTGGCATCCACTTATACATATGCTCTACAAGACTGGCCTGATAAGCATATTCACCCTCGTCCCTTATAGCGGTGGCCACACGGCTATAACCACGCTTACAGCCCGCATTGTGGCGACCAGGTAGCACTGAACCTGAATGGTCTGGACCATGAGTAAATCGCCAACCACGACCAAGGTTACCACCCTGGGATGGCGTTGGGGTCGGACCCAGGACTCGATCGGGACTAAGACCTTCCCCAAAAACAGAGCCTAGGCCCCTTTTAGAGGGGGTTTTCTCTCATCATCATCACGTGCACAATTCGATCTTTGATGCAACAGTTCATATAAGCACAATTCAATACCTCATATCATCAGCTTCATCGTACATCACATCATAAAACATATAAGTTCACATAATTCATACCATCAGTTGTATCATATCACTAACTTCATATAGCTCATAACAGTAGTCATATAACATCCCTAACTTTGCATAACTCATAACATCAATCATATAATATCACTAACCTCACATATAAAGAACATAATCTCATGTCTTAAACATAACAAACGTAAAGCTAACAAATAGCAAAACAGACGTCTGGTTTCTGTCAGAAATTAGCGATCATAAATTGGAGAGGTCCAAGACCTTACCCCAAGGTTTTTGATAGTCCTAAGATCATTTCCCATTTCTAAAATTTCATATTCTGACCTCAACATTACGAAATTCCAATTTTACCCCTTTTCCCAAAATTACCATTTCGCCCCCGTAAACGCCCTATTTTCTTTGGAATTTTTGTTCTCAAAAACCCTATGGACTCAAGAATTGCCCTTAGGGTTTTTGATAGTTCTAAGCCCATATTTTCTGAAAACCAACCCAGTTTTTCAGTCCTAAGACGTGAAATTCCCGTTTTGCCCTTTTTCTTAAAAACTCTGTTTTCTGCCTGTTTGCTAAGAAATTCATCAGGAATTCCAAAAGTCATAAAACCTGACATCCCCACTCAATTTTTCGTGTAGAATCCAAAAATAACATTAGTTTTTCATGATAAAAATCTCAGCCTACAGATCCCTTCAATATCATGTTATATACCTATTTTCGTCTTAGGCTTTCCTAATTTCTGACAGAATCACAGACAGCACCAGTAGATCCAGACAATCATCAACCACATATATAAAATTCAAAGTCACATAAAAGCCATCCTAACATCATATCTCATCTAGAAAAACCACATACTTTCATACTCATATTCTCATAAACATAAACCAATCCTATTTCTAACAATTATTCCAACAATTTACCAAATGGCGTCTTCCAGTCGGTAATTCATCTTCACTGGAAGAAAGTGAGCAGACTTGGTGAGTCTATCGATAATCACCCAAATGGCATCTACACCCCTTGCCGTACGTGGCAATCTCGACACGAAGTTCATGGATAATACCATCCCACTTCTACTCCGGTATCTCAGGAGGATTCAATAATCCTGGGGGCTTCCAGTGTTCCACTTTTGCTTTTTGACATACCAGACATTTCTGCACCCAATCTTCCACATCTCGCTTCAATCCTGGCCACCAAAACATTTTCTTAAGGTCATGATACATCTTGGTGGTGCCTGGGTGCATTGTGAAATGACTTTTGTGGGCTTCTTCCAGGATGTCCCTTTTGAGATTGCCTTCATCGGGTACACAAATACGGTTGCTGAAGCGTATGATCCCGTCGCTTCCTTGACCTTCCCCTCTCCTGCTGCCTTGGTAAACTTCTGCCAGAGGACCTGTTGGTTGTGCTTCTGTGCCTCCACTATACTCTGCCTAAAGTTGCTGGTAATCTATAGCTGGCTTAGTTGGATATTGTTGGGTTGCACAAAGATCCCCAAGTTAAGGTCTCGGAAATCTTCCAGCAGTTTTGATTCCTCTACCATCATCTGGGCCATGTGTAGCACTTTCCTACTCAGTACATCAGCCACTACATTTGCCTTCCCGGGGTAGTAGTTAAGACCAAAGTAACTCCATCCACCTCTGTTGCCTCATGTTCAACTCTTTTTGGTCAAAGAGAAACTTCAGGCTTTTATGGTCTAAGAATACCTCAAACCGAACACCATAAAGATAGTGTCTCTAGATTTTCAATGCGAACGCTATAGCTGCTAATTCCAAATCATGGGTAGGATAATTCGCCTCATGGGGCCTTAGCTGTCTGGAAGTGTAAGCCACCACTTTGCGATTTTGCATGAGTACACATCCTAACCCAATGCTCGAGGCATCATAATACACCTCACAAGGTGTGTGAGGATCTGGCAGAATTAATATGGGGGCGGTGGTCAACTTTTCCTTGAGCTTACCGAAACTCTTCTCGCATTCTGGCGACTACTCGAACTTAACTTCCTTGCGGGTGAGCCTGGTAAGGGGTAGCACAATTTGAGAAAACCCTTTGATGAATCTTTGATAATAGCCTGTCAAACCCAAAAAGCACCTGATTTCTGTGACTGAGGTAGGTTTTTCCCAATCCTTCACTACTGTAACTTTGCTCGGATCCACTGAGATTCCCTGCTCCGACACCACATGCCCCAAGAATTTTACCTCGTTGGTCCAGAACTCCCATTTAGAGAGCTTAGCGTACAATTGCTTCTCCTTCAAGATGTCCAGAACCAATCTGAGATCTTATGGTTATCCTTAGAGTACACCAGAATGTCATCTATAAAAACTATCACGCATTCGTCTAAGTAGGCTCTGAAGATCCGATTCATATAATCCATGAAAATCGCAGGGGCATTAGTCAACTCGAATGACATCATGGTGAACTCATAATGGCCGTAGCGAGTTTTGAAAGCCGTCTTGGGAATATCGTCGTTTGAGACTCGTATCTAATGGTAGCCAGAGCGTAGATCAATCCTTAAAAACACCTTGGCGCCTCTCAGCTGATCCATCAGGTCATCTATCCTCGACAACGGGTACTTATTCTTGTTGGTGACTTTATTCAGTTGCTAGTAGTCGATGCATAGACGCATCGAACCATCCTTCTTCTTTACGAATAAGACTGGAGCTCCCCATGGCGACGCACTAGGTCGAATAAACCGTTTGTCCATTAGTTCCTCCAGCTGTTTTTTCAGCTCCTGCAACTCCACCGTGGACATATGATATGGTGCCATCGAGATTGGTCCATCTCCTGGAACCAAACTAATGGAGAATTCCACTTCTCTCTTCGAGATAAATTCTGGAATATCATCTGGGAATACGCTCGGGTATTCGCACACTACTAGGATACGTGCTATCTCCTACTTTGTCTCCACCTCAGATGCGGCTAAGAAGATGTATCCGTGGTTCTCCAATGGGCAGCAATACAAGATTACCAATTCCCCCTTAGAGGTTGTCGTGGTTGAGACCACAGGAGGACAGGTTACCAACTTCTTGGCGCAATCCAAGATCAATTGGTTGTCACGCAACTAATCCATTCCTAGAATTACATCTAGGCCCACTAGGGGAAGACATATAAGATCAGACACGAATATCCTGTCCTGTAGCTGGAGTGGACACTGGAAACATACTTGACGCATTTCGACAGGTGGAGCGGTGGGTGTGGACACCTTTAGTGTGTGGGGTAATGCTACGACAGACAGACTTAGCTTCCTAACATTATCATAGGAAATAAAAGAATGTGATGCTCCCGAATCATATAGCACAGTCAGAGTGTTACCCATCATCGTGCACTTACCCACGATTAAATCTTCTGCATCCTGTGCTTCCTTGCCTAATAGGGTAAAAACCTGTCTTTGTTGTTGAACTGGCGGTGGGATGGCTGTACAGAATTTGGCGAAGTCACCGCCCTTTCCACACCTAAAGCACACGTTTTTCCCATCAAAACATTCTCCTAAGTGGGACTTTCCACCCTTCGGACACGGCGGTCTAGCCTCTCTTCCTGTTGCGCTCCCTGATTATCTTGATCGAAGCCTCTGGTAATACCACCCGGTTGTGGTGGCCTAACTGCTTGCTACCTATTCCTGGGCGGCCCTTGTCGAGGTTGACCCTGAACTCCCTTTGGCCATTGCTGTTAGGCTGCTGATATGGTCCATTGCCCCTGGGGAAAAACGGGGCATGGAAGGATCCTTTCTTCCTCTACTCCTGCTGGGAACTGCTTTGTCCTTCGAGCTTTCTCTTGTACCGATCATTCTTCTCATCGGCCACACTTTTGCTGCAGCTTCCTGTGCCAGACATTTATTCACCAGCGTGGCATAATCTTGAATGCCCAACATGTTGATAAACATATGCAGCTCGTACTTTAGTCCCCTCTGATACTTCCCACACTTCCATTCCTCGTTGGGCTGATAGGTGTGGGAGTACCGGCATAACTTCTCAAATGTGGCCGTATATTCAGCGATCGTCATCCTTCCGTGCTTGAGGTCTAGGAATTCAGCCTCCTTCTGATCCTTGAGCTCGTGGGGGAAATACTTGTTCAAGAAGGACGCAGTGAACTGGTTCCATGTAATCGGAATCCCTTTTTGTTCTAGTAGGGGCTGGGTCATGTCCCACTATTCCTCGGCAGCGCCCTCCAACCTTTGAGATGCAAACCAAACCTTTTGTGCTTCGGTACAGGAGATATCCTTGAAAACCTACTCCATCTTTCTCAGCCAGTAATGGATCTGGTCCGGGTCCATTGTTCCGTCAAAGACAGGGGGTTCATCCTCAGGAAGTCTGTAAACTTTCTAGAATCTAGCGCTTGGGCTATCGGAGCTGCATTCCTTTAAACTGTCGCCTCTGCCATGTGGTCAGCCGCTCGGCCAATGCATGAACTATGCGCCGTGTAGAATCCTTACGGGGGGCATGGCTGCTGTACTGCACCTGCATAAATCTCGAGTTGATCAGGCTTAAGAAAAGCTAGTGCACATATATCCAGCACATGTAACTGAGTATAAACATACACCGTGGTCATACTCGAAAGCATAATGCAGGTCAGTCCTTAAGCTCGCTTGGACCAAACTGCTCTGATACAAATTGTAACACCCTAGCTAATTGCTTACGCTTAAGTCGTATGCAATGATCACTAGGTTGTTAAGTAATTGGTGGGAATACTTATAGTCCTTTATTACTTTTGAACATACTTGGTTAAGGAAAATATGGACCATTTTTAAACTTTCTCTACTTGTGATTCATTATCAAAGTATGAGCCCTGTGTGAACAAGATATATAAGATGCAAGCGATAGAGCCTTGGGCTTACAATCACTAACCCATCACAGTATAATCAGATAGATAAGCAAACATATGGTCCATTACACTCATATACAACAATCCACATAATATTATAATGATTTACATATACATAGCATATCTATCACAATACATAGTTCAGTTCTTTCAACAAAAGATTCGCATAGTTATACTAGCTCGTCTTCACGGCTTTGAAGTCTTGCCTCCCAGATACTGGCGGCCCATACTCCGTCCCTCACAGCTCCTCCTGCTACTCATCATAGCTCTCGTCTTCCCTGGAATCATGAGCGAGTGGGGGTGAGAACGTTCGTCCTTAGTGGGGTACATTCGCGTAGGGTTTTCTTCTTTATCTCGCTTATGAACCAGACCACCCAAGAGATCTCTAGGTGTTCATGCATACTACATTCCTACTGATTATTATTGTTCCTCCTATTCCTGAGTAGCTTTATCTATTTTACTATGTGATGGAGAATTATTAGTCTTTTCCTTATCTAGGTTATCGTGCTTATTAACTTTATTCGCTAGTACATATAGGCTGTCTCAAGCGTCCGCTTGACGGTACTTACATACTACATAGACTTACATACATATACTCATTCATCGTATACTCGTACATCACATACTCATTCATTACATACTCATTCATTACGTATCTTATGCATGGGGGAATCTGGGGTTCTCTTACGCTTCCGGCTAACTAATGGACCGGGGTCACGTCCTTCTTGTTCGGCTCCTGGCTAACTAATGGACCGGGTCGCGTCCTTTTTATCTTGATTCCTTCCACCCTTGTAAACGTGGTCGTCCAGTTATAACCTGCTTCTGCTCCCATGTAGATGACGACTAGGCAGCACTATAACCTGAGTGGTTGCGAACCAGCGCGGATAACTAATGTTCCGTCTATCGACTATCAACAGGGATAACCATCCAACTGGTGGGATGACGAGGGGCTGGTCTTCTCGACGCAATCCTAGCATGGACTCATACATCATCATTATCATTATCATCCCTTAGGTGTGATGTCACCCTTATATATTTTTATCTTTCTTTTTGTTCATTATTGACCAATCCATCTTGCTGGACTGGTAAGGGGCGTGCCCGTTGGACGTGCCAAGAGATAAGACCCATCCTAATCATATACATAACTACCTTCTTTCTTTGAGAAACACCGAAATCTCTGGGACCGGTACCTCTTTTTCCTGAGTTTAATTATGCTCTTAAAATTATTTAGGGGATGACCCTCTAGTTATCTACAGTCGTTCTACTACACTTGTTGACGACCGAGTCCTCATGATGCATACAGATACTCATACAGTAAATATTCCTCATAACAATATGACACATAACACACAATACATAAAACATAATCATGAGCATAGCTTGAAACTATGGTGTATCAATGCTTTTCTGAAAACGTCATCTCTCTGTCAGAAATTAGTGATTAGAAACCGAAGAGGTCCAAGACCTTACCCCAAGGTTTTTGATAGCTCTAAGATCATTTTTCACACTTAGAAATTCTGATTATAACCCCAAGATCCCGAAATTACCGTTTTACCATTTTCCCAAAAATGCTGTTTTTCACCCGTAAAAATGTTTTCTTTGGAATTTTAGTTCTCAAAAACCCGATGGACTCAAGACTTTCCCTTAAGATTTTTGATAGTTATAAACCCATATTTTATGAAAATCAACCCAGTTTTTCAGTCTCAAAACTCAAAATTCCCGTTTTGCCCTTGTTTGTCCGAAAACATCGTTTTCTGTCTGTTTACTGAGAAATTCATCGGGGACTCTAAAAATCACAAAACTTGACATCCCTACTCAATTTTTCGTGTAGATTTAAAAAATAACATTATTTTTTCATGATAAAATTCCCAGCATACAGTTCCTCTTAAAAACGTGCTATGTTCTTATTCCTAGCTTAGGTTTGCCCAAATTCAAACAGAGTCGTAGATAACACTAGCAGTTTCAGACAAATATCAACAACACATATATATAGTCATGGTCACATACAACATCATAACATCATATATCATCTAACATAAAACCACATAGACAGTGGATAGGTCGGTTTACTCACTTGTTTAGCTCTGCTAACAACTCATACGCTTTATGTAAACTCCTGACTTGCTATGGTTTCCAAGCTTTGGTTCTAGGATAGGCTTCTCCAAGATTTCTCTAAGAACTTGAAAGGAATTTTGGTGAGGGTAAGGTTAGGGAATCTTGACTAGGGTTTGTGTAAGGAAGTTTCTGGGTTTGTGGTTTTGACAGGATAACAACTGAGTGTGTATTTAGACAGAGTTTTGACAAGGTTCTTTTTTTCTCTCAAAATATCGCATTCCATGGGGTATTTATAGGCCTTGGCCAAATTTTCACTTTCCCAAAATGCCGTTGGACCAATTTACCATTTTGCCCTTGCATGACATATGCCATGACATAAGCATGGTGACTCATGCCATGACTCACCACTTTGAATTGTTGACTTGGCCATTTGGGCCATTCTTGGTCGTGTTTTGGCCTTGTATCTTGGCCACTTTTTGTGGTCAAGAATTAAGGGTCACATGCAGATCAATTTTGATCAGGTTTGGTTGTTCCCGGTTCCGGTATTTCGCGTATGGTTATTTAAAAATATTCTGATCACGTCCTTGTGATATCCTAATTTTTCTAAGGAAGAATTTAGGTTAATCTAAGGTATTTGTGAGCTTTCTTCTGTAACTGTATATTTTACAATTACCTTAAACACGCTATTATATTCAGATGAAAAAATGATTTATTCTAGTGTCTGCAGAATTTTATGAAACTGAGCAGAATTATTTCTACAGACACTTTTAGCCTAGTAGTTCATATTCCTAATTATTTATCCTACAATGAAAGTTCATAGGCATTTATCTAGCGAGATTTTCACTAAGGAAAAAGCGAGATGTTACACATTTCATTTTGGTGTGAATGCATTGCCACGGCGGCCACTATTATCATCAATAGGCTGCCATCTCTGTAACACCTTAGCTAGCTAGCATACGCTTAAGTCGCAAGCTTCTGGCTAAGTTGTTATCTGCTCTGGTGGGGAGAATACTTTGTCCTGTTTGTACATTAAAATATTACTACCCAAAATATGGAACAAATTAAAACTTTCTATGTACGTTACATAAACTAAATTAGGAGCCTTGTCACGTTAGGGCATACATCGCGAGCGGAAACATAGCATGCTTAACTAATAGAATATGGAAGTATTGAACACATGACAAAATTACAAATGTTGGTCCATCATTCATTCATACACAAGTTTGTAGGTTATATCTTAAGTAGTAAATCCAAGGGTCACAAAACAGCGCATATACACATATACAATCTGCAAGTTATTAATCTAATCCTCCATTGTCCTGCCTTAGGATGCTTCCTCCTCTTGCGGCTCCTCTCTTTGTTCTTCTTCAAATCCTAGAGTCATGGATGAGTGGGGTGAGAACATAACGCTCTCAGTGGAAAACCTTAGGGATTAGGGGAGTTCTTTTTCCTCATACAGGCTCCAGGCCGCTCAAGGATCTCTAGGTGTTACAGTTATAGTTTAGCCTTATTGATTATTAAGATCTATACTAAGCCTGACGCTCACCAAAACGTCGTTAGATTTTAGTGCGCGATCAAATAATAATTTATAAACCAAGAAAACCCCAAAAACGTAGTAAAGGGGGTTAACCTAGGTCGTCTCTCAAGGAAGCAATTTAGAACCAATTACAAATTTAAATAAATTAGGGGGGTTTGTTTGATGAAAGTAAAATCAAGAACAAAACGAGAATAAATTAACAATGATAAAAACAAGATCCTACATATGGCGTTTCTAAATCAAGGATCAATTTTCATCAGTTCTTAATTTATTATTCATAAAATAGGATGTTTATTGGTTGAAATCTCTAACCAATTTGCAATTCATTTAGAGACTACGATCGTCAGTTCCCTAAGCATTTGTTAATACAGGAATTAAAACTAAGATCTTAGCATTAACATCCCATATTAATTAAGTACCAATTGCACAACCTAATTAAATCTAATTAGTTCCCAAAGAGTTCCTTAATCATAGTTTAACAAGTCTTACAATCGTCAAGATTTATTAATCTAGATTTAACCCTTAACTAATAACATGCAATCGCTATGTCACTAATTAGGGCGGAACAATTCATGAATATTCGTTAAGCGCAAGACCTCGAATTAATCTTAATTTAGAGTTACCGCATGCAAGATATTAATAAACTACTCCTCCATGATTGGAGGATTAAAACTCATGATAAATAAAGAGAAGGAAAGATTAAATAAAGAGAAGGAAAGAGTAAATGAAAATGGAAGATTGGAACAATAGAACCTGGATTAAATTCGGCAGAGCTTTGCTACAATTCTTGAAAGAAAAAGGCTTCTACAAAGCACTTTACTAACATAAACCTAAGTGCTTGAAATAAAATGTAAAAAGTGTAGAAATATGAAAGGAAAAGGGAGAGTTCTCGGGCTAGGAGAACTTGGATGGGTGGTGGGAAGATGATGGATGGAATGCTAGCCTTTGCCCCCTATTTATAAGCCTAAGCTCGACGGGACCGCTCAGCGGTTTCGCACCATCGCTGAGCGGTTTGAGGCGTATCGCTGAGCAGTTTGGCGGTGGCGTTGACCGGCTGAGTCAATCTCGGCGGCTTACGCGGCTTCATTAAATTCTCCAGCCAGCTTTTGCAGGGTAGCGCCGTAATCTGAGCTGGTTCCAGGCTGGGGCAATAAATGCGTCGGTGCAAGTGGGTACTTTCGCTCAGCGGCTAGGGCACCACCGCTGAGCGGTGTTTGATGATGCGCTGAGCGACAGTTGCTGTTTGGCTGAGCACTTCCATGCTCACCGCTGAGCGTTTGTTGCTTACTGATTTTCCTCTTTTTGTCCTTTTCTAAAGCTTCTCTTCTTATCTTCAATGATCCTCTTTGAACATTTATTTCCTATAATTCAAAATAGAAAACTCCAAAAGAAATATTAAATTCTAAGAGTAAAATAATGCCTAATCTTACCGTTTTTCTTAATTTCTCTCAAAAGAGGACAATGTGTAAAAACATATTGATTAAGTGTTAAACCCACACATTTAAGTATGCATTTGTTCACTTATAGAGTAATAACTTAGGATACATAATCCACTTATCAAAGCCTGAGCAACTTTATCTAAATTAACTATGTGACTGGGAAACCTACTCTTTATTTCGAAGTCATCTGTTCTCTACCTTACTTCCTAAGTCACCCAGAATTGCATATAATCACATAATTCACATAATAAGTTTCAGTGCGCGCCCACTTATAACCGTGCCCATTTTAATTATAAGCTTCTTTGCACATCCACTTATGTACAGTTGTATATCACTTAGAGCACATACTCAAGCTCAACCCCATGTAACGGTGGCCGACCGCCACAAGCTTCCTTTTTGTCTCAGTACCGTGAGGACCAGGCAGCGCTTAACCTAAGTAACTCACGATAGGAGAGTCCATCCTTATGCTAGGGATGGCGAGGGGATCCTACCCCATCCTTATGCTAGGGACGAGATAATCCCAAGGTTCAGCTTGCCTTTCCTACTGGCTATTGGCACAGCTAGGAAAAGAATCCCTTAACATCATTATCCTTCCTTTCCTTTTTAGGGACTTAGTAACGTCATGCCCTTTTCCTTTTTCTTCCCTTTCCTTAATCCATTCCATGACACGTAATCACATAAGACATACATCAATACAGTCCATTCCAGTCAACATTAATACAGTCCATTCCAGTCAACAGTCCATAGGTCTTAAACATAAATCCTTAGTTCATAACAATTAACATACTTAGTAAAAATTAGTAGATCCATGGATAATTGCAAGTAGTATGAAAAGCTATGTTTACGAAAGGTTTTCGTGTACTGGAAATAATAATTTTTGAAAAGGGAATTCTAAACTTCAGTCAGGCTGCTCAGCGTCCTCATGGGCCGCTCAGCGGGAAACCTAGCCGCTCAGCATCACCTGACGAATTTCAGTTCCTAATTCCTGCAATTTTCCATGTTCTACAAGGTTTCCTTCAATCAATCCTTAAAGCATTTCTTCCATCATTCATTATCCATCTCTAACAACAATAAACATACTTTCCATGTTCCATAAATCATTTCCATCATAAGTTCATACTTTCCAAAAATCTATTCATGAAGCACATAACATATTTGGCACGTATAACACATATTCACATAGCTTCCATAGCAATTCATCAGAGAGGATATACATAGCAAGAAACCTAACATATCCTAGCATAAACATCACATGAATATCATCAAGCATCTTAGACCACATAGACAGTGGTTATGTCAGGTTTACCCACTTTTCCCCGGTTTCGACGTTTCTAGCTGGCTCCTAGCTTGTTTTGATGCCTCCTAGCTCCTTTTGGTTGAGTTCCTTCAAGCTTTTCCTAGGGATTTCGAGGATTCTTTGTGGGTTAGGGTTAGGGAATTCCTGAGGAATTTGAAGTGGGTTTAAGGTAGGAAGTGTCTAGGCCTTGGGTTTGACAGAACAATAGTCGATCGGGTAAACGGATAGAGTTCTGGCAAGGTTTCCAATTTTCCTTCACATTTTCGGTTTTGGGGGGGAGGGGGTATTTATAGCCTTGAGGCTGAATGCCAATTTCCCATTTTACCCTTGGCCCAAATTACCAAAATGCCATTTCTAATTTAATTAACTAATTATTTTATTAGTTTCGATAATTATAAGGTCACATCGGGTCACATCAATGAATAGTAACCCTTATTTTATTATTTTTTCAAACAAAATCTGGTGCAATCAAGTGGTGATCTCACATGTGGGGCCCTCCCGGTCCCGTTCGCAGTCCCGGTGCGTCGCGCAAAGCCGTCCGAAAAATATTCTGAGCATACCGTTGCGATCCCCTCATTTTCCTTGACTTGGAAGTAAGGTAAACTCAAGGCATTTGTGAATTTTTCTCCGGAGGAGTATTCTTCACAGATACCCTTGATACATCGTTGAGCCCTGGTGACTGCAGACCACCATTCCGCTTACGGTTTCGCTATTTCCCAATTTTCCTGATGAGGTTGTGCGGCTAATCTAGAGTGTTTGTACCTTTTTTCCGGTACCGGTTAAGTTTCCAGAGCCTCGAGACTATCTGCCAGTTCTACTGGCTAAACGAGACTGTTCTAGTGTCTGCGGAATCGTCCGAAATCGAACCGATTTCTGTTTTACTGACACTTTAGGCTTTTCATCCATCTCTAGGGGTCGAGAGAAATCATTTGAGTGTCAGCAGAATATATCAAAACCAAACAGAATAATTTCTACTGACCTCGACACATTAACTCAGACGAAGGGCTCTACTAGCAGTTATTTGGGAAAATTTTTACTAAGAAATGAGTGGAATGTTACAATCTCTATTGCTTAAACATCAATCACCTTATTACGTGGTATATAAAAAACAATCTAAGTATGTAGCACTTCGGATTTTTGGTTGCCTATGTTATGCATGCACTCCTTTATCTGCAAGAAACAAGTTTTCAACAAGGGCAACTCCTTCAATATTTGTTGGTTATCCTATTGGCTATAAGGGTTACAAGTTGTACAATCTTGAGACTAGGCATTTTTTCATTAGTAGGGATGTTCAATTTCATGAGGATTTTTTTTTCCTTTTCAACATAACTCTCATCTCAGCTCACAACCTTCCGTGTTTCCTGAATATGTACTTCCCAATCAGATGGTTGATTTATCTCATTTGATTCCCTCTAATGGACTTGCTGAAGTTACTACTATTCCTCCCACTGTTAAGGTACCTATTGTTGAGAATGTTACTGACCCTATTATTGATATTACTATCATTAAACCTCACAATTCTGTTGAGCCTAATCCCCCTGCTATTGTTCCCATAGTCACCACCAGATCAGGCAGAACCATCAAGACCCCTGTCCATTTATAGGATTACCAATATGCCCCAGTGAGATATCAACTATGCAACCATGTCTCTTATCATAGGCTCGAGCCTACATACAATGAATTTGTTCTTCAAATTAGCTCAGTCTTTGAGCCCTCTTTCTATCATTAGGCAGTGAAATTTTCTCATTAGAGACAAGCTATGCAAGAGGAGTTAACGGTAATGGAAGCAAACAACACTTGGTCTGTGGTTAAGCTCCTTGCTAATCAGCATTCAATTGGCTGCAAATGGATCTACAAAGTTAAATACAAATCCAATGGTAAGGTAGATTGATACAAGGCTTGACTTGTTGCTAAAGGATATACTCAACAAGCAGGAATTGATTTCCTTGACACTTTTTCTCCAGTTGCAAAGTTAACAACTGTGAGAATCTTGTTAAGCATTGCAACAGTAAAAAATTGGACTCTTCTCTAATTAGAAATCAACAATGCTTTCCTCAACGGTGATATACTTGAGGAAGTATTGACACACTAAAATGTTGTTAAATTCCAATGTGTGATCAAATAATAATTTATAAAACTAAAAAAATCCCAAAACGAAGTACAAAGGCTAACCTAGGTCGTCTCTAAGGAAGAGATTTACAAGCCAACTCCAAGTGCAATTAATAGGGGGTTTGAATTGATTTTAAAAGGGAAATTAAAACAAAAGTAAATCAACAATAATTAAAGCAATATCCTACCTACGACATTGCTAGATTCAAGGATTTATTGTCATCGATTCCCTAATTAATTATTCATAAAAGGGGATGTTGTTGTTAGTTGAAATCTCTAACTAACACGTAATTCACTTAAGAGACTATGATCGTCAATCCCCTAAGCATTAATTACACAAACTAATTAGATCTAATTAGTTTCCGCAAAAAATTTACAAATCTTAAATCAATAAATTCTACGATCGTCAAGATCTGTTAATCTATAATCAACCCTAACCAATAACATGCAATCGCTATATTACTAATTAGGGGCAGAACAAATCATGAATAAACATTAAGCGCAAGAATCTCCAATTAAATCCTAATCTAGAGCTACCGCATGCAAGATATTAAGGAAACTACGCCTCCATGGGTGAAGCATAAAAACACATGATAAATAAATTAAATAACAAAGAAAAGAGTAGAAAATAACGTAGAATTAAAATAACAAAATATGAATAAAATAACAGAAGAACTTCGCAAATAATTGGGAGCTTAAGTTGTCAATGCAAGCGCTTCAACAAGAACTAATAACTAAGCACTGCTAACATAAACCTAAAGTGCATAAAATAAAAGGGAAAAATGCAGAAAATAAAAGTAGAGGCTGAGTGTTGAGAGAGTATTGAGAGAGGATGTCTATTTATAAAGGATGGGCCTAAAGTGAGTGAAAATCTCGTACTTTTAAACAACAATTAGTAAAATAGTGATAACTTTGGCTACAGATATCGGATTGAGGTGATTTAAGTCTTCAATTAAAGTTAAGAGATAAATTTATAACTTTGTAGTTGAATTTAAATCGCGATTCAACCTCTATCCTGGCGCAAAATCCATGACAAAGGTAGTGTTAAAATATCCTCAGCAAATTTTTGACCAAATCTTTTTGAATTTGAATTCAAATTTATATTTTATGATCCAAATCTTCTCTTCAAATCTCTTCTTCAAAATTTCTATCTTATCTAATCTCCTTTAAATCTTCATTAATCCTCTTAGCAATTTATTTTTCTGCACTCAAAATAGAAAACTAAAAAGGAACCAAAAAAAATATACAAATTGATTTCTAAAATGGTGCCTTAAATTGCATTTTTCTCAATTCCTCACAAGAGAGGATAATGTGCAAAACATATTAATTAGGCATTAAAACCACACATTTTTAGGATTCAATGTTCGATTATGAAACATAAACATATGGGATAAAATCCCTCTATCAAGTATATATGGATTTGCCTCTTGGTTATTCTGTTAAGGGGCAGCGTGAGCATCTTGTATGCTGATTACATAAGTCCATCTATGGCTTAAGACAAGCATCAAGGCAATGGTTTCACAAATTTTTGACCACTCTGACTGCTGCTAGTTTCATCCAATCTAAGAGTAATTACTCTCTTTTTCATTCAGGACCAAGACAGGATTTGGTTGTCCTTGTAGTGTATGTGGACGATATCATTGTTGCAAGTCCTTCTCCTACACTTGTTGCAACTGTCAAACATCAACTGCAGTCATTCTTCAAACTGAAAGTAATTGGTGATTTGAAATATTTTCTAGGATTGGAGATTGCATGATCACCTCGTGGCATATGTTTGTCTCAATGCAAATATGCTATTTCCTTACTAAAAGAAACAGGTTTCTTAGATTCAAAACCGACTTCCTTACCAATGGATCCCAACATCAAGATGAATGCGACAGATAGAGACTTATTAGGGGATATCTCTCAGTATAGACGGCTCATTGGCTGCCTCATATATCTCACCATTTCTAGGCCTGAAATCACTTATGCTATAAATATATTGAACCAATTCATTGCAGCTTCGCGTGTTCCTCATTTACATGTTGTTCATCACTTGCTGCGTTTTATTAATGGATCACCAAGAAGAGGTTTATTCTTCAGTGCTTCTTCATCCTTGCAACTAAAAGGCTATACAAATGCTGATTGGGGAAATTGTTCCGATACAAGGCATTCCGCCACAAGATTGTGTCTTCTTAGGTAATTCATTGATTTCATAGAAATCAAAGAAATAGGTTATTGTGTCCAAATCTTCTACAGAGGCCAAATACAAGGCACTCTTTGCCATTGCTTGGCTCAACACCTTGCTCAAGGACTTTGAAGTGGTTTCGAACACAGCTATGGTCTTTTACGACAATCAAGCTGCCATTCATCTTGCCACCAATCATTCATTCCATAAGCGATCAAAGCATATCAAAATTGATTGTCGTTTCATCCGCAAAAATGTAAATTCACGTGTCATTGTGCTCTCTCATGTCAAAGTTAAATTTCAACTTGCTTATTTGCTCACCAAAGCAGTCACTGCTACTCAGTTTCATGCCATTGTTTCCAAGTTGGGGTTGTTTGATCTTTACCTTCCTACTTGAGGAGGAGTAACAAAGTTAATTAAAGTCTTTTAATGAGTCTTAGTTAACAGTTAGTTATGCAACTATTTATAGTATGACGAAGTTAGCTTTAGTTAGAAAGTTAGTTTTGAATTTGTTACTCGGTTAGTTGTCATAAAATTGGCTTTTTGTAGTATATAACAGAACCTATCGGTTCAATACCAACTCAGTGAGAATGATGAATCAATCATTGATTCCTTCCTTCCATTTTTCTGTCTTCTGCAACTTTCTACCTTAAGACCACCCAATCCAACCCGTTGGTTCTTAGACGCGGATTAAGCTGGCATGTATACGCATCTCTTTAAAAGGGTGTCATCGAATTGTATGGCACAGGAAAGTAGAGCAACTTCATCATTTTAGTAATGAAAAAAAAAATTGAAAAATTAAAATTAAAATTAAAAATGTTTTCTGACCGACGCGTTGCACATTCTCGTCATAGTACATTGAAATTAAGTCATTGCTCATCAAACAGAGGACCAGCTGCATTGCAAAATATTACCCCAGCAACTTGTACCTATTTCTGTATGTTCTCTGGGCTTATCTGGCAGTTATGATTTCAATTTAAAAAACAAAATTATATAGAAATCCTATTCAGTACAGCATAATACGGCCTCATTGAAAATGAAATTCCTAGTTTAGTGTCATGTTTCTCATTAATTATGGCCATACACGATGGGCGAAGCAAGGGGAAAGTCTACCTTGCTGTTATTGTCACGAAGAATGTAGAAGGCTGCACCGTGCTTATGCTCAATTGCTAACCCATCTATACTATAATGTCACAAGACTAGGTTTATCATAAAACTGGTACCCAATTCCTTCCCTAAATTTCAACAAACCCAGTATTTTCTGGATGTTGAACTTGGAAGGTTAAAGTTGGATGGCAACTGCTTAGGTATTGTAATTTCTGTGGCTGTTGAGAATCAAGATGTATCATGGCTGTTTCGTGAAAAAGTCGTACCAAACTACATAAAAGTTCATATATAAAAGTGTATGGTACCACAGACATTATTGGTCATTTGCTAATGCAATCTATTGAGAAAGAAAGATAAGAAAGAACAGGTTGTCATAGTCATAGCTAGAAGAACGCAAGGCTAATTTAAACCACACAACATAGACAAAGTTCAGTATTATTGCAGCCTCTACTAATTGTCCAGTCAAGAAGTAGACAACTTACAAGACATCATTTATCCTCGTTTGCCAGCAGAAGTGCACTGACAGCATCCAAATTGTCCACATGACAACTAGGACACACGCATCTTCTTTGAAGCTCCTCGCCAAGTGAACTGTATGTTGCTTCTAGTTTTGATGACTGCTTGTTTTCAGTTAAGGACATAACTCAACTGCTCCCATTAAAATATTTTATCGACATATATAGTACTAATATCAAAAGAACCAGCATAACCTGTACTGAAAGAAATTAGGGGCAGAAATGTGATACATAAGCATATTTTTCTGTTCTAATAAAATTTGCAAATTGTTTTCCTTTTCTTGTAGTTTTTTACTTGTACTTTTATGTTGGGGTTAAATCCAAAGAACGTCAAGAATCTAGATAGTGAAGATCTCAATTTTTTTGGCTGTTTATATCCATATACTGATCCAAATTTCCCTTCTACAATTTCTCAATAATCAATTCAACACAAAAGATATTCAAACGGTGCATAATAAGAACGGAGCATGCTAACCACTTAAGCATATTTTAATATCATCATGAACAATTTGATAGATGTCAAATACATCTTCAAAGGAATGCTTTATGGGTTGTATGGTGTAAACGGCGAAGCACAGAATATAGATATAAAGAAAACTGTACCACTTTAGTATTCATAAGGATATATGGTCAGATTCTGCAATGCTTTTGTTTCTGTGGCTATCATGTTCAATAAAGTCACCTTTCTTTCACAATCAATCAATTCCCGGTGGACCTGCACGTTGTCCTTGCCTTAAGAAATGGTGAAAAAGAAGGAAATAAAGACATAATATGGAAGGAACCTGGGTTTTTCAACATTTGATTATCAACTTACGTTCTTATGAATTTCTTGTTGCGCATGGTATTCCTCATCCTCTTTAGTTGTTTGACATAATGTCTCCAAAAGCGTACTTTCAAGAGCTCTTAAAGAAGCTTCAGCATCATTCTCTTTCATAGTTACTTGTGGTGCATCTAAAACAAATTCAAGTGCATCCTTAATTTTTAGACACAGACTTCAAGTAGGAAACCTTAATACTGTTGAATAGTGTGTTAAAATTCAAAGAGATGGATAAAAGGAAGATGAGTGTGAGCCGTGCACAAAGAGATTCACAGAACACTTAAACAAAGGTATGCTATTAAAGACTCGGACATATTTGGCAGCTTTTTTCTCCTCTTCAAAGGTGTAGCATTTTGTTAGTAAAAATGTTATTTACAAATCTCTAACAGTTAAAAGAATCACAGAACCTGTAGATGCTGCACAATCTACTGCATCAATGTTGCAAGTAATTATGCTCTCTTGAAATTTCCTGCATTTAATAAGGAAATAGTAACTTTACTGTTAGGTTTCAAGTAATAACAATAATAATAATAATAATAACAACAACAATGATGATGATGATGATGATGATAATGATGATGATGATGATGATGATGATGATGATAATAATAATAATAATAATATAAATATAATAGTAAGTTACTAGATGTAAGATATATCACAGGAACTTACCGGGTGACTAGTGTTTTATCAAGTTTTTTATATGGCAAAATTTTGAGAAATATGCAATACCGTATTCATCAACACAAATTATTATGCTTCTTTTGGGGGTGTTTAGGAGGATGTTTGAGGAAATTTTAAAATCAAAGGCATTAAATAATATGTCTCCGAGAAATGCAATGCACGTATGTGCTTGTAAATAGACAAAGGATTAGACAATTGTCATAATGTCATTATGAACATACAAGACTAATTCACAAGATAATCTAATTTAAACAATTTTAAAAGCCACCTTCAGTTTTACTCAAGTCACATTAGGCAGGCCTACCTCTTAAGACATAAATAGTGTTCAAACCTCACCAAGAATCAGCAATATGGGCTTATAAGGGGGTCAAAAATTCTAGCAAACAGTGGCAGGACACGAAGCAAGTAATAAAAACACTACAGTAGCAAAGTTGGACTCAAAATTGATCATTGATATTCTATTAATGTGCCCCAAATTTCAGAAAAATAAAACAAAAAGGATGATCCATTTGATTAATGCATGATATTTCTGCCAACGAGATGAACCTTATCTCGGCATTCATATCAAGCATGTGGCGGATGAATTGCTCACTGCAAAAATGTAAGAAAACTTAGCACGCACGCAAGACATGTACAATATATTAAGCCTATAATTTTATTTCCAAGTTGATTGAAATGAGCACTGGTGCGAGGTGAAATTTGTTACCGTAGAGCTGCTTCTTCATTCTTCAGTAACGAAGGCACGATTTGCAGAAGAGGCGGTTTTAATGAGAGAAAGTTCAAATATAAGAATACAAAAAAAAAAAAAA